>CM077226.1:30564605-30972105 GCA_039654775.1 Spinibarbus caldwelli | reverse complement strand
TGGAAGAACTTGACTGGTCTGCAGAAAGCCAAGTCCTAATCCAAGCTGAACACCTCTGGTGTGACTTTAAATGCAGATCTTGAGCCAAAAACTCTTTACCAAACACCAATATAGTGTATATATATAAAAACCAGCTCAGGATTAATTCACAAACCAGCTCAGGATTAATTTTTTTTTTTTTTCTCAAACTGTAAAAACTTGCTCCAAATTATCTGTAAAGGGATGTTTTAAAGGGATGGTTCACCCAAAAATGAAAATTCGGTCATTAATTATTCACCCTCATGTCGTTCTAAACCTGTAAGACCTTTGCTCATCTTATGAACACAAATTAAGATATTTTTGTTGAAATCCGAGAGCTTTCTGACCCTCCATAGACAGCAAGGGAACTGAAACGTTCAAGGCCCAGAAATGTAGTAAGGAGATCGTTAAAATAGTCCATGTGACATCAGTAGTTCAACCTTAATTTTATGATGCTAACGAGAATACTTTTTGTGTGCAAAGAAAACAAAAATAACAACTTTATTCATCATATTCAACAACGTAGCTTCATAAAATTATGGTTGAACCACTGATGTCACATGGACTATTTTAACAATGTCCTTACTACATTTCTGAGTAGTTCCCTTGCTGTCTATGCAGGGTTAGAAAAGCTCTCAGATTTAATCAAAAAATATTGTGTTAATAATTTGCATTCTGAAGATGAACGAAGGTTTTACAGGTTTGGAATGACATGAGGATGAGTAATTAATGGCAGAATTTTCAAATTGTAAATAAATATGACCTTTGGAAATTTTTCAGGTTTGGGACAATGCGAGGGTGAGTAAACTGTCCCCAGCCAAACATCTGGCCATCATCCTCTCAATGCATGACTGAGGTGATTTACTTTCCTGTGTTTTCCTTTTACAACTCACAATAGATTTGGAATTCCTCCTTGACTCCTTTAATCTGCGTATTAATCTTACATATCACACTAATATAAACATGCTGGTACACTTCCACACACTCCCAGGATCTTTTGACTTTGCGGAGCTGCTACAGGGACAGAGGCACTGCAGCGGAGAGAGAGAGAGAGAGAGAGAGAGAGAGAAAGAGAGAGAGATAAAGAGAGAGAGAGAGAGAGAGAGAGAGAGAGAGAGAGAGAGAGAGAGAGAGAGAGAGAGAGAGAGAGGGGCTGTGGGGTTGCAGGCTGCAGGTGAGGAGGGTTTCCGGACTGTCCTGGAGCGGATTTGGGTCAGTGGAAGTGATGAAACAACTGGGAGGAGCCAGAAAGAAGACTGGCTCTTAAGACTCATATGGGACAAAGAAGAAGACCCCTTACAAGACCCCTTACAATTGCTCTTTGGCCATATGAATATTATTTTACAATAATAGAATAATCCTGGGAAATGTGACACTAAGTAATAGCTGGTGAAAATTCATTTTTGACATTTTAAAATATAATAAAATAGAAAATAGTTATTATAAATTGTAATAATATTTTTTAAATCTGATTTTATTATATTTTTGATAAAAAAAAAAATGCAGCCTTGGTGAACAGACCTCTTTTAAACAAATCTTACCAACTCAAAACTGTTGAACAGTACATACACACACACACACACATATATATGAATTTTAATAACTTTTCTATTTTATTAAATTTTAAAATGTAATTTCTTCTTCTGATGTCAAAGCTGAATTTCTACCAGCCATTACTCCAGTCTTTAGTGTCACATTTTTCAGAAAATATTCTATTATTGTAAAATGTATTCACTGCTAAAGAAATATGCCTTATTATTATCAATATTGAAAACAGTTGTGCTGCTTAATATGAAACAGTGATATATTTTTGTAAAGTAATTATTTTTTTCTGAGTAAATGTTAATGCATTTTATTAAAATTAATATTACTTTTTACCCATTTGACAAACATTTTTTCTTGATAAAACATCACTAGATAGATAGATAGATACACAAAGATACAGCAGTTAAATAAGAACTACTGTAGCAACAAATAGTATAGTGTCTCGCTGACTTCCATCTCTTTAACTGCTGCAACTGTAAATGCACCTTAACTAGAAAAAAAGTGTTCTTTTCATTGGGTTGCACTGGGTTGTGCAGAATGGAAATGCATGCAGAATTTGTGCTTCCATAATGAGCGAAGCATATTTTCCCCCTATTAAAATGCCTATTGAGGGCAATTCAAATACAGATAGGAATTTTAAATCAAAATCTTTTTGGGCTTAATCAGCGGTGATAAAAACCTTGATTATGCTTTCATCATATTTTCAATGTACTTGTCACAAATCCTGTCCATGCACTTCCGTTTGCTCATCACCAGATGTTGCCTTCTCACTACATTGACTCTCACACTTCACAGACTGTCACATGTCACCCCGGACTACATTTCCCATGTTCCATTTCACAAATTAAACTCACACCTGATATCAATCACACTGCCTATATAACAGCCATTCACATGCCCTTCTGTGCAGAGTATTGTAAGCATATATCGCTACTACTACTGCTGATAGTTTCTTTACGGAGTCTTTCCTAGTTTTCATAGTCTTGCCTTGCCTGTTTTCGGATTGTGTTTTCTCCTGCCTGGATTATTGCCGTGTTCTGGATTATCTCTCTGTGCCTTGCCCTGTTGGATACTGTTCGTTGATCGAAGACCCACGCCTGTCCCAGGAATATTCTTTGTCTTGCCTCAATCACATCTGTTTGCTGTTTACTGAACTTCGCCTGTTTGTGACCACGCCTTTGATTAAAAACGCTGCACATGGATCCGTATGTCTCACGTCTTTGTTTGTCCCGTAACAGTACTTGCCTCTCTCTGATGGTAGACTTTAACTCTGACACAAGTCATCTTCCTTGTCAATTCTTTCCTGCTCTGTTGTCAACCTTTTTCTCCTTCTGTCCATCCTCATTTCTCTCCTCAGCAGAGAGAGTCCCCTTGTGTTTGCAGCAGGCCAATAGACTGTGAAAATGTATATTCTGTACCGGTCACTTCTGTCAGGGTTCAGAAACAATGAGGCAGGAGTGCACGGAAAACAAGCGGGGCAAAATGAAGCGGGCCCTCACGAGCAGCAGAAGATCTGTCACTGCCAGCAGACAGGCGACACGGTGAATCGGACGGCTCGAGCTGAATGTTGATCCACCGCAAACTGTGCGCTCTCTCTCTCTCTCTCTCTCTAACTCGCTCTTCTGCTCTCTGCTCATGATGTTTAGAAAATGGCACAGTGCCGCGGTGGGGCCCTAAAATGTGCCCACTGAAGAATGATGTCATTGATGGGTACTGCTGAGAGAGAGTGAGAACTCACCTTTATTTGACTTTAATGCTGCAAGGAGCTGAAGCATAAAGACTGCATGTGTGTTTTCCTTAAACATGCATTTGTTAAAAACATTTTTGTTGTTTAAGGTGTATATTTTTCACTGTATCTGGTGTGTTTGGGGTGGGGGGCTTTTTTGTATTGTGTGTGTGCGTTTATTTTATGTAGGTAGGCCTATAGCATGTACAATTTTGCATACATTTTGTGAGACTTTGATTTGTTTTATGTTTGTATAAAAATGGCTGTATATAAAATACATAATTTTTGTTAATTTAAATACAGCTGAAATAAAATAGAATAAATAATAGTTATAATATAGAAATCAAATAAATATCCAATTTAATAATATAATAAATAAAATAAATATTAGATAAAAAAAACTTAAACTGAATGAAAATGAGAAATGTTGCCTTGGTAAATTAACCGAAATACATTTAGGGTGAAGCACATAAATTACTGGAATTTATATATAAGCAAATAAAAATGACAAAATCACATAACAGAATTAAAAATGTAACTAAAATGAAAATGAAAACTGAAAATCAAAAATAAAAGCTACTTAAAAATCATATAATATAAATAAAATATATTATAAAATATTTATTGATATTAAAATATATTATAAATATTTTATATGCTATAAAAACTAGAATAATGTATAGAAAATAGTAAAATAGCACTGAATTGAATTTGATAGCCCTGAAATGAAACTAAACTAACTACAATTAACTAACTACAATAAACTACAATTCACAATTAAATTGTATTGAAAAGAGCTAAATTGAACTAAGTGAAAAGTAAAATAGAAAAGAACTGCACTAAAATGAATTAAATCAAAATGAAACAAACAGAACTGAATCAAATTGAACATAATTGAGTCAATAAATCATTTTGAATCAATGATCAAAGTCAGCTGATAAAAGTTAAGTCAATTTGAATTAAATTGATTAAATCATAAGATTCTTTATGCATTAAGGCTTTTAAATGAAGTCATCTGAAACCAATGAAGATCTACAAGCCAACATTTGGGCAGTGAAAACTGATAGTTGAGGTCTTTTATTCCACACTGTGTTTGATGGGATGTTTCAAAGCAGTCTGAACTTCACCATTCTTTCAACATCATGCAGTGATTCTTTAGACCAGCTGGTAAAAACACTTTAGATGCACATAACGTTACTGCCTTGGCTTTCCTAAGCCAAAAAACTAGGAACTGTCATGGAAAATCTGTTTCACTGGATGCCATGGGAGAATAAAATCAACTGACGCACATTTCAACACGAATTCTTGTGGACGTTTCCCAGACTGCGAGTGTCACAGGCCTAAATTGTTGAGTTGACGTCACAAGAGGATTTATCCGTCTTTGGGTTCTGTGATCACTGGCTCGCTGTAACCGCTCCTGATGAAGACTGCTGTTCCACACGCCCCATCACATGCACAAACAGACACGTGCTCGCTTATACATCAGCTTTGGTCCGCAGTCGTTTGTGCCACGCCATGGCGAAGGCTGCACAGACTGAATATTTTATACTTAATTGGACGGCATAATCGAGGCTGCATTATTAAAACTTTTCCCTCTCTTTTTCCCATCTCCTCCACCACGCTCTCTCATCCTCCTTTGTGCTGCGTCTCCTTCTGTTCTTGCTTTTTCAAAACAACACATTGTCTTTGATCAGCCCTGCATAGTCAATGCGGCCCACCTCATTTCTGCACTCTGATTTGTCAGACTGGTGGCAAAATGTGAAGGGCAGAGGAATTATAGTGGAATCATTACTGCTCCATTTCATCATTTCATCAGTTTTTTGCACTACAGACCGCAAGTTTCACAGTTCAACCTGCTTTTCCGACTTCATCTAGACCGACCAGTGACTGACACTTGAAAAATCTAGTTATTAACAGAGAGCAGCATCCCACAAGATTACTAAACACTCCCACTACAAGATACACTAACTATTAAACACGTTCACTACACTTGAAAGGATGCCTACTTCATAAAGCATTAAAATGACCACACCAGATGCTATTAATATAACAACATTATCTAATGTTTCCACATGAGAAATATATTTTTTAATAAAATTTAATAAAATTATTTCCTAATTTTATTTCCTTGTACCTTTTTTCTTGGTTTAAACCATTATTAAACCATGAAGTACTTAAAACTTATTAATGAAGCTTGTTAAATACTGATCAACATGTAAATTGTACATATCCAAAAATTTCTTCCTTCATCCAAGGAATTGGTCTAGGGTTGTGTTTTGGTCTAAATATGACAAGACTCTGCTGGTTACCCAACATGCTTTGCAGCTGAGATCAAATCAGACCAAGTTTGATCATAATACTTGTTTGAGCTGATTGCCCAGATTGTAAAAGCACACAGAGTGGGTTTAGGGGGGTTTCATAGTTGCTTGTATGTTTAATATTGCATGTTGTGTATGTGTATTAGTATTGTTGAGTAGTATAGACCTGAAAATGTGAATTTTTGCTTGTAATTTGCGGATTATTTTATTATTACTTTATTTATTGCTGTAAAAAAAAAAAAAAAACAACAAAAAAAGAAGTAGTAAGAGTAAGAATGTTTTACTATTTCAAAGTGCTTAAAAAATACAACCTGCTGGTCAAAATGATGTAAGTGCAAATGAAACTTAGTCCAAATATGCAAGATACAAAACAATAGAAGAATAACAACTCCAAAACCACAGTATAGTAGTATAAAACAAGTAGAATAAATATGTAAATGTAAAATGTATATAGAAAAAAACATGGTGAGAAAAGAATTTTTATTTTTATTTTGGATGCGATTAATCGCGATTCATCTTTGCCCACCACTAATATGTATGTATATACAGTGGGGCAAAAAAGTATTTAGTCAGCCACCGATTGTGCAAGTTCTCCCACTTAAAAAGATGAGAGAGGCCTGTAATTTTCATCATAGGTATACCTCAACTATGAGAGACAAAATGAGAAAAAAAAAAATCCAGAAAATTACATTGTAGGATTTTTAAAGAATTTATTGGTAAAATATGGTTGAAAATAAGTATTTGGTCAATAACAAAATTTCATCTCAATACTTTGTTATATACCCTTTGTTGGCAATGACAGAGGTCAAACGTTTTCTGTAAGTCTTCACAAGGTTTTCACACACTGTTGCTGGTATTTTGGCCCATTCCTCCATGCAGATCTCCTCTAGAGCAGTAATGTTTTGGGGCTGTCGCTGGGCAACACGGACTTTCAGCTCCCTCCAAAGATTTTCGATGGGCTTGAGATCTGGAGACTGGCTAGGCCACTCCAGGACCTTGAAATGCTTCTTACGAAGCCACTCCTTCGTTGCCCGGGCGGTGTGTTTGGGATCATTGTCATGCTGAAAGACCCAGCCACGTTTCATCTTCAATGCCCTTGCTGATGGAAGGAGGTTTTCACTCAAAATCTCACGATACATGGCCCCATTCATTCTTTCGTTTACACGGATCAGTCGTCCTGGTCCCTTTGCAGAAAAACAGCCCCAAAGCATGATGTTTCCACCCCCATGCTTCACAGTAGGTATGGTGTTCTTTGGATGCAACTCAGCATTCTTTCTCCTCCAAACACGACAAGTTGAGTTTTTACCAAAAAGTTATATTTTGGTTTCATCATTCTCCCAATCCTCTTCTGGATCATCCAAATGCTCTCTAGCAAACTTCAGTCGGGCCCGGACATGTACTGGCTTAAGCAGGGGGACACGTCTGGCACTGCAGGATTTGAGTCCCTGGCGGCGCAGTGTGTTACTGATGGTAGCCTTTGTTACTTTGGTCCCAGCTCTCTGCAGGTCATTCACTAGGTCCCCCCGTGTGATTCTGGGATTTTTGCTCACAGTTCTTGTGATCATTTTGACCCCACGGGGTGAGATCTTGCGTGGAGCCCCAGATCGAGGGAGATTATCAGTGGTCTTGTATGTCTTCCATTTTCTAATAATTGTTCCCACAGTTGATTTCTTTACACCAAGCTGCTTACCTATTGCAGATTCAGTCTTCCCAGCCTGGTGCAGGTCTACAATTTTGTTTCTGGTGTCCTTTGACAGCTCTTTGGTCTCGGCCATGGTGGAGTTTGGAGTTGGACTGTTTGAGGATGTGGACAGGTGTCTTTTATACTGATCAAACAGTTCAAACAGATGCCATTAATACAGGTAAGGAGTGGAGGACAGAGGAGCCACTTAAAGAAGAAGTTACAGGTCTGTGAGAGCCAGAAATCTTGCTTGTTTGTAGGTGACCAAATACTTATTTTACCGAGGAATTTACCAATAAATTCTTTAAAAATCCTACAATGTGATTTTCTGGATTTTTTTTTCTCATTTTGTCTCTCATAGTTGAGGTATACCTATGATGAAAATTACAGGCCTCTCTCATCTTTTTAAGTGGGAGAACTTGCACAATTGGTGGCTGACTAAATACTTTTTTGCCCCACTGTATATATATATATATATATATATATATATATATATATATATATATATATATATATATACACACACACACAACCCGAATTGTTGGGACGTTTTTTAAATTTCAATAAAATGAAAACTAAAAGACTTTCAAATCACATGAGCCATTTTATTCACAATAGAACATAGATAACATAACTAATGTTTAAACTGAGAAATTTTACTATTTTATGCACAAAATGAGCTCATTTCAAATTTGATGCCTGCTACAGGTCTCAAAATAGTTGGGACGGGGGCATGTTTACCATGGTGTAGCATCTCCTCTTCTTTTCAAAACAGTTTGAAGACGTCTGCGCATTGAGGTTATAAGTTTCTGGAGTTTTGGTCTTGGAATTTGGTCCCATTCTTGCCTGATATAGGTTTCCAGTTGCTGAAGAGTTCGTGGTCCTCCTTGACATATTTTTCTTTTAATGATGCACCAAATGTTCTCTATAGGTGAAAGATCTGGACTGCAGGCAGGCCAATTCAGCACCTGGACTCTTCTACTACGAAGCCATGCTGTTGTAATAGCTGCAGTATGTGGTTTTGCATTGTCCTGCTGAAATACATGTCGTCTGGAGGGGAGCATATGTTGCACTAAAACCTTTATATACCTTTCAGCATTCATAGTGCCTTCCAAAACATGCAAGCTGCCCATACCGTATGCACTTATGCACCCCCATACCATCAGAGATGCTGGCTTTTGAACTGAACGCTGATAACATGCTGGAAGGTCTCCCTCCTCTTTAGCCCAGAGGACACGGCATCCGTGATTTCCAACAAGAATTTTAAATTTGGACTCTGACCATAGAACACTTTTCCACTTTGAAACAGTCCATTTTAAATGAGCCTTGGCCCAAAGGACACGACAGCGCTTCTGGACCATGTTCACATATGGCTTCCTTTTTGCATGATAGAGCTTTAGTTGGCATCTGCAGATGGCACGGTGGATTGTGTTTACCGACAGTGGTTTCTGGAAGTATTCCTGTATTCCTTAGTAATGTCAATGACAGAATCATGCCGATGAGGGATGCAGTGTCGTCTGAGGGCCCGAAGACCACAGGCATCCAACAAAGGACTTCGGCCATGTCCCTTACGCACAGAGATTTCTCCAGTTTCTCTTAATCTTTTGATGATGTTATGCACTGTAGATGATGAGATTTGCAAAGCCTTTGCAATTTGACGTTGAGGACCGTTGTTTTTAAAATATTCCTCAATCTTTTTATGGACTCTTTCACAGATTGGAGAGCCTCTGCCCATCTTTACTTCTGAGAGACTCTGCCTCTCTAAGACATTCCTTTTATAGCTAATCATGTTACAGACCTGATGTCAATTAACTTAATTAGTTGCTAGATGTTCTCCCAGCTGAATCTTTTCAAAATTTCTTGCTTTTTCAGCCCTTTGTTGCCCCCATGCCAACTTTTTTGAGACCTGTAGCAGGCATCAAATTTGAAATGAGCTCAATTAGTGGATACAAGTGTAAAATTTCTCAGTTTAAACATTTGTTATGTTCTCTATGTTCTATTGTGAATAAAATATTGGCTGTGATTTGTGATTTTAAAGTCTTTTAGTTTTCATTTTATTCAAATTCAAATTTTATTCAATTTATTCAAATTATTCAACATTTCCGGAATTCGGGTTGCATATATATATATATATATATATATATATATATATATATATATATATATATATATATATTAGTGCTGGGCAAATATTTATCACATCCTAAATAAAAGTTTTTGTTTATATAATATGTGTGTGTGTACTGTGTGTGTATTTCTTATGTATATATAAAGACACACACATACAGTATATATTTTGAAAATATTTACATGTATTTACATGTATATATTTAAATTCATAAAAATATATATAAACATAAAAAAAACATATAATTTTTAAAATACATACATATATGTGTATATTTATATATGCATAACAAATATACACAGTACACACATGAATTATTTACACAATTTTTTTTTTTTTTGAATGCGATTAATCGTTGCCCAGCACTAATATATACTAAAAAAATATCTTAATGGAAAAATATATTAAGATTTCTTTTTCAAACAAATATTGTTTTTTTTTCTTTTTCTTTTTTTTTAGCTTACTGTTCATTAAATAATCTTGAGAAAATGTTTCCACTAAACTATTAAGAAGCACAACTGTTTTTAATTTTAATTTTTAATTTACATATTAATTTACAATTAATTTACATAATTTACATTTAATTTCAATTTACATTGATTCAACATTCAACAAATGTTTCTTGAGCTGCAAATCAGCATAATGGACTGATTTCTGAAGGATCATGTGACTAAAGACTGGAGTAATGGCCGTTGGCTTTGCATCACAGGTATAAATTACATTTTAAAATCTATTCAAATAGAAAATAGTTATTTTAAATTGTAATCTTACTTCACAATAATACTGTTTTAACTGTATTTTTGACCAAATAAATGCAGTCTTGTTGAGCATTGGAGACTTCTTTCCAAAACATTAAAAAAAGTTTACCGACCCCAAACTTTTTAGTGCTTAGATGCAGCATCTATACTGAATAACTAGACTAGACTCATAATGTTGTGAAGGGCACCCTATGCGATATCTGTACATCAACTGAGATCAGAGAAGAGAGTCCATGATTAGCAGCTTGCACAGGATCTGTCGCCAGAGGCCTCGTCAGCCTTCAGCCCCTCAAACGAAACGGACTGGAGGCATGAGGGAGAGGAGAAGGTGGAGAGATGGATAACTAAACAAAACAGCAAACAATATTAAAGATACAGCTCAGAGAGATGTAACCCCACCAACTGCCAACATCCAAATGAGATCCAGTGGTCTTTAAAATGTGGATAGAATGAAGGAGGTCACATGAATAATGAATACTGAAGGGCTCTGTGTGTGTGTGTGTGTGTGTGTGTGTGCGTGCGTGCGTGTGTGTGTGTGTGTGTGTGTGGACCCTCAGTTTCCTTTGTCAATTTAGCAGGTAAGGTCACATTTTTAAAGCTGGCCTCATATTGGCAGCCACAGCAATCTAAGACCGCGGCTCCTTATTATGCACCTCAGCTGCTTTTGGAAATTTTTGCTTTTTTTTTTTTTTTTTTTTTCTTACGTATAAAAATGCATTTTTTTTTATAGCATTGCTGAAAACACACCTGCCTCAATCTCTCTCTCTCTCTCTCTCCTGAGCAGTAGATGCCATTAGAGAATTGGAGTTCCCCCTCCCCTGCTTCTGTCCCCACTCCCCTCATTATGTCCATGCACCAAGGTGAAACACACCGCCACAGCTTTCACTCGCAGGCTAAAGTTAGATTTACCCATTATCTCCCGCATCAGAATCGGCCCCCAAAGCTGGGAGCTCCAAATAGGCGATGTGAGCAGCACCTGCTGCCTCGGCGAGTGTCTGTGGAATATCACTCCTCACCTCGGGTGACTGGTGTTGAGGATCTGCTTCATCACTGGATGAGGCTGCAGTTTTCAGTGGCACTGCAGATGTGCAATATTTAATCGCTAAGTTGGGACGGCTGTGGTGTCTAAATGGGGCGAACAGATGCTGGCTGGCCAAATCTCAGTCACTCAAGTATTTTTAAAAGTCCTGAGTTGGACACATCGTCTGTTCGTATGCGCCTGCACACACACACACACACACACACGCGTACAGGACAGCACTGTAATATATGAGAAGAAGCAAACAGAGCACAAGTTAAAAAAAAAAATAAAATAAAAAAATAAAAAAATTAGATCAATAACAAATCAGTTGCTCACTATACAGCACAACAATGGTAACACATACACAATATGCAATATTACAGTGAACTGAACTGTAAACCTACATTCAACGGTGAATACCCTTCTAAACCTGTTTCACACACTTTTACAGACTCTGCAAGAAATCAGATCAAACTTGATCTGATTTGACCCCAGCCGCAAAGCATGCTGGGTTACCAGCAGTTCCACATTATGTCAAGGTTTGAAGGTACTTAACCCATCCCCAACAATAAACCTAAACCAAAATTAAACAACAACAACAACAACAACAACAACAAAAGACCTATGGATCAGGATATGGAACAGAATAAATAGAGAGAAAAATACAATAAATAAATAAATAAATAAATAAAATAATAAAGCTTAAATAATTTATTTTTAATAATTGTAATTTTTTATATTTAAAAAGAATCTAAATATTATACTTTTTCAATTATATGAAACAATTTGACAGAATGTTAATACATTTTGTATGACATTTTTGCATATAAAGGTTTAAATAATTTTTTAACAAATTTTTTCCCCCAATTATTTTATGCAATGACTAACAAGGGTTAAAAAGACACAATGTAAATAAATAAATAAATAAATAACTTTAAAAAGTCCCTTTATATCAAACTAGTATTTTGACAATACAAAAAGTAGTGGAAAAGTTCTTCCAAGGTCAAAGTTCACTGGAAGAAGGGGTAGATGGTGAGTTTCCCTTCATTTTAAAAAGCTGGTTTTACTCAGTTTAAATGTACATATTTAATTGGTGTTACACTGTTTAATGTTTATGTGAAAGATTTTGGAAGCTTTTTATCTATTTATACCTTTTTTGTCTTTTTATAATTTGTAAATTGCATCTAAATATAAATACTGACAATATCTTGTTTGCACACAGTACAAAAAGTGCTAGGTGCAAAAAAATAAATAAAATGTATTCACATAAAAGTAAAATAAAATAATAAAATGAATAGCTATTTGTACAAACAGTAAAACAGTTGTGAGTGAAACTAATGTAAAGGGCCTTTGCTAACAAGGTTGACTATTTGGATTCAGTGAAATCAGACATTGGCAAAGATTTTTGTGCTTATAAAGGTTTTGATTTCGGTCTGATAAGTGATGAGGTTGTCAGAACAGGATGTTTTGACCTTTTGTGTAGCATTTGCATCACTGTACAGCTCAGCAGAGCAATAATTTCTTAGCAAAACTTATTGGTAAAAAGTGATCAAATGTGATGAAGTAGATGTAGATGTAAATATGGAGAATTGATGCTGCTAAAACTGTTTAAAGTTCCTCATAAGTTATTCATAAGTTCAGAAGCATGACTACTAACTGGCATTAGAGTCACATGAGCGTCCTTAAGAACTGAAGAACTCTGGGAACCAGTCCGTTATCCTAATGCCCGTATCTCGCACGACTTCCAGTGCCAGCCCTTGATTGTGTTTTATGAACACAGTTTAAGGCACAGACACCACAAGAGGATCTGCGGTCCTGAGGCAGTGTAAGGGAAGCTGATTTAGCATCTCTCCTGCAGATTATCCCCAGAGTGGGGAGACGCCACTTAACGGCTGCAGGGAATACAGTGTGTGTGTGTGCATGTACTGAAAGCCTCTCTGCCTCTCTAAGCTCCTCCAGTCCAGTCCTGCTGCTTGGGGCGGGCCCAGCAAAGCAGTCTGGGATTTCCTTCGAGTTAAGAGTTGAGCAGAGTTAAAAAAGTGGCGAAGCTAGAGGATGATAGTTGCAGTAATAATGAGATTAGCGTGTGTGTGTTGGAGAAAAACGACTTCTCACGGAAAGCGGATCTCCACTAAGTGGGCCTTGATGGCGTTCCTTGACAGATGTTTTCAGTTTTTGAATAAAGACAGGCAAGGTTAGCGCGTGTGTGAAGAGCAGGACTGGTGTTCACGGGGAGCTCACATACAGAGCTGTCAGTGGAGATTTGCGCTGAGGAAAGAGCATGTGAGATGTGCATTGTTTAAAGGTTAGCTGTGAGGCCAGGCATTCCTCTGATGATAACAGCCCATTGAGAAGGCCATTGCCAGACTGACACTTTTCTTATATTACATCTGTCTTTCTGGAGGATATCTCTTCTCATGCTCTGGCAGGTGAGCTGTGTGGAGTTGCGGTGTGTGTTTTTACCTTTAGAGTTCAATAAAGTCAGACAGTGACTGATGCTGACATTCCTGTGTTTGTAGTCTGTGGAAAACATGAATTGTTATATATTTTACTGTTTACATAAATATATGTGACCTTGGACCACAAAACCAGTCATATGGGTCAATTTTTTTTAAAACTGAGATTTATACATCTGGAAGCTGAATAAATAAGCTTTCCATTGATGTATGGTGTGTTAGGATAGGACAATATTTGGTTGAGATACAACTATTTAAAAATTTGGAATCTGAGGGTGCAAAAAAAAAATTCAATCTAAATATTTAGAAAATCGCCTTTAAAGTTGTCCAAATTAAGTCCTTAGCAATGCATATTATTAATCAAAAATGAAGTTTTGATATATTTACGGTAGAAAATTTACTAAATATCTTCATGGAACATGATCTTTACTTAATATCCTAATGATTTTCGGCATAAAAGAAAAATCTATAATTTTGACCCATACAATGTATTGTTGGCTATTGCTACAAACATACCCGTGCGACTTAAGACTGGTTTTGTGGTTCAGGGTCACATATAAATTAGTTACTTATATTTCCGTCAAATTTATAACAGTGTTATTTTAGTATCAAGATTAATAGTTTTTATTAATGTTTTGAATCACTTTTTATATTTTATATTTAATGTTTATTTAAAGATTTTGTTGTGTTTTTGTAATTTTTAAAATATTTTTTGTCTATATTTACATTTTTATATATTTATTTAAATAGAGATGATAACCCTTAGTTTACTGCATTAATCGTGATTTATTGTCAAAAATATATTGTAACATTATATTTTACAATTTGCATTTAACTATAATGTATTTTTTCTAGTTTTCTTGCCCCTTTAAATACATTTTGTAATATATTTTGCACTTGATAGTTAAACAAAATGTATTTTTTTATCTGAAAAAATATATAAAAAGTATGTAATAAAATATGTAAAAAAAAAATAGAAAAATAGTTTCCTTGAGCTGCACTACTATACAACAAACAGCCACATTGTCTACTATTTACACAGACGGCTGTCCAAGATAGCTTAAGTGTTAGCATTTTACATGCAAGTAGCCTTTACCAACAAGGTTGGCTATTTGCACTTTGTGTAAACAGATAGAGCATATATTTAATCAGCATTTCTCTTGCATGAATTTCTTTACTGTGCTTGTTGCGCTGCATTCTGGGACTGCCTTATCCATGAAAGATACATGTGATGCTGACTTTGACTGAAACTGTGTCATTTAACATCATGATTTTGCTGGCTGATTTTGTTGTTGAGTTTTAGGGGTTTTTCCTTTAGAAATTCTGTGGAGTCAAAAATTAAACAATCATACAATATAAATGAAGCGAAAATATTGATTAAAAATAATTATTCATATGAGGCACTCATTATGGCCCAAAAACAGATGCATGCAAACAAACAAAAACACACACACACACACACACACACACACACACACACACACGCTCTCCTCTCAGGCCCACACCAGACCCACCAAAAATAAAGAAAACATAAAAGAGGCCATGAAAAGTAAAATCAAAAGATCAAAATCCCCTTCTCAAATAAAAGATGAGAAGAAATCAATAAGCATAAAGTAAGCTTTAGGTTTTTCATCTGAGCCTTAAACCCAATTTCTCTCTTGTTTGTTTGGCTTTTTCTCTGAATATTGCAATGAACATTGTCCGGAAGAAGGGAAATCACAAATCTTTTAATCTCTTTAAAATCTCAATTGTTTTTCCTAGAAATGAGATGAAATAAGGAACATATCTGCTTCTGTGCTAAACATGTATTCAGATTCATAAAAGATATATTAAAGCACATTTAAAACCGACTGCTTTCGAATCAGTGTTTTTAGCATTATTTTCCATTATAGTATTTTGAATTACCTTTTAGTTTTAAATGTTCAGTTTTTATTTTAATTTTAGTTTAAGTTTTAGTGATTTTGCTGTGTGCTTTTCTCATTTTTATTAGTTTTTGTTTAAGTATATGTTTAGATTTAATTGATTTAATTCATTAAAATTGAGTCATTTTAGTATTTCAACTTAAACTTATTTCATTTCAGTCAGCTGCCAAAGCAAAATTTAATTTTTTTATGATTTTCATCTGATATTTTAAATTTTTTTTTAGCTTTTATTTCAGCTTCTTTTAAAATAATAAAAATTATTAACAATACTGCTTTGAATGTGGTTTGAATAATCAGATCACAAAAACATTTTGGACCATGTTTACACATTTATTTAGTACAGTCTAAATGATCAGATCACTCAAAATGGATCTTAAGACTAGTTAACAAAATCACACAGAAACGTTTCATCTGCAGAGGACACAGGGTCTCAAGCACATGTTTATTAGTGCTTTTTTTTTTTTTTTTTTTGTCTCTCTTTCTCCCTGGAATTGAGTATGTCTCAGTAAGGCCCATTAAAAACAGACTAATGGTTATTACTCTGCTCCCCCATTATCAGCCAACATTCATTTTTTTTGTTTATCTTGTTCCACTGTATTGAGTACATGTTCTATGGAAATGCACCAGATTAAATTGGCAATTCATTCCTCATAATTCTTCGGTGAGAATTAAATTGCTTTTAGAATAATAATAGGGCTTGTGTGTTGCACTCTTTGGGAGTATCTTTGTAATTTTTCATTTCCACAGAGGAACTGCTTCTGTCGGCTAGCTGTAGAGCATCTTCTGGGGCTCAGACATACTGCTGCGTTCTGTGTATAGAGTATCGAGAGAGTTTGGTTGTTATAAAGTCTAGAGACGTTTGAGTGCCTGCGGTTTTTAGTGTTGAGAATGTGTTTGGAGCAGTGCTATTTTAGTATTAATTATATACTATTATAGTATTTATTAATGTTTTGAATCAGATTTTATTTTTATAGTTAGAAATAGTTTTCATTTTCATTTTTTTAATTTTTTTTTTATTATTTTTTTTTTTTACAGCTTTAATTCAGTTTTATTTCAGGTTTAGCTTGTTTCAGTTAATTGCTGTGGCAACATTTCTAATTTTCTTGGTTTTTCATCTGATGTTTGTATTTAATTTTATTAATTTCATTTACCAGAAACTATTTCTAATAGTTTTAGATTTAGTTAACAATAACAACATCGGGCCGGAAGTCTTTTAATGGTTGGAGACTAGGAGAGCTTTGGAATATGACTATATTGTGATCTAAGAGGTTATGAGTGAACTTTGCTCATGCTTACCTGAATGTACATTCACTTGAGCTGAAACTGAGGGATCTGTTGAGCCTCTTTCCAAATACAAACAAAAAGAGATGATGAGAAATGTTTCTGGTGTAAACAATTAACTTGACTTCATTATCTGTTCATTTCTTTCTCGTTCATTTCAAGGCTTCTGTTTTGAAGTTTCTTTGTTGTTGCTTTCTGTAGAAGTCCAGTTAACAGTGCTGAGGAACATTAACATTTTGAAGTGTTACGTCCATCCATCCAGGGTGTTTCCCTGCCTCCAGCCTCTCTGTGGTTTGGAAAATGTATGGATAGATGGATAAAGTTTTACATTATTGTGTTATTTAGTTTTAATGAAACTAAATTTAATGTTACATCATAGATTTTTATTAAATAATGTTATTTACATTTTCAGTACTAGTTATTGATTCATTTATTTTTCTTTTTTTATCATTTTCTAACATTTATTTTATTTATTAACATATTATTATTCAAGTTGACATATTATTATTCAAATATTATTTCAGGTATGGACTAGTATTTTTCTTAAATAATTTTCCGTAAATTTCCTTAAGAATTTTCAGGCAATGACTATTAGGAAAAAATTACTGGGAAAAAATTTTATCCCTTTTTTGATAAATAATCAGATTTCTTGATTTTAATGGGAGCAGTCTAGATGTTGTATTGCAGTTTTCACATCTAGTATTACAGACATGATGTCAAAACCATTGACCAAAAAAAAAAAAAAAAAAAACCCTTAGCTGCAACACAAAGTTTTTTTTTAAAGGGACAGTTCATCCAAATACAAAATTTCTGTCATCCAAACCTGTGTTCTAATAAATCAATAAGCCCCGTGAAGCCGTGGTTTACAGTGAATTTATAACAGCTAAGGGGTGTTGTTAGGCCCGACGCGAAGCAGATTGCCTACAACCCCTTAGCTGTTATAAATTCACTGTAAACCACGGCTTCACGGGGATTATTGGTTATTCCATATATGTAGTAAGGTTTCACAAAATAAAACAGAGCAAATAAAGTGTAATGATATTGATAAAAACGCGACCAACGGACAGGTAGAGAAAGGGATTTGAGTGATAAATAATCAATGTCTAACCTGATGAAAAAATATTAATTTAATGTTATCCACGTTATACTTCATCTGCACCAACACTGTGAACTTTTATAATGATACGTTTGGTCATTAACTTTGAAATGCATCATTATGCAAACACTTGAGCGGAGTTCTCGGCATGAAAGACCCGCAATGTGCTTCTTTATTTCTCTCCAATACAGTAGGAAATCAAATTAAACGAAATGTGGATGATGTTAACTGTGACAAGATGATTGACAGGATGCATGTAACTAAGCAACAGAGCGTCCGTTAAAGAAGCAGCTATGACGTATGAGCTAAGTAGTATGTCCCAAAGCTTGCCTACTATTCTGCTACATACTCAAAAGTATGTACTTTTTCTTCACAAAAAGAGTACATACTTTTAGGGCATAGTATAAGTAGGCAAATTGGGACGCAGCAATAGTGTAATTTACAACAGCTTCGAACTTGGCTCAACCAATCAGAATCAAGGACCGGAACTATCCATTTTATAAATCTGTATTCATTATTTTCTTCTTCTAAACACACACACACACAAAGATTTCTCTGTTCCACATTGATTGACCTCCATAGTCCCCCCCCCCCCCCCCCCCCACCCCCACCATACTATAGAAGTAAATAGGAACCAGAAATTGTTTGTGTTTGGTTACCCATATTGTTCAAAATATCTTCTTTTATGTTCCACAGAAGAAAGAAACTCATACAGGTTTGGAGTAAATGTGAACTATCCCTTTAAAAAAACAAATCTGATTATCTAATGCATGCTGTTTGTTCCACATCACCCCCAACACTGAAACAGCCTTGTTGGTATGAGCTTTCAGGAGAATGATGCACTGGACTGGGTGTTTATGTTAAATTGTGTACGAGTACATGGGCATATTAATACTTTCAGTGGGACCTGGTTAGAGCCTTCTCTCAAAGCAGGTTTAGCCAGGAATCTGCTCCCTCTCCTGCTCCGAGATGAAAGATTGATTGGCAGATGAAGAGACTGGCAGTGTGGCGGCCTCACAACAGCGTCATGCTAAGCTCTCCGACTTTGGTGGCAGATGCGTTTGCTTTTCCCTCTGCTCTCTCTCTCCTAGGGCACACCACCCAAGCAAGTCCCCATATCAAATATTAAGCCGAGCACATTTCAAAATTCATTGTGTCGTTTTGAGTTCACGCTATCTCGACTTTACGGTATAGTAAACGTTCTCATTTGGGCCAACTTGGGCTGGTTGGTGAAAATCGCTCAGAAATTGGGTATCGGTTTGATGTGAGATAAGAGGCAGTGATAATCATGTCCCAGTGCCCATGGCATCTCTCAAATCATGAGGGAAGTGGTTTTGTGTCCGGTTGCTTAGAAACAGTTGGCTGAGAAAATGAGTTGCCATTGTAACGTTGAGGCTGAAAAGATTGGCAAGACCGCCGAACGCATTCAGCCATTCAGTGAGATTGCTACTGTGAGAATGAAATTATTTAGCTGCCTTTCTGCTTTTGTGCTTCAGAGTTTGTGGCTTTGTGCTTCTACAGAACACACACAGAGGAAAGAGAGATGGGTCTTCACAAATATGATTTCGTAGTATATAATTAAATCTGCACTACATTGGATGGCTTACTAATGTTTGTGCATCAGTTAGCAGGCAAGAAACAACAAAAAACAAAAACAAAACAACAGACCATTTTTTTCTGATAAATGGTAAACAACTGCCTGTAAGTAAAAATCATTTACTGAATCAATTCATTAATGAACAAGTCATTGAATCATTTGCTCAACCCATTCATTTAAAATCAATTATTCATTCAGCATCAAAACAAGTGTTTGAGTGAGTCATTGAAATGTTTACTCAACCGATTCGATTAACCATAATCATATACAATAAGTACTTTTTAAAAAAGTAAATAAATAAGTACTTATATAGTGAAAAAGTGGCCTCATGGGATAGTAAATTGTCCAGATGACCACTTCGAAATCTTACTGGAGGTAGTAAGTCAATTGGGTACTTTTCACCTACTGTTTTATGAATACTATAGACATACTACTCTTTTCACATACTGCTTTTTTTGTCTACTATATAATAGAAAATTGTGCATATTCAGACGCAGCCAGACATTTGACTCTACTACTGTTTGTTGCTGTGGCTTTTGGATGTAATTATGTTGGCTAAGCAAAAATAAATAAACTAATTTGCACTAATATGTCTAAAATGTAAGTTACTCAATTATTGCTGTATAAGTGCTGTATAAAAGCAATATCACACACAAACATGATTATTATTATACTTTAACTGCACATAAATCTAGTTTAGTTTTTTTTTATTTAAAAAAAAATGTGATGATATGTACATTAACACTATACCTTGTATTACCCTGGCATTAATTTACAAAATTATTATTTATTTAAATAATTAAATAAATAGTAACTTATGAAATGGGATTTTTAATACAGCTGCTGAGAAAGTGAAATATTTGCTGTGATTTTCCATGTACCTGCTGTTGTATACTTTTATGTTACAAAACTATAAATGTGAGAAGAGTCCAAAAACATCAGCACTCTGATATTGCTTGATTCTAAATTACTTGTTGATTATCTATATGTAAGGTAAATGATGTTCCATTTCCCTGTGTAAACATCAAAAAAACTAAAGCAAAGATAACCAAACCCTCATTTCAGAAGTCCAGCACACGCCACTGCTGTCAGTATCATGTCTTCAAGCATCAGAGGTGTTGTGGTTACTCAGAGAGATTGCATGCCTGTCACGTAGTATTGCCTGCTTATAAATTTAAGTAAGTGAATAACAGTGTGTGAGCGAGGGTGCTGTGTGTGTCTCTCACCCGGTGGCCTGGAAAAGCATTTTCACTCCAGTGAACCCGTCGTGACAACAGGTATTAGGGTATGATTTGCCACTGAGCTTAATGGAGCTTAAAGAAAGTGGCCCTGAGCTTCTCTCCTGTCTGTCCCTCCCATCACATCACAAGAGTGTTAGTGAAGACTGGTGTCACCTTGATATGAATGACCTGCCACTTTGCATGGAGGATTTAGGACTGCGTGGAGCTGAGGTAATGCCTTGCAAACACAAGTCCAGCACAGATTCTGTTTGTCTGTCTGAGTTCTCATATTATTTTTTATTGGTGTACTGTGGTCTTTTTTAGGTCACAGGTCGTGAGCTGGTATGGTTGTTGTGGAAGGCAGGAGAATGATAGAGAGAGAGAGAGAGAGAGAGAGAGAGAGAGAGAGAGAGAGACAGAAAGTACGCTGGATCAGAGTAAGGTCACCAGAGAAAGAGGTCACAGTCACAAAGACAAACAACAAGATTTCAGGTGCAAACCCTCTTAAAGGATATAAGTTTAGGCAAAATTGAAAATGGTCATTTACTCATACCATTCCAAACTTATATGATTTTCACATTTAAGATATTTTAAGAATGTCTAAACTGGATTTAAGATTTCTGGGGAATTAATGTGGACTGGAACAAAAAAAATACAATAAAATAAATAAATAAATAAATAAAATAAAATAAAAAAAGTTATCCATACAGCTTATTTGCCATATTAAGTCTTCTTTTTAATTTTTACTTGAAAATTTTTGCTAGTAAATTTGTTAATCACAAAGAAACAGTAAGTAACACAATTAACTCGAGTAGAAATTAAGTAGAAAGTCTGAAATAGTATTTTATTGTGAAGTGTAAACTGTGAAAAAAAACTTTGAAACAATTTTCACTCAGAACTTGCTAGAAAATTTCACAAATATTTACACAGAAATGGCAAGTAACACATTGAATTAAATTTGAAATTTTGACATTAGAAAAACTGAAATAGTAAAACTTTTTTTCATATTTAAATGTTATTTAAAAGCTACTGTAGAGGGAAATATTTTCAATTATTATATAATATTTTGTCTATTCCTCAGACAAATCTGTTGCATGGTTTCCAAAAAAGCATTTTTTTTTTTTTTTTGTCAATCTAACCATTTTACTTAAAATATTTACTCATGAGGTTTTAAGTTAATATTTTAACAACCAGATATACATGTTTAAAATATCTATACTGTATGTAAAATGTATTTTTATGGTTCTTTTTCATCATTTTGGAGCTTAAAAGCTTCAGTCTTTATTCAGTTACATAGGCAAAGAGAATAACTTGAACATTCTGGAAAATATCTTCTTTGTGAAGTTTGAACATCACAAAGGTGAGCATATGATAACAGATTTTTCATTTTTGATTGAACTGTCCCTTTAGGTGAAGAGGTCAGTGCTGTTATCATGAGATTAGGGTGCAATCTGTGACTGCATTGATCTCAGCGATGGTAAAAAAGCTTCCATATGTTGTCCAATTATCAGGAACCGTTGGATGAATGTCTGTACCTCCACACACAGGACATGTGAAATCCCTCAGAGACCATTCTGTGAGTCATTACCCATCAACACAAAGATCACACATGCTTTCTGCCTCAACTGGTAAAGGTTAACGGTGGTGTCTCATGTCATTCTGCTTTACGTCAGGGTATAGGAGGCTTTTGTATTTAACCGTCAAAGACAAACTTTCTATTCACCGAGACAGTGACCGTTACATCTACACCCAATCCCATTCCAGTCATACTCTACTCAAAGCTGTCATTTTAAAAATTCATGGCCTGTTTTGTCCAACCTGAGCCCCTGAATGGAGGCTCTTTTGTATTTTGTTGAGGAGATCTTGGGTGCTAGACATACAATGACATATTTAGCTTGGAAACAAGCCAGCTTCTCATGACATATTATGTGTCTTTCAGATATACGCCCTGCATAAACACACTCTGACACTGTCAAACATGTCCAACAAAGCAGTTAATGTCTATGTAATGGCTGCCTTTTAACGTGGGATTTAGAGACCCTCGGAGAGACTTCTTCCTGGCATTGATGGAAGAGATTAGCCATGCACCAGATGTGATAAATTTTCCCGGGTTTCCCGTTTAGTATGTTGCTCATGAGCGCCAGGGTTGGTTGTTTTCTTTTGTTACCCAATGACACGCTGTCATGTAAAACGGAATATAAAACATTCCTATTAAAGGAACGAGCGATTAAACATGAAAAGGCTTGGATGGCTCTCTGTTATAAATTAATAATTCCGAAATCCTTTTCCCCTCTCTCTGTGTCTCTAGGTGTCAGCCTTAATGACTAGCTTAAAAAAAGATATGCCTACCGCGTACGTCTCTGCAGATGAGCGGTCATCGCGGCATTGTGCCTTAAAATTGCTTGTCATAAATTACCCCTCCCCGCGTGCGCCCGCAGCACTTGATGTCTTGAATTCGGGCCATTTTGCAAGCTGTATTCAAGCATGAACTTCAATTTGCTTTTCATAAAGGGATTACACAGCCACTATTGTCACTCTTCTCCACATGTACCTTTCACTTATGAAGCACAATTGCGTTCTGATTTCCCAGCAACTGGTGTGGGCCCCTGATGCTGTTCTTCGCCCCTGCCTTTAGATTCATCCCATTTCGGCAGGACGTCTGAAGCAACAGCAGATAAAGATGAATACAGGGATGAGGTTATAGAGGTTGACAGGAGGAGTGAGCGAGAGAAGATAGCAAAATCATTATTACAACTTATAAATCTTTATGGTGTGTATGTGGAAGGTTAACTGTGCTAGCATGTGCTGTGAGAAACTTTCAGAGCTGTTTTGGTGTTCTCCATAAATTCCTGGAGTACATAAAGTCAGCCATGAGATATTTGCACACCTGGTATTTTCGTGATCTATCACCCCATTGCAATGCAAAATGCTGAAAGGATGGAGACTTAAGTCAAGCGTTCTGATTCATCCACATTTAAGCACTGCCAGCTGTGTTGCTCGAGATGTTTGACCCAAGTCTGTTATCCCTAGTAGGTCAAACTGGGATCTCGGTGATGAGGCATGCTCCACTTCACCAACTCATTGCTTCTAATTTACGTTTTCTAACTTTAGCACTATTTGCTCTGATATAAATCTTAAGTGGACACAAAAGGGCTATTGAGTGAAGCATTTGAGTACATCATTTTACAGGGATTAGTCCAGGACCCAATGGAAACAAAAGAGATGTTAAAATAAAAAAGTTTTGTCTAATTTCCTCTCTTCTATGTTCTGTTTATTCTTTCCTCGTTCCATTTCACCTTGCCTCTTCTTGTCTCAGTGTCATCTGTTATTTTTTTCGTCTCTTGATGTATCATTTCATCCAGTCTCATCTTTTCTCCTCTTGTCTTGACCCATCCATTCTTCTTGACTCTTCTCGTCTTAACTGTCCTCCTCCCCATATCTTCACATCTCTTAGCATCTCTTCGTATCTCACTTTTTTCTCATCTTGATTCTTTTCGTCTTATTTTACCTGCTCTTTTCTTTCATCTTGTTGTATTGTTAAAAGTCTCTCTCAGTGTGTTCCTATTTGTTCTTCTTGTTCTCTTCTCATCTGATCTCACTGTCTTCTCATGACTTCTCATCTCAACAGTTCTCCTTTTGTCTCTTCTCTTTACTTCTCTTCTCTCCACACCTCAACTCTTTCCTCTCCTGATGTCATCTCATCTCATCTAGTCTCATCTTTTCTGCTTTTCTGTCAGTGTTCAGTCTGTTTGTTTCAGTCTTTTCTTCTCTCATCTGTTTTTGGTCTTGATTTGTCATCTAGTCTTTTCTCTTATCATCTCAGCTGTTCTCCTGTTATCTTGTCTTTTCACGTCTCTTTGCATTTCACTCATTTCTCTTCTCGTCTCCACTTGCCATTTTTGTCATTTCATCTGTTATTTTCTCTCATGTCTCAAATCCTCTTGTCTCTTCTCTTCTCTTCTCTTCTCTTCTCTTCTCTCTAATGAGAAGGCCGGAGGCTCACGCTGGAGGCCAGTAGACCAACAGGCACATCACGGCATCTGTGCAAGTTTGGACTAACAAGCTGTAGGCTTGTCACAGACAAACCCACCTGAAGTGAACTGCGGTAAGCCGAGCAGCATTCACGAGTGAATATGTGTGTGTGTGTGGGTCGAGCCCGGCTCTGAGTGTCAGCTGATGTTTCACATTAAGGCCGCACAGAGACACAAGCCCCCCTCAACCCTCTGTCCAAACTGTCACATGGCAATCTGAGAGCAATCAGACCCGGTGAAGGCCACATGTTCTCCTTGAGCACCAGCGCTGCGCTTGTCTTCCTGTTGCAGGTACAAACTGACAGCCACAAACGCTGCCTGATTAGCCAGCTTCCTCCAGGTTTTTCTTTTCCTCAGGGCTAAACCTTGGAAATAATTACTCACAATGAGTGAGGTGCCAGCACGAAGCTTTAATATCTCTGTCCTTCACTACCGTGTTTTTCCACTAACACTCACACAGGTCCTCGGCCATTTAATCTCATTGGCCTTAATGGAACTCTGTGGAAACGTCAGTCAAGTGAGTTGCTGGGTGCCGGGAGTCAGCTGAAGATGGTTTTGCAGTGCAGGGAGACGTAAAGAAGGGGGAGAATTGTTATTGTTTGTTTACTTTGCAATGGCATGCATTTGGATGGATTTATTCAGTGAGCTGACCACAGGCTAGAGGTGATTTACTTGGATTATTCCCAGACTCCCTCTTCGGGACTCTGACTGACAAACAGGGAGAGAAGTCAACTTTAATACTACTTAAACCAGGTTGTTTTATGAACCTGAACTTTTTTTCCCCTCCTCTGTCCTTCTGGGCTTAATATAGTACCAGCGAGTGTGCTACAGCAGAAAGAGCTTGAAAACTTATCACAAAACTAACTCAACCTTGCTCTCAGGATAGCTTTCCAGAGATTTCTCTCTGAGGAGATTTCTCTCTGTGTGTCTGGGATTCATGGCTTTACAGAAGATGTTGGCTATTTTCTTTTCAAAAAGGTCATAGTCACATGTGGTTGACATGGGTACTGATACTTCTCTTTTGAAGGAATAGTTCACCCCAAAATGAAAATTCTATCATTATTGACTCTCAGACTTCATGCAGCTGTTTTCCATACAGCAACAGATAATGTTTGTATATCTCTGAAGTTTGTTTATTTATACGGCATATACACTACTGTTCAAACATTTGGGTTCGATAAGATCTTTACAAGTGTTTGATGTCTCTTATGCACACCCAGGCTGTATTTATTTGATCAAAAATTAACAGTAAAAATGGTAGTATTTTGAAACATTATTACAATTTAAAATAACTATTTTCTATTTTTAATATATTTTACAATGCAATTTATTCCTGTTAAGGCAAAGCTGAATTTTCAACAGCCATTACTTCAGTCTTCAGTGTCACATGATCCTGCAGAAATATGTTTTTCAGGATTGTTTGATGAATAGAAAAATCAAACAAGCAGTATTTATAAAATAAAGTAAAAGTAAAATAAAATTATATATATAAAACGTTATAAATACCTACTGTCATTTTTTACCCATTTAATGTGTCCTTGATAGGTGAAAGTACTAATTTCTTAAAAATCTCACTGACTCTAAACTTTTGAATAGTAGTGTAAAACACAAAAGCATAATTTGTATTAAATTTTGAATTCAGTTTGGGTCTGTTCCTCATATAAATCTATCATATGACTGCAGTAGAGCAAGTTCTGGGGATGGTTTTTGTGGTACTGTTTTGGTGGCTTATTCAAGAACATGACAATGAGCAAATAATGTCAGTATCTTAATATTTGAGTAAACTATTCCTAATTGAAGAAGCTAACTGGTTTTTCAGCCAGTCATTTCTTCATATGTTGAAATATTATAACTTCATCTGTCACCCAATTCTTTACTCTAACCTTAAAATTGCACTACTTCAACCCAAAATCGCAACCAAAACCAGAAAACTCATGATGATTTTACACCATATCCTCAACCGCAGCTTTTAACCTAGGGTCATTCATAAAATCTCATTATGAGATGAGTTAAATCTAATCTCCATTCACTGTGTTTTGCATCTCTACAGGCGTCACCACTTTAATTGTGCTTCACAGCAATATTAAAACTCAGAGTTGATGTCTGTGTTTGTATTTGCTACTTTGTGTTTGTATTGTACAAGGTTATACCTTGTTATTGGTGTTCCAGCATTAATGTGCTTTTATTGCAGTGTCCTCCCTTATTTGTGACGGCTTTGTTTTCTGCAGTCAACTCTGGACTGTGAACTCTGTTTTTGTCATCTTTTTAAACAATATTATAATTAAGGGAAGATGTGGACTCACGAGCAGCACAGAAATACAGGGTACAAAACCCATAGAGCATACAAATCCCTCTTTGATGGTGTTTGAAAATAGTCAGGTGCTCCATTTTTGTGGCAGATGCAAAGAGGAGACGATGGCACCCTGAAAAAGGGGCAGAGAGCACGTGTCTGCTTGAGAAGTGTGAGAGGAGCGAGTCACACAAAGGCTTGTTTGTGGATGTTGCAGCAACAATGCGGCCACGTTGAGTGTATTGAGGCGTACAGGGATGCACAGAGACAGCTTGTTTGTGAACCGAAAATGAGACTACCCACATTCTCTGAACACCAAACCGTACACGACTCCAGGCTCTCTGCAATGCTTTGTTAAACCCACATAGTCATGAGGTTTTATAATTAGCCTCCAAGACAAAAAGCGAGCCGTTCTTGTTTTTGCCCCAGAACTTTGAGGTGTTTTTTTTTTTTTTTTTTTTTTCTCAGGTTGCTGTTGTCATAGCACTTGTCAGGAGTTTTTTTCTGTGCTGTTGCATTTCAGACTGACATAAAAACAAATGGAGGACATCAGTTTGCTCCAAAACAGTGGCTAATGTGGCTCTTCCTTTCAGAGCTTGCAGGGTCCTATTCTGTTATCTAGGTTACATGCAAGCACATCCTCTTCATTAATTAGACCACAATAACATCAGTCCTACTTCAGATTGTAAATCATAAAGTCAGCTCTAAATAAAACCTGGTGTTATGTTAATTAATTTGTGCATACATTTTATAGCTTTGTAGTGAACTTCCTACCTAGACGGCATTTTTAAATGCACTATACACAAATGCACTTTTCAGTCAGCCATAATTTATTACATTTTAGCAAAATATTCAGTATAAAAGAAAGGTTATCAAGTGTGTAGTATTCATTATGATTTTTCTTTTATGAGGGAAAATGTACTTCATCATAGGATCATAGCCACCTTCAAGACAAGAAAATGGTCCAAAATACCCAGTTTTGACAATTCTGAAAAAATTCAAAAACAAAAAATTTAAAGCTCGTGGATGAAGTCAAGAGAAATGTTGGTTGTAAACACTACTTTTCAAAAGTTCAGAAAGATTGTTTTAATGTTTTTGAAAGAGGTCTCTTATGCTCGCCAAGGACCCATTTATTTTACATAAAAATACAGTAAAAACAGTAATATTTATTTTTCATATTTTAATATATTATTAATTCCAAAAATACTTTTTGTGTAAACTGTAATACATTTCCCAGGATTGTTTTATGAATAGAAAGTTCAAAAGAACAGCATTTATTTAAAATGGAAATCTTTTGTAACATTATAAATGGCTTTAATGTCACTGTGATTGCTTAATAAAAGTATAATTTTTTAGCATGCTAACATACACCAAAGAAGAGAAGTGCTAGTAGCATCATTAAAAAGAACAAAGAGAGAAATAAGTCCCTTACTTTGTCATTGATGCGAATGCTATTCAAATATGTCTGTGATTTTTGAATAAGGCATGGATGCATTTTTAGGGTGTTTTCACACTTGGGTCCTCTTTAAAAGAACTGAACCCAGACCCCTTTAAGTGGACCAAGAGGTGGACCAAGTGAAAAAGGACCCAGTTTTCTTTACGTTCACACTGTCCCTGTTCCTGAAAGAGGACTCAGATCCTTTTGTGGTCCACTAAGCAGTAATAATAGTGTCTCAGACCTCTTTGTGTTCACACTGTTGCTTTTTGGATCTAGTCCAGTTCAGTATTTGATGGCTGACCCTATGGCCTTGATCCTATTCACTTACAATGTATGTGCCTCACTAACCAAGAGATAGTTTGTAAAGATTATTGTTGTTGTTGTTATTATTATTTTGTAAAACAACATAACTACAAATATTGTTGAATGAGCTTACCTTTGAACATGGAATATTCCTCAAAAGTTTATCTTTTTCACAAAAATATACGTTTTATACACATTTGTCAATAATATTTATTATTGAATTATTGAATTATTTTACTTGTTTATGTGATCATGTTTATTTTATAGCACAAGGCATTGATGACACTGAGAAAGAAAAAAAATAGGAAAAATAAAATAAATAAAAGAAAATATAATAAACTGCTTTAATTTTTTCAGGTACAGTATGTATTCTTTAAAAGCAGCATTCAAGAAATGGAAAAATCAAATGTAAAAAATAAAACATCATTTCATCTTATGAATAATATCTATTCTACTGGTTCTCATATTAGGTTGCTGTACTAGAACAACAGTAATGCACAGATCAGTATTGATACCAGATCAGTATTGATACACGATTTATTTTCCAGATGTTTACATTCGATTGAGACACAACCAACTGTGTTTATCTGAACCATGGGTGTTTTTGACAATTGAAACACAATAAACGCTAAAGAGAGTGTAGTTTAGTACCCCCGCTGGGATGTCCATGCTCGTAATCTGTAACGTATATCAAAAACTTTAAACTAGCAAGGCACACAGCCGCATCTCTCTTACACAGTTTGGAAGCGGTTGAAATTAAAATAAATGAGTGTACGTTGTGAGCGAATAATTTGTAGAGATCTGCCAGAAGCAGCCATGATGAATGACTGATGGCCAAACTACATTGGAATTCGCGAATGGAAAAATCAAGTGAACCCGGGCCAATTTGTGTTCACAATGCACGTTTTTAGCGAACCTTCAGCCGAAAGCGAACTGTACTTAGACCACCATGCAGTGTTGCCAATTTGGGGATTTTGTCACCAAATTTAGCTACTTTCTCATTGTTGCTGCGACTTTTATTGATTTTTTGCGACAAGGAGCTATTTTAGCTATATTTAAATAAAATTAGCGATTTTTTTGGAGATTTTTTTATTTTTTACTTGGCCACACCCTGCCGTAGGCCCGTGACCTCCCACATTTGCTCTCAATCATGCCAATGAGTCAGTGAACACACATCAGTACGCCTGCCATTCAGATATGCCCTGCGTTCCATTCGGAAGGGTTCATCCCTATGCCCTAATCCCTTCAAAGGGGTTTACCCTCCGGAGTGAGAGCTTTGAAGGGTTGAAGGATGTAGGGGACCAAACAACTGTTTCTTGAAGTGCCCTTCTGCGTCATCATACGGAAGCGCCGTCATCATGCAAAGAATCAGTGCAAAGGATCATGGGAGCCCGAAGTGTCCATCAGTTGTACCCTTCGAAATCCTTCATTCCGAAGGGCCCTTTGAAGTGGCTAGTTTTGAGCACTTCGGTTTGGAACGACCCTTCAATATGGCGGCCATGATTGTTTTCACTCCGAAGTGCCCTTCGGAGGGCAATATATCCAGTTTGGAACGCACCAATGATGACACACACCACCATTTCATTATAAGCATCAAGATGGCGGAGAAAAAATATGAAAAAAATATGATTACATCAGGGCACCAAATACTCAGTGCATGAACATCTTGTTTTAACCACAGACACAAATGTTATACCACAATTCATGCACAATCATGTCAACCAGATACTGAGAGACACAGTGCATCATCGTGTCGTGTGCTGGGATGCAGTATTTTGCACTTACTTTGTAGTAATAGTACAGTGGCCGAGAGATCTCAACGCGCTGCAACTTCAGAAAACACATGCAAATAGAAAAAGCACCAGCAAATCAAGAAAATATCTTCATCAATTTGACAACAGGTGCTGCAAATGCTCACAACACAATCAAATAAAGAAACGCACTGCAAATGCTTACAACACAACCAAATAAAGAATTTTATTTGTGTTTCTTTGTTTGGTTGTGTTGTGAATATTTGCAGTACGTTTCTTTGTGTTGTGAGCATTTGCAGCGCGTGTGTTGTCAAATTGATGAAGTTGTTTTCTTAATATGCAGGTGTTTTTTTCTATTTGCAGTGTGTTGAGCTCTCTCGGCCACCGTATAATAGAGTGTGTTGACTGAATTAAGTTTGTATGATTAAAGGTTTTGTTTTTGGAGAATCATAATATTTCTTATCTGTTGTATTTGAGCAGGACAGGGATGCAGTTTGGTGACACATGAAACAAATGCCCAACATTATGTGTCTTTACATCATTTCCATCATGTTTGATGTGTTTGCAGATCATAGGAAGAATTTACTGATTCAAATGTGTCGTGTAGAGTTACAAGTAAGCATTTCCTAATTTCACTTCAGAATTTTTTGTTATACTTCATCTTTTGTTATATTTTTTTATACTGTCATCATTTGTAAAGTGTATATATATATATTTACTTTCCTTTACCTATACCAAATTTACCTGTATTTACTTTCTTTTCATATTTGGCGACTTTTTGTGAAAAATGGAGACTTTTGTGGGTGGTTCTAGAGATTTTCTGAGGGAGGGGTTTGGCAACACTGCCACCATGGTCTCGGCTCGGTTCGGTTCAGGTCTTAGATCGTTTGGAGTGTTCACATAGGCTATGGGCCAAAAATCATGCGAACCGCGCTCAGACCCCTGAAAAGGACCAAATGTGAAAACACCCTTATACACCTCTGCTAATTGTCACATTCTTTCCAACAGTAGTTAAAGTTTTTCATTTTTTAAGTGACGCCTCAGAGTTGAGAGTCTGCGCCGATGAGGGGAATTGCCTGGGATTCGCCACTGGTACAACAGATGATCATTTGTCTCAGATGATACACTCTGTCACAAATGGTTAAGCATTAACTGGTTTCAAGGGGGCTTCTAAATGGAGCGGACAGAATTAGAAGGTGCGTTTATTGATTGCAATCAGAGGGACTTGGGGGGAGATTGCTGGCACTCTAAGTGGAGGAGACAGTGTGGAGAAATGGTTTGGAGGTTCAGGGAGCGAATTTTGTGCCAATATTCATCAAACAAATCCAGTGTTTTGCAAATAAACACAATCTGCTTTGCAAAGAAAAACTCGACTTTCAAACAAACACAAAGTGATTTTCAAATACAAAACTCTATTTGAGAGAAAATGCAGAGGTATGGACAAATATATGTATTGTGTGTTACAACTGTGAGACTCATTTGCCTTTTTATGAGGAAACTTGGCTTGATTTTCTCACACGCGTGCAGGCAGATTTTCTCACAAATGCAATTGAGCAACTTTCTTTTCCAAAAACAGCAGATGGCAATGTCGGTCAATTTATGCTAGTCTCCCGAGACCTGAAACACCTCTTTACCTTTTCAGACCAATATGAGTGGGGAACAGGTGAGTTTCTGTCTTACTATCTCTATAATTAACCATTTAGATGTTTTCACAAAGCGACCCTACTACAGTGTTAGTGAAATTCACAACAAGTGCTGTAAAGTTGTTAACATGATTGATTAGTTCAAAAATCAGTAGTGACATGACTAAACTTTTAACTAGGAAGTCTTTCCCTATAAAAACTGATCCATTCTCCGTACCTCTTATCCTCTGTTGGATCGCGGGATATAGAATATACATATATATTGATACAATTGTTCAGCATTCAAAACAATGCAGAGGTATAACAATATATCATGTCACAATATATTGTAATACTAAAATGCAGATGTATAGTGGATAGCGACAATATTGTGTGCCAAAATGAAAGCGTTTTGAATTTTATTTTTACGTTAGGTCAAGTAAGATTTATTGTCATTCTGCTATATATATTAAGACATAGCCTACAGTGGAGAGAAATGTTGTAGGCTACCTCTGCAGTAAAAGTTTAAACAAGTATAAAAACTACACATAGACAACCTACTGAAAGGAGTAGGCTAAACTAATTATACAAATAGGCTACTATAATCAAACTAGTTTAAGTTCAGGTGAGCTTTACTGTGATTCAGCTATATAAATGTGCCAAAATATAATCTAAACATTAATATCCCTTACGAAAATTAACCATGGTTTTACTAAATAAATACCATAGTATTTGTAGTAAAGTTGCCTATATAGAAATGGTAACCTGCAAAAAAAAAAAACACACACACACACTTTTACTATAGTAAAACCAGCTTTAATTTTCATAAGGGATATCATAGTTTATTATCATATTTATGTTTATATATAGCATAGTAATATACATGCCTTGTACAACATTTAAAAATAAAAGTGGCCTGTAAGGAGATATTTCATATTTCAACCAATATACCAGCAGATTTTCTTTGCAAAGCAGATTGTGTTTATTTGCAAAACACTGGATTTGTTTAATGAATATTGGCACAAAATTCACTCCATATAAGGCGCCGTACTGAGAACAGCGTGCGTGTGGCAAGGAGAGAAAAACAACACTGATTATCCATAAGACGTGAGGCAGGGCGCTGATGGCAGAGCTGCCGGAGGCCTGATTGAGTGATTTACATGGCTGGCAGCCAGAGAGATGGAGGTGCATGCTGGGCACAGGTGGCACGTTTAGAGTTTAGAATGTGCATGGCTCAGCACAGCAACCTCTGCTGGCCATCGATGGAACTGGAAGTTGATTTGTTGGTCTCCCAATCTGATCGAGTTGGTTTGTTGACTTGTTTTATAGTTGAAAAACTGTTAAACATCAGCTTGGCCAGACTTGGAGACCAACTAACCCTCTTAATGTTGGTAAGATACAGATACAGTGTGAGGTTTTTCACTCTTAATCCTTCCTTTATGGTGAAACCAAGTGATAAAATTACATATGAATGGCATGCAAGGTGCTTTGAATACAATTATCTGTCAGATGCATAAAATGTAAATATAATGTATGTACACTACCATTCTAAAGTTTGGGATAAGTGAGATTTTTCTCTTATGCTCATCAAGGCTGCATTTATTGAATCAAAAATATAGGAAAAACAGTAATATTGTGAATTTCTATTTTATACTGTTTTCTATTTTAATATATTTTAAAATGTAATTTACTGATCTGATGACAAAGTTGATTTTTTTTTTCTTCAGTTTCACATAATCCTTCAGAAATCCTTCTAATATGCTGATTTGGTGTTCTAGAAACCTTTCTTATTTTATATGTATTTGGAAATATATTCCTTCAAAAGAACAGCATTTATTTGAAACAGAAATCTTCTGCAAAAATATATGTTTTTACTGTCACATTTGGTCAATTTTTAGGGCTGCACGATATATCGCATGCGACATTTAATGCACATCTTGTCAGTAAAGCTGGTTCTGTAATCAGTGGTAATTTCCATCACGTGCGTGATTTCACATGGAGCTGCATTTACCACACAGAGCCGTTGTTCACTGACAAGCTGCGCAAAACCACGCTGATAATGAATGTGGATTTGCGCAGCTTGTAAATACTTTGGGGCTTACTACTGACAAATAGGATCTCAGTCGAACAAGATTCAAACCCCTCACTATGAAAGCGAGAAATATTCCACTCAGCCCCAACAGCTCATATGAGGGTATAGGGATAAGGGGCTCTGCTCTCCTAAGGCTGAATTCCAAAAACGCCCTGGTTTGGTCCAAAGTGATGTTGATTGGAGTGAAAGGAAAGCTGCTGTCACAGGCAGAGGGCTGGAGTGTAAATCTGTTGAGAGGAGCTGAGAGGTAAGGACACATGCATTAGGACAAGACAGGCTGTCCCTCCATTGGGGGGGATGGAGACAGAGAGTGATGTTCAACCATGGGAGATTGATGAGCTGTCTCTACTCTAGCAATTGCATAGGTCACAGGAGAAGAACGGTGTCATTCTCTCTCTCTCTCTCTCTCTCTCTATTTCTGACGCTCTTTCTCTATCACACTCCTCTCTTTCTGTTCATCTAAGCATCATCTTTCACACAAATGTAGATACCTGTCAGTCCTAGTCCTCAAAGAGCACAGCAGATCTCCTTCATATACAGTATCACTTGTTTAATGTAGAGCAAATAATCTTCTGTATAACTTTTGAATAGCAAAATAACGATTGTTTTCAAATATATTTCCCAAACATTCCCTCCAGTCTTCCATTGACCAGACAAACAAGGAGTCTTGGCCCAAACTTGTACAATTTTTTTGACAATGTTCCGAGTTTAACTGGTTTGGATGCTCAAGACAAGTTTTGGCTGGTTAACCCCTGCTGGTAGTTGCTGTAATTACACGATCTGGGCCAAGAAATCTTTCTCCTTTGACAGCCATTCAAAAATCAGTGTGTCCTGAATGATATACACATATATATATATATATATATATATATATATATATATATCATTCAGGACACACTGATTTTTGAATGACTTTCTAATATATATATATATATATATATATATGTATAATTTTTAATCTTTTTTTTTTTATTTTTCCTAACAAATAGTCTTTTATAGACCTCTAAACCTTAAAAGTGCTACAAAGCCGCAGCATTTACAGATTTTGCGGGCCTGACCTACAAATGGATGTTATTATTGTCTCTGCATATTTAACAGTATTTTAATATCAAAAGATTATCTGTAAACCATAATAAGTTGAGACTACTCAAATGATTTGAGGAAAGTGATTCCTTCAGTTTAATTGAGTAATGGGAAATTGACAACTCAGTTTTAGTTCACCTAATGTGGCCTTCTCATTGAATTAACTTACTTTTTTAAGTACAGATAACTTAAAAGGCAAACAGACTAAACTCAAACTTTCCAGTTTATATATTGTTGTGTTTAATTGGCTTTAAAAAAAATAATTAATTTTTTTTCTTCAAATCAACAACTTTATTTGGGTTACACTACATAGATGAATTTCGATAATGTATACTGACATAGCTGCATAATAACATTTAATAAAAAAAAAATACAATTACAACAACAGACATGTTTGTCACTTACATTCATGTATTTAACAGAATCAATGCTTTTATAAGAGTAAACTCATATTGTTAAGTCACATTTTCAACAGAAACATTTTGTCAACAAAATGTGAATCTGTATGGAGCATAGAAATGTGCACATTATTTGTGAATGATAGTAGCTATTCAAAGTGTGCAAAAAAAAATAAATAAAATAAAAGATTTTTTTTTACTTTAACCAAATAGGTTTGCCAAAGACTGTATTTTAGGCTGCAGGTCTTTCTGCCCCATGGAAAGTAGAATATATTGAATACATCAAGGATCATGCTGCGATCATCGGACATCTAGAAAAGATGAATAAATGCCAACAAATTAAAATTAATTCACATGCATCCAAACTCACGTACATTTCAAAAGGTGCAATATAAAGGGATATTTCACCCAAAAATGAAAATTTTCTGTTAATTTACTCACCCTCAAGTCATCCAAATATAGGTGACTTTTCTTCTTCTTCAGTTCAACACTAAAGAAGATTTTTAGCTGAAACTGTGGTCCTTGGTGATTCATATAATGCAAGTCAATGGCTACCGGCACTATGAGAGTCAAAAAAACATACACAGGAAAAGCTAATTTAATATCGTGGCTCCTGACGATACATTGAGGTCTTATGAAGTGAATAAATTAACAGCAAATTTTAATTTTTAGGTAAACTATCCCTTTAACCTACCAGCATACTTCAATGAGTCTTTATCACAAGGCTCTCTTCCCACCTGCTTCAGGATGACCGCCTGTCTGCTAGTCCTGCTGTCGGAGGAAAACAGGAAATTGAACACCACTCCAATGTTCTTACAGGAAGTTATAGTATCTCAAACATGTTTTTACCTTGGAAATAGGGCTGGGGCGATATAGCCCCAAAAAAAAAAAACAAACAAAAAAAAACACTATAGAATTTTCATATCAGCCGATATTGATAATTGCCATGATAAATGTCAAATCTTTATTTCTTTCAAGTTTAGTGGCAGATTTTTTGCTCCTGGGTGAAAGTTGTGAAAAGTAGAAACCAGACAGTTAATTATGTTTTTATTATACACTAACGTTACTCTATACAAATGCAATACAAATAACACAAATACACACACAAAAAAAACTGATATAGCTTAATAACTGTAATACCGTAATTATATTCCATTACTCCTTTAATACATTTAATGCCTACATATTCAGAATTTAATAAAATTAAATATGAACATCCTACATTTCTGCCACAATAACATGGTTACAGACAGTGTTACAGTAAATCCATGGTAAATGCTGGCGATTTGAAAGCCTTCTCCTGTTTTCCGCGTCAGTGTTGTTGATAATGTAAGCGTAGTCTGATCAGACATTAAACTACTTTAAATAACAGAGACATGTATTTTTAAATCGGAGAACTCGTGCGCTTGTCACTGGGTCTCGCAGCGCTGTTTAGTGATTGTGTGACCGCGAGCGGTCAGTGAATAAACGGATGCGCTCCGGTCTCTCCGCGGTGCTCTTCTTTTTTGGGCCGAGTTGATGAACGCTCCGTGCGGCACGCGATTCAGACGAGTAGCGCTGTTTTGTTCCGCTTTTGGCGCGTTTGCCATTTAATGTTGTTTGCGTAGTTCATAAACATTATATAGAACATTTCGAGCATTAAATATCGAACATTTTATGTGATAATAATTATTGTCGTTTCATCGTCCAGCCCTACTTGCAAATCACACTAAAATGAAAACATTTTGAAGACAACTAAGCAAAATGTTCTCATGTATTTTATCATTAACCTACCAGCGATCTTCAATAGTCTTCATGACAAGGGCTCTCTTTCCGCCTGTCTGCTAGTGCCGCTGCGGGAGAAAAACGGGACATTTGCAATTATACCTTTCAAATAACATTACAATAAAACTTGTAAGGTAATTAAGAAAAGGGTATATATGCGTTTTAATCTCTGCTTACCAATTTAACGTTTGATTTTCATCTTTTAGACGGCTCTCTCTGCCAGTGCCTCTGGACCGCTGCTTCAACAACCAAAAACTTACCGCATTGTGTTATATCGACCAATCAACGCGTTTGTCAAGGCAGAATTTCAAACACGACCGATCATATTAAACAGAGACACAGAGAATCATTTAAATAAATTGAAATTTTGAGTTCATTACACTTAAAATCTTAATTCAAAAGATTTTTGCTCCCAAATGAGTTAATTAAACATACCTGTTTAAGTTTTGACACCAAAACTTGGCATTTTAAGTAATGTTAAGTTATGATAACTTTGATTTCTTTATTAATGACAACATTGGGGTTTACAGTGACACTTCAGCTTTGAAGGTGCTATAAGCAATTTCAAATGTTTTTCTAACTTCAGATCCCAATGTTTAAAACCTGTTTTCAAAGCTTTGCCAAGATACAAAAGTCTGCAATGATTGCCAGTTTTCCTCTGGGAAGGTAAGCTATTATTTATTTATTTATTTTTTTAATAGGCATGCACAATATATATTATACCTTACTGAATGACAGGTTGAATTTCAGCTGATATTATTTTTTATTTATTTATTAGTACTAATAATTTATTGTCACTTTTAAATGTAATCTTTAGCACATCTCAAAATGAATATAATTTTTTCATACTGTATATTATAATGCCTGACATCACTTGTAGTATTTAAAATGGTTGATTTTAGTGTTTTTTTTTTTATTTATTTAGACAAAATAGTTTTTAAAATCAGCTATTATCAGTTTAATATCAGTTTTACTATTTTAATATAGTCTAATTTTCATTCCTTATATTTTAATTGCCTGTAATTTGCACATAATGATCAAGAACCTTTCCAAAAAGAAAAAAAGAGCCAACTGTAAGGTAAAAGTGTAGAAAGTTGTAATGAGCACACATCAAGAGAGAAGAATGCAGATGCAGTAATGATGGGATGAAGCCCGAGGAGGAAAAGAAGGCAGGAGATGGATTTGGAAATGACAGAGAAGTGCTGGTAGGAGGACGATGTGACAGAGAGAAGCAGGGCCCGGGGACCGTCCCACACGCCTGCCTTTCTGTCAGCGAGCGTATGAGGAACCAGTCAGCAATCTGATACACTAGACAGGAGAACAGAGACCGATTCTGTGCACACAGAGAGGAGATGGACGAGCAGGGCTACTCTCGCTGTTGAATAATTCTTTCTCTGTCTGTGATACAACAGGGGCGGAGGCAAAAGAAATCCACCTGGCATTCATTTGACTGTCAGTTCTCAGATTAAAGAGAGAGCGCACAAGGGATGGAAAGAGGAGAGAGAGAGAGTACAGATGGAAATGAGGAGGAAACAAGCCAGTGATGGCGAGAGAGAGAATTCCTGTCAGTTCTGGTGACCTTTGACGGAGAAACTCAAGGTTTGCGAGATTGCCGTTTTTCCCTCTCCATTCCTGTCACTTTTTCCACAGAGAGGCATGCCAAAATATGATGAAAGACTGGCGTGAGTGGCTGTGACATGACATTCGACACCGTCAACTCGAAACCCATTCTGCTGTCACACGCACACACTGCCTCTTGGGGTAAATTGCTGTAATTTGTGTTATGCTTCTCAAAGAGAGGTGGTGAGGAGGAGGCGGGCTGCTGCGGGGGCTTTCATGCTTAAACAAGTCTATTTGACTTTAGAGAAATGTGCAGGTGATTGCTTTAATCCATTTAAAGCATGCGCACATCTTTCAGCTGTAGCTTTCCGAGCGCACTGCAGCATTCAGATGGTTCTTTCTCCCCAAATCAAGCAAAGACATTTCAAATAGGGAAATTGAGGTAGTTTTAACATATTTCTGAGAGGTTATGTCATGTCATACCTTGTATATACAGTATTCCGTATTGTGGGAATGATTACGGTAGAAGTATGACAAGGTGAGGCATATGTTGAGCTGATGGGAATGAGGATAAATATTCCCATGTGTGGATCTTTTGTTTTTCCACCTTGCCTCATCTTTGGCACTGCGCTCATTCATCACAATTGACAAAGGTTGAGCGCACATCTGAGTGCAATATGGACACGTGCACAGCACTGTACCATCATACGAGATTGTCTCTCAAGAGACATTAAAGGCATTACTAGTTCACCCAAAAGTCAGAATTTGATCATTGTTTACTCTTCATCGTATCATTTCAAACCCATATGACTGTATTTTCATTGTTTGGAAAAGAGAAGTAGGGCTGGGTATCGATACAGATTTCCCGATTCAACATACTGTCTCTGTATTTAAAAACTGTATTTAGTTACCACTTGTAGTACAATTGAAACCATTTTAGTACACTCAAGTGTATTACAAGTGGTAACTAAATAATTTTTTAAAATACAGAGATAGTTTTTAAACACAAATTTTAGTTCATATTCACGGTGTCCCATGGTGTAGTTGTGTACACTTAGATTATCTTAAGTTTAACTTAAGAGGTACTAAAGAATAATTTTTAGTATATTAAGTACAAAATTAGTGTGTGAAAATAGAGCACTTTAAGCACATTAAGGAAGTGCACTTTTTTTCACCTGGAATTACTAGATTGGTCAAATTAACAATAGGGCCCTAACTATGCAGTTGATTTGTATTGATTTAAACAATGATTATTATCATTTTTTTTTTTTTTAATGATTCATTCAAAGAAATTCTTTAAAAGGGTGATTTGTTCATCAGTCAGATGATTATGATTTTGGCTATGTGCACAATAATCCGTATACATTTGAAAACACATTTTTTCTCTACATTATGGCCTTTCGTAAACACTTAGATGGCATTTTTGCCCAGCAAAAATTTTACTTTTTGAAGTTGCTCTCTTATGTATATAAATTTTTAAAAGTTTTCGCATTGTAGTGTGGACTGTGAAATGGTTCAAAACTGATGACTCATTTTTGATCATGTGACGCATATTGTTCCTATAAATATATATGATTGTACCATCATTGCTGTGCCTGCTATTCACTCTCATAATGTTGCTAAAGAATATCAGTGGGATATTTGATAATAAAATGATTGTGCCAGAAGAATATAGCATAAGATCTTTGTTTCTGGTCTCTCAGTATCATCTCATTGATGGTTTATGAAATTTACACATTTGAAGCAAGGTGATTTAAGTGTTTTTATTTTATAAAATGCTTTAAAATGCTAGTATGGACAACCTTTGTTTTCAAATGTATCCGGATAAATTATTCCCCAAAAAGATTCAGCCTATAAGAGTCAAATATTCTCCAAAGCTTCTCCTTTTGTGTTCAACAGAACAAAGAAAATCATACAGGTTTGGAACAACAGAGTAGTAAATAATGACAGAATTGTATATGTAAATGTGCTTTCGATAAAGAAAAGCCTTGACAATTTTATATTTCTGCAGCAACAATTAACTGAAAATGACTTTAAAACTCTGAAATTGACAACAATTTTCTTTGTGCCCATTTACAGATGCCAAATGTATGTTTGCAGATCCACACAGAGCTGAGGGAAAAAATACTGTGTAATGTATTCCCCACTACAGAGTCCATAATAGCACTCATATCAGTTAATTTCATTTCCATTTGAAAAGCGTTTCGATTTGAAAAACATTGTTACATAACAAAAGAAAGATACTGGAATCGGGCCCATCCTATTAATTTCCTTACCTTGACAATATGGACAATACATGCAGTGCCCATTATGCATTTCTATGATGGAACATCACGGATTACCCAGCACATGCAGACTAGCTCTAATTATCAAACTGAAAAGGAAAAATGAAATGTGGTTTAATAGGAAAATAATTATGATCAGCAGTGTGCAATCGCGAACTGACCTCATGCCAAAAAAAAAAAAAAAAGCATTTGCTTGCAATACAAAATGGTTCCATTTATTAACACAAGGAATAAAATATTCTCTAGGTCGGTTCTAAGATGTTTGATGTCACTGGCTGTTTGTTTTGATCTCACCTGTCTGTGTGTGTTCATTGTGCCTCAAACCGAATCCATCAGCCAGATGACACTGAGTGAAGTGTGATGTAGTAATGGATTCTACCAGCAAGGCTGCTAAAGCTAACCAACCAAACCTTGATCCCCTGTCTTTCAGAGGCAATATGTCACCTAACAAAGGCAAAACGCAGTAACTATGCCAACACTGAAGTAAGAAAACTGGCTTTAAAGTTTTTTTTTTATTACATTTTGATTCATTTGATATCAAATTTCACACTCTATTATCTTTGGATCTGAGAATAGTTGAGCTAAAGCTGTCTATCACAGGACAGATTATGGTCTAAAAGACCTGCTGTGGCCAGTTACATAAACTGCATAGACTAGTCTTATAAGTCATATAATTTTGATAAGACTTGTCATAACTTTTTAAATCATTTACATAAAACATAAAATGGCCTAATTTGAATCCGAAAAGTATAAGATCCCCTGCCTAACTGCGACTTGGTCAGACTGGTTCTTAAGACACAGCAGAGTATGTGTTTATGCAACAGCTGTGATTTAATCATAATTCACTTGTAGAAAATGTGTAGTTGCAACGGTTTGCCTTATGTAGGGCAGTGAGTTACCTAGCATGCACTTGACAAAGGTTGTGTTTTGCACATCAATCATTGGGTGAAGGAGGAAATTGGAAAATGTTCTCAGTTAGATAAAATTAAGTACTACATGTCAGTAGCATTCTGGGAAATTTCTATGAATTAAACATTACTCTATCACATATGTTGGTAAGTAATAATATGATAATATAAAAATAATTAGTCATAATTTATTTGTAGCAATAGCCAACAATACATTGTATGGGTCAAAATGATCGATTTTTCTTTTATGCCAAAAATCATTAGTATATTAAGTAAAGATCATGTTCCATGAAGAAATTTTGTAAATTTCCTACTGTAAATATATCAAAACTTAAATTTTGTTTAGTGATCTGCATTGCTAAGAACTTCATTTGGACAACTTTAAAGGCGATTTTCTCAATATTTAGATTTTTTAGATTTATTTAGATTTTTTGAACCCTCAGATTCCAGATTTTCAAATAGTTGTATCTCGGCCAAATATTGTCCTATCCTAACAAACCACATCAATGGAAAGTGTATTTATTCAGCTTTCAGATGATGTATAAATCTCAATTGAAAAAAAAAAGACCCTTACCACTGGATTTGTGGTCCAGGGTCACATATGTCTTCATATTATCAATGTTAAAAACAACTACTTTTTTTGTGGAAACTGTGATACCTTTTTCAGGATAAAATTACTTGTCTCTTTCAAAAAAAAACAAAAAAAAACAACCTCCTGACCTCAAGCTTTTGAACGGTAGGCCTAGTCGTTTTAACGTTACACACTTGGTGACTGGTGAAAGCTGCATATTTATTTAAATTTAGTAGGAGGGTCTATACCTCTAGTCCAACCCTTCCGTCACTTTGATTGGCTATCATTTTGAAGGCGGGGCCTCGGGTACCACATGGAGATGCTGTGTATCGGTGGATGCGGGAAAGAGTGAGAGTATGCTTGAATGATGCCGGTCGAGGAGCTACACACAAAACTCTGACATCTTGTATTGAAAACTTAAGGTGCAGATAGAGTGCAAATAGTTTATTTATTTTATTCAATGGTGGTTTGGGCTACATTTATTGCATGTTATTGATACATAAGGGATAAAAGTCAGATTTTAAGGACAGACAGATTGGCAGAATTGATGGAATAATGACGGCGCATTTACGGAATCCGACTTTTTTCAGATTTCCTACCGCGTGTTTTTTAATTATTTTTCTTGCTATTTCTAATGTGCATTCGGCTGTTTTTTATGGACAAATTGAGGAAGGCGCACCTCCTGAAACTGTTGTCGCTGGCTTTCTTTTTCCTCTGGGAGACAAATGCAAAAAATTAAACTTGGCTGGACTTAAAACAGTTTTGACAGGGGAGGACTCGTCGGATTTTTCACTTGAATATCTGAACAACGCAGGATTCGTTTTAAAAACCACCAAAACTTTAGACAGGGAGTCCAAATCGAGCTATACAGTGAGCGCGCGCTTGCCGCGCTGCAGTAAGACAGCTGAAGAAGTGACGGTTAAGATCGAGATACTTGATAAAAACAACAATACGCGACAGTTTAACGTAACAGCTGACAGGACAGAGGTTCTTACCGATGCTGAAAGCCGAGTTAGGAAGCCAAGAGCCGTTTCTGAAGAAGTATCCTACACCGTTACAGTTTCTGAAGATGTGAAAGTCGGAGACTTGATATTTACGGTACCGGACCAGAAGTTCGAGAAGAAATGGTTCGAGGTGGTTTCGGGCGGAAACTCTCCGGTCCAGATGGAAAGAGACTCCGGACGAGTGTACTTAGCGTATCGTTTGATGTCAACAGCCGAGGTCATGGTCAAAATCCACAACATGAGAGGTATTTTATATATACAGCCTTTTTAAATTCACAGTTTACGCGTTCATTTGTATGTTTCAAAGGGATTGCCTAGTTCCCCCCAAAATGCATATTCTGCCGTCATTCACTCACTATTTTGTTGCTCAAAAGCTGTTTGACTTTCTCTCTGCTGAATAACACAGAATGACGTGACTAGACTAACAGCCTCAGTCACCATTCACTTTCATTGCATCTTTTTCCGTACAATGAAAGTAAATGGTGACTGAGTCTCCCTAACGTCTGTTCTGCAGAAGAAATGATGTCAATTGATGACAGAATTAGCATTTTTGGTGAACTATTTCTTTAAGTTCGCATATTAATCTGCAGTTATGATTTGAAAACTGAGCACTGAGGAGAGAGCTATCATCTCAGACCCTCGATATTTCCATCAAAACGGGTTATTTGCATTTCCACTGCGCCTCACAGCTTTACTTAAATCACAGCGCACCTTTCAACTTAATATAGTTGTTTCAACTTAATCAACTTAATATAATACCACACTTAAAAAAAGAAAAAGAAAAAAAAAGCATCGTCATAATGTTTTTTTGTTTTTTGTTCATGAGATGCTGCATATGTGATGTTTAATGTGATGTTATGTCTGTTTTTGATATAAATGACATGTATGCATTTGGCTGACACCTTTATCTGAAGCAATTTACGTTGCATTCAAGATACACTTTTTATCAGTTCATGCATTTCTTTGGAATCAAACTCATGACCCTGGCATTGCTAGTGCCATGCACTACTAATTGAGCTACAGGAACCATATAAATTCATTGAGAGAGTTTGTTTGGTTTGTCAAGTTTGACTAGTTCCACTTGTGAGATGTTTGTCCTCATGGTTTGGTAATCAGGTAAACAAATATTAGAGTAGTGGCTTGGTTTAAGTGACAAGATCAAGCTTCAGAAGTATGTTCAGATCGTATTAAAATGTTTTCTTTACAAAAAATTGTACTGAAATCATCAAAGAAATGGAGAAACTGGAGCAAAGGAACAATCTGTGATTGGTACATCTCTGACTAATAAATTAATGCACTTTGCTGGGTAACTCAACTTAAATTAATGTGAAACAGATACATTAGGACATGTTGACTAAACTCAAATGAGCTCACTCGGTATCATCAAGTAACTGGGTTCAAGTGAACATAAATGTTATGGAGAAAGTCTTCTAATTATGACTGTGAGTTTAGCTTAAATGGTTGAGGTCATGCAGGTCTGATTTCACTAATCAGAGCTCTAAAAGCAAACCCTTATTCAACTGTTTGTTTGGGATAATTAGTGATATTTATTCACCTGGAAGTCACCAGACAGCACATGTGGTCTCAAATACCTTCGCTGGGGAAGGATGTGTAGTTGACGTTGGGGGATATAAATGTTTGTTTTTGCAAGCGAAGGTCCCCGTCCATCACCTGAATACGCCATTGGGGTTGTTTGTGACTCTGATTGAGGTCATCTCAGTGATTGTTTGACAGAGTGAATTCAGCGATCAGATGAATATACCTCTTGACATGTTTACTGAAATTGCTCCTCTGAAATAATGGCGCCACGTGTTCCCTTGAAAAGAGAAATAAGAGTTATTATGTGCATTTCTGTAAAATATCCCAAGCAAATCCACGTAATGTTGTCTTGTCTGTTGTAATGATCTTGCATCCACTGATTGGAGAATTACAGGATAATTTAAGTTGGGATGAGAGCTTGTTAGAAAGCTCTATCATCAGCAGTGAGCAGAACAGATGTGGCCTTTTAAAAAATTAAACAAGAGGTTTTTCCTACACTTAAGAATCTGCGTAGCGTCTGCCGAACACATGTCTGGACTTTGGGTGGGCGGTATGACCAAACTCCTATATATATATATATATATATATATATATATATATATGCACAATTTTATTACTCATATACATCATGATATAATTATTTATGCTGGAAAACTATGAAAAAATGTTTATATATTAAATAAATGTGTTGTATAGCCTATTTTTTAAGATAACTTTCAGTGTACTTGAAAGATACTTCATGCCATTTAATTATTTTCAGGTATTTATTTAGTGTTGTGCTGATTCAATTCCAATTCACCAGCTCTCTGTTAGATTTTTTTTTTTATTTTTTTATTGTGAGTTTAGTGTTTCAGGCTGATTTAAACTGGAAACTTGTCTTTTTTTAACTGTTTGTGTAGTTTGATTTGATTGATTGTGCAGTTTACTAAAAAAAAAAAACGGTTTGTAGTTGCGTTGTATGTTTCTTTGGCATGCCGTCCATTTCTGTCACTTCACCATACATATACTGTTTGGTCTGGATTTTCTATCCTAGTCTGGTCTACAAAGACCAGAACTCGTTGTGTTTTAGCCTCTCTGTCATTCCAACACAACCTTCTCTTTAAAACACTACAACACAGTGGAGTGTCCTCTCCACTCTTCTGTGAGAATTCAGCACAATGGGAACAAAGTCCTGTTGGTAGCAGAAGAGCTTTGTATCTCATTTTCGGAGGCAGTTTGAAGGACTTTCTCTCTCCAAACGCTTGTATGGTGAAGTCAAGCCAATGCAGGGTCTTCTGGGAGACAATTATTTTTGAATCCATTGTGAAGCCTCATGCTAACACAGTCCGTTTGAGTGCTTTTGGAACTGCACTGTTTGTTTTGTCCCGTTTATGTGTGAAGTTTGGATGAGAAAGTCCCATCTGTGTTAACAGACTGAAGACATACTCACAGACATACTCAGACATAGTCCCCGTCTTTGATATCTGACTCGTAATGTTGCTTCTCCAGGTAACAACTGCACAGTTGGATAGATTTAGATCTGTTTTATGCCAGACATTTTTAAGTTGAGATTTTCCTTTTGTTGCAATTGGGATCTAATCAGAATTAGCAGTTTATTTGTTCTCGTTGCCAGCAAAAACAAGATATTATCATGCACTTAAAAATTAGGGCTGTGCTCATACAATAACAGTATATTGTGATTATGTTTACTCTGATATTTCATTTAGATACTTTAGATCACCTTTTGCTATTTTTTTTTTTATTTATGTATTAGGGGTGGGACAATAAATCGATATGGCGATATATCGTGATCCTTCTCCATGCGATACGATAATCGATATCTGGCGCCAAATATCGATATTTTAATTAATACAATAAGGTGCTCTAAATACATTTTCCTGCTCTCAGCGTCTAAAAATGCGTGGAAATCGCGGCCGCGCCATTTCCACATTCTTTCCAAGAGCGCTCTGAGCAACCATGAACCACGTTCTCTATGAAGATGGGGAAGCACGAGGAACCGAATGATAAACAGATTTTCAGACACTGTATTAGCTCTACTGCTATATATACACGTTTATGGAGATGAAAACTAAAAAACTGCCCCGGAACAGTTATCAGCGTGGACCATAGGCACCGATCACGTTATTATTGCAGAGCGCATATTCAGTTCATGAGTAGCCGAACCTCTCCGCTCGGATCGCAGGTGGATTTCCCTCACTATATGAGAGAGAGAGAGCGCCGCCGGTGCGTCCAGTTTTATGTGAACAAAACTGGATGCTCTCCCTCTCTCACAGATATTACAAGTGCGCGTTATGCAGTGTGAACAGTGGGCACCGACCAGCAGAAACATAAATCTGCACCTATGGCATGGAGGACGAGACAAAACACTGTCAGAGCCGTAATGCGGCGCAGAAGTGTGCAGTGTGTGTGCTTGCCGCGCGTCTACATTTGAAATAACCAACCTGAGCGCGCAAAAGACGCGATGTGAGCGGCTATTTTTCTGTGCGGGGCTCCGTTTTTATGATGAGAGGAGTAGAAAGGTTGAGAAAGCACTCCAGGTAAATTTTGAAATGTACCAGGTTTGTTTGTTTATATATATATATATATATATATATATATATATATATATATATATATATATATATATATATATATATATATATTACATGGAGAGAGAGAGAGAGAGGCTATATAAGTTAAGCAGTTAAATGTTTGTTTACACACAGAGAAAAAGAAAAGTGTAACCTTTTAATAAGTCCAAGAATAAAATTATTAATTTACTCAACATGTTCAAATTGATTTACAGAACTTTTTTTGCTGTTTTCTAACAGTTTGGACTTGAATAAAGAAAGAAAACTTGCACTTAACCTTTTCACAGGCATTTTGTTTAGACAGATATCGCGATATATCATTATAGGATTTTCTAGAAATATATCGATTATCGCAGAATCGCTGTATCATGATATTATCGTTATCGTGAGCCATGTATCGTGATAATATCGTATCGTGAGGTACCCTGCGATTCCCACCCCTATTATGTATGCATTAAACAATTTATTGACCTATCCAACTTCCTGGGAATCAAATCTATGACTTTGGCACTGCTAGCTCCATGCTGTAGCATTTGCCATCAGCATATCTGTTATATTATTGTCCTGTCACATTTGTATTACAGCAGTACTTGATGAGAGACACCAGAATGGTTGACTCACCCCAATGTCACTTGCCATTTCATCAAGAAGCCACTCATAGAGCAGAGAGGCTTAACAGTTTGTCCTGCACAATTAGCATTAGCATTACTATGCAGCGCACACAGCCGGGGACCGCGGGGCAGCTTTCTAATCCTCATAAAGACCATCCCTGTGGTGCCTTCATTGGCTTGGTAAACACTGATAATGGCTTGCGTGTTGTACGCATTCTCTTCTTTTCCACCCTTAAAGAATCCATACACCCATGAAAGTTTAAAATATCCTTATGAAAAAGTTTGTGTCTTTCAACACTGTGTAGTCTGTTTGAAGAGATTGTCTAGTGGATCAAAAGAGGAAGCAGCGGTGAATGATAATTTTTAATTTTCCAGGTTTTTTTTTTTTTTTTTTTGAGTAATTATCGGCATTACTATTGCAAAATCAATATTTTTATTTTACTTAGTTTATCCACAGTTGCTGTATTTTTTTCATGGCCCACAACAAATTTTGGTTATATGGACATTTACAAAAACCTCAAAATATCAAATCAGGATGGTCCTAGTTCCTTGAAACAAAAACTGATCTCTTGAGTGCATTTCAAGTTACATGTACATGAACATTTTGCATATTCTTGTTCCTTAGACCTAGAATTTAAGTCCAAATGTAAGAAAGGTTCATTTATAGGGTCGGTTTATAATGGGAAGGGTTCAAGTTTACCTAATTTGGAAAAATGAAAATGCTCAAGCATCCTCCATTGAACCACTTGAGATGGATTGACCCATCTGACATTGTGTCCAAAGTGTGGTTTTCTAGGAGTATTGACAATTGTGATTTTAGTTTAGATACACTTATTCCAAGTCAGAAAGAACATCTTTTTGTTGTATAAATTATATTTTATTACAAGCAAACTACTGTATTTTGTAGGGTTACTGTTTGCTTTTCCACTGGTAGTCACTTCATTATCTTTTATGTTGCCACAAATTGTCAACTCTCATTGAAAATTAATAATGTCTGTTCACTGTTCAACAAACGTCTGACAAATGTCTGTCATTGTGAATGCTGGTTACTAACGGCTGTGCATTATTAAGGAACCTCAACCATTAACCATGGAGTTTCCATCCGGCTTCCATTGGACATTTTCACCCTCGGTCACCTCATTTATGTCAATAAAAGCGAATCAAAAAGGGGGCAGCAAAGTGCAAGAGCATAGATTGGTGACCTTGTGTGCTTCACTGTGATATTCACAGCTCTGAGACAGTGGAGTTTAGTGGCTTCCTTTTGGCTCAAGACCCATTATATTCCAATCGTCCTTCTCCTCCCTCCGAGCTCAGAAATGTTGAGTGTACTTTAGTTGTGATTAGGGACTTTTGTCTCCCACATGCACTTGATTTGTTCTAAGGATTGCTTCTATCACACACCAGCCTAGCTTGAGCTCTGTGCACATCCAGGTCAGAAAGAGTCCTGTCTACTCCCGTTAAGTTCCCCGACACTTAAGGTGGAAAAATACATACTCTATGTAAATAAATGTATATTATTCCTGTGATGGCAAAGCTGAATTTTCACTACTCCAGTCCTCAGGGTCACATGATCCTTGCTGATTTGGTGCTCAAGAAATATTTCTTATTATTATCAGTGCTAAATGTAATTTAATGTAAGTTACTGAATAAAAGTGTTCAATCCTTTCAAAAAAAGGAGGGGGGGTCTTACTGTCCCCAAACCTTTGAACAGTCATGTATATAAAATATACAGTAAAATATGTAAAAAGATAGCGAATATATATGCACATGTGACCACACATAAGATGAATTCAGTATTAATGCATAATGCAAGCTGGGATACACTTTAGTGTAAACCTTGGAGTGTAGTGTAAACCAGAGAGGGCTTGTAACTGGCAGATTGTTACCTTGGTCCTTACAAGAACTGAGCCATGAACCATCACCATTGCAAAGCACTTAACCTTAGGTTACTTCAGGGGGATTGTTTCTGTAATAAGCCCATGACACCATATTGGAACAATAAACGATAGGGTGTTGTTATTATTTGTGAGATTTACTGTAGAATGAGAAATAGGAATGTTGCAGATGGTTTTGATGGCCACCCTGGTCAGGTGATTAGAGTTGTCACTCATTAGTCATCTGAAGAGATGCTCACTTAGGCATGCTGTCAGTTTGAGGAGGTTTGTTTATCTGTAGTGGTCCATTAATTACCTCTTCATCGCTTATGCACTGATAATAAATCCACAAGAGAACAATGACCTACTCTAAACCCCTCCCAGACACCTTTTAACTAAATATAACTTTAAATATTTCAGCAATCCCCTGTCTTTAGATTATAATTCTAAAGAAAGTTGCTTTCCTGAATCTTATTTTCCCCGTGCCCTTCAGTGGCACATTCAACCAGCAGAAGGAATTCAAATGCTCAGAGGCATCTCAGACCACCCGTTTCTCACCCGTTTGTTTGCTTTGTACAATTAGTCCTTTCCCCATCTGCTGTGGTTAGCCTAAGGACCTGACCATGATCCCCTGCTCTAGAGAAGGACTATTATAGCAATGTGCACAGGAGATTTCACCCTGCGCTGAGTTATTCTGAAGATCACACGTTGCGCGTAGGGTGATGGGCGGCTATTTGAGACAAAGTGATTTTAATTGTGCTTTTAAATTCATGCTGTTGTGAGTGAGCGTGTGTGTACGCATTCAGAGAAGTTCAGAGACTGCTGCAGGATATACTATTGTGAGGAAGCCAAAGCTTTACAGAATGATCTTTTTTGGTTGTAAATGAAGCCCTGGAGAGCTGTCTGGGTCAGTTTGAATCAGTGTTACCAAGGGCCGGACAAGGCTGGTGAGAAAAGAGGATTTGTGTGTACTTTGAGTGTGTGTGTTCATTGCACGCATATGTTTATGTGGTTTTTGGCATGTGAGATCAACGGTAGTAAAGTCAAAGCTGTCGGTTTTTATCAAGCCTGCTACTGGAGGACAGAAGAATATTTTATGCTACAAGTCAGTTTACATCATGGTAACAGGACATAAGTAAATAAATGAATAAAAAAATTAACAATTTTTTTTTAAAATAAATGGATTTATGAATTAATTATACATACAGTAAATGCATGAATAAATATCTAGTTTTAGGAATCCTAGATGATGGATATTCTTTCAAACTACTGCTTTTTCTGTCTCTCCCTAGTGTAGTCTATTGCTCAGTTGTTTGTTGTTTGTTCCTGTTTTGATCTTTCTGTCCGTACCCTGTCCTCAGAGTTAATTGAACTTCGTGCCAGCATGGCAGGCCGCCTGTCTGTTGTGCTATAATAGTTTATTGACAGGATATGTAGAGTGGCCCAGAGCCATGGTGTTTTTTAACGATGAATTAGGGCAAGGTCATCAGAATCCCCGTCCTCTCGCCCCATGGTAAACTGCACCAAGCCTCAGCCACACGGGGCTCCCGTTTCAGCCTCGGTTTTTGATCTTAATTGTTAAATTGGTCACGCTGGCTTGGATTTATTTTAATTCCTGGAGAAGAACGCTGTCACTCCTCTTTCCTCGCTCCCTTTTGGAAATCTTTTGGAAAATTTCACGGCAAAAGAAATTGCTCTTGAAGTGCATTCAATTTAAACCTTCCGCTGTGGGATTTCAGTCACAAATTTATTTATCAAAGTCAACGATCAGAGTTTCGGCTGATTGAACTGATATCAGTCAGCTGGGGGGGAAAAAAAACAAAGAGATAAAAAAAATCCCATTCTGCCAATGAGCGGTTTTGATTCGTCTTTCAGTCTAGCTGAACACGGTTCCACTAAGAGATCAATGAGGACGAACTGTTCCCTTTTGTGTGGAAAGTGCAGCCAGTGGAAAGAATTGCACAGTGCTTATCATTGTGTAATAGCCCTTGGAAATATAAGGTGAGATGTTTGCCACTGTGATTGTCCACCTGAGAACAGTGCAGCTTGTTTTTTGCCACTTTTATTTAGACCAAGGTTTCTCAACTAGCCTAGTGATTTGTGAGATTTGTAATATAAAATAATATACATTTTTGAAAAAACTAAATGATAAAATTCCAAAGTAAATAAATAAAAAATAATACATTAAATTAAAATAAATTATTTATAAAATGTTAAAATTGAGCATTATCTGATAAAAATGATTAAATTAGCTTAAATAATTTGCAATAATGATATGAAGGTATGGTGACACTTATTGGGGGTATTTCAAGTTAACAATTTAAGTCAGCTGAGAAAAATGTTGGTGACTCATTGAGTCCTGTACTCTGTCTAGAAATAACAATCTTCGTTATTCCATGGCATGAAGTTGATTTGAAAGGAGTGCAGATACTTTGTTAAAGTCATTTGACAGTTAGAGCCATTAACATGAAAATTGTATCCGCCGACCGGTTTGTGTGCCAAGCATTTCGATACAGTTTGTGGGATCAGCATGTTTTCTTCCTGTATTCTCTTCCTTTGTACGGTGGAAATGAGAGCTCTCCAAAGCCCTGACACACAGTAATTATGTGAACTCTGTTTGTGGCGAGCATCTGTCTCTCTCTCTCTCCCTCTCTCTCTCTTCTTTTTACGGTTTGCATGCATCTGCTGAATCTTGGCAACTGTCTGATGTCACCACTAGAACACAAGCTGAATGCAACCCAAGGAAAAAGGACCCATTGCATACATTGTTAAAGGTATAGTTCACTCAAAAATTAAAATTCTGTCATCATTTTCACATTTAAGCTATTAAAATGTTCCACTCATACAGATTTGGAGCTAAATTAAGGTGAGTAAATAATGACATCTGTGACCCTAAAGAGGACAAGTGGTTTGGAGAAAGGATGGATAGATAAATGATGACAGAACGTTCATTTTTGATGAACTGTGCCTTTAAGTACATGGAGACCTAATTAGATCATTAAATATGTTCAAGCTTGGCTTGCATTTGGTCTTGTGACCTGTTGGCAAAGAATTATCCTGATCTGTATTCGTCTCTTTCTCCCTGTCCCAGTACTGTGACCCAAATATGCAGCATGTTGTGAATGAACACCTGGGCCTGCGAGGCTTTTAGCCCACAACTGGAGGAACACCTGCACCACACACTTGCACATCCCGTAGTCTCCAGGAGTCCGACACCAGCTGTTCCTGGCCTGTGTTCTTGGAGTAAAGCTAGTGGAAATATGTAGCTGTATGTGCTGCTCCGGTTGTTAGAGGAGACAGATAATTTTGATGAGGAAAACACATCAACATGTGTTTGAAGGTTCATGAGCCAATAAACTGTGATGGGAAATCAATATTATGTAAGCATGCAGTCGAAAATCTCTCCAGTGTTACTGTCGATTTCACACGGGCCGCGTCACAGTCCTAGATCGTCATTTGCATATTGCTTTGCAGCTCCCTCTTTTGAAATGCCAACTTCAAAGAGCAAAAATAAACTGACAGAAAAAGGGACTTGTTTAAAGATTTAAAAGCTGCAGAAATCAATTAAGCAAATATGCAAAAATGTCTTAGGTCTGTACACGGCAGAAAATCAACAAACAAACACAGTTAGTTTAAGATTTCACATTCAATTGGAGGCCGTCTCTGAGACGTCTGCGAGTAAACTAGTCTTGTGAAATAAACACATACCCTTCAGTACTGACGCTTGGCCCCATGGGTATAGTTTTATAGAACTATTGCTCACTTGGTGTGGTGTGACTCTCAAAAGGCATCATTTATTCAATTTCACGTGACAGTTTTGTGAAATGGATATTGAGTTGACTACATGAATCTGAGTAAAAAATGACTTTGTGGGGGAAAGTAAATGCCCACGTAGGATTTAAGGGGTGACCTATTAATTGCACACAGTGAGCTGTATTCCTGGGATTCGTTTAGTTTGTGTTTTTGGCACACGTATGTCATTATAGGAAACTGAGAAGAAGATAAATAAACTGAAATGTTTGATATTTTTTCCTGGTTTAATATCTTAACAGGAAATGAATATCAAAAGTAGCACCCAAATGAGCGATTTTAGAAAGCAAAGCATTTTATTCCAAGATTGACTTAAAACACTGAATATGCTCCAGTTTGTTTGTTTGTTTGTTTGTTTTTTTTATTACAAATGGGTCTCAGTGGCAATGAAAGTGAAAAGGCAAGAAAAGTGAACAAAAACTAGATTGTTCCCCCTGATAATACTGTATATATATTAGAATATTTTTTGCTAGTCATATTGTCCACAAGTGCAAAACTGTAAGACCAATCAGACAAAAACACAAAGGCAAGTTATGCTCTGAGGGTTTAATACTTTGGGTTAGGAGTTTGTTCATAAGCATAACCCTAGGTATGAGCAACAATGATGCTTGCCTCAACAGACAATGATATCAGTAATGATATCAATCATTGTGTCTAGTTTCCCTGTCAATAAGGAAATACTGTACATAAGCGGAGTTCCTCACGTTAAAGCTTTGGAAGACTACCTTACTCTGTTTCACCACACTTCATGCTCTGAGGCCCAGTAGGTCAGTGTTGCTGGAAGCTAAAACTATCTTCACTGTGTGGGAAGACAGGTTTGGGTAATTTACCTCTGACATTCCCGTCAGGTGAAAACTTAATGGAGGGCAGTTAACCCTAGGGCCCCATTTTAAAGAACATCTTGTCTGTTGACTTTATTGTAGGACAAAAACTAGCATCTTGCTTTGAAACAGGTCTTGAACCGCAAAATAAAAGAGATTCAGATCTAAAATGTTAAGTAGTTAGATTTGATGTGTGCAACTGTAGGTCCTGGTCATGTATGAGGTCAAGTGATGTTTGATTTTTGAGGATACTCTATTCTTTTCCCATAACTGAGCTTCTTGTAATATAATAAAAATTACACCTACTTTAAACTGAATTTGCTTTTAGGTTGTTGACAGGCACAGTTTACAATACTCATTTTTGTAGACCTTCATTTTTTCTCAAGTCTTCAAATTTTCAGTTCATTTCACTGTCTGGCGACAGTGTCTGACTTTGTTCCTTCATTCTCTCTCCATATACCATGAAGCCTGATTCTTGATGTGATTTGGCTGATCATATTTTACTTCTTAAAAGGGGTTGTGTGCTTTTATGCTGTCTTACCAAACCACTTTGGAAGAAGTCTCTTTTTTCCCTTACAAAACAGATGTTTCTTCAATCATCTCTCCATAATGGAGTGCTAACAACAGCATCCCGCTTCCATCAGCTCATAAAATCTGCCCAGCACAGACAGGAAGAACTGCCCTAACCAGAACATTATGCCTGTCCGGTCAGCATGCTGACATTTTATGTGCACCCGTTCTCCGGCACGTCCCGCGGAGCCAGATTGCATAACCAGGATGTGATTGGAAACATGAAAGCTGCATTGTGTTGCCCTGAGCCATGTCAGATTCAAAGCCGAGTCCAAACGACAGTCAGAACCAAACGCTCCTCCAGAAACGAGGGCATGTCCACAAGGCATTTCCGCATCCACGGGCAAATATCGCACAACAAAAATGTAACCAAAGGCTGTTCCTAACTATATCACACCGTCTTGCTAGTTTTGGCTGCCTAATTTCTCTATTTGATGCTGTTGTTACATCATTTTACAGTCCAGCACCTTAGCAGATGGAATTAATTATTACATTTTTGATCTCATGTACTATTTATGATCTTAAAGTCGGCATGAAATCAAAATGGACTTTACTATTGCACATTGCTAGTCTTGATGTTAACAATTAATCCGTGCAAGTTAATCCGCTGAAAAAAATTGTTTGTCTTGGTAATCTTTATTCAAAATCTGAACATTTACTTCCGCTCTGGAATGGTATTCCTTTTTTGATGATGTCAGTTTGACGGCTTGGACAGAATATCCTTAAACAAACCCTCCAACCGTTAGGTTGCTATGAGTGTGAGACAGAGAGGAGGAGCGCAAAAATAAAACCCTGCCCTCTATTCAATATTCAGTTTCTGCTGGAAATACGTCACTACACTGAAATAAAGTCGGCAGCAACTTACGGTTCACGCGAACTTTAAACAACATGTTCCAGCTTACTGCTTAAAGCAAAGCACTGAAGACCAACAGCATTCAGTCTCAATTTAAGTGGCTTTATGTCAGAAGATCCTATGAGACTTTTCCCTACAAAATGGCACTGGTTCTTTCATAAGTTCTGAAAACATATTTAACATCCAGAGTAATTAATTACAATCTTTATGATACCACAACCTGCTTATAATGCAGCAGTCAGAAATTATAGCGAATAAAATTGCATCAGTCTTGCTAGACTGATTTGTTGCTTTGAAAACTTGACTTGGTTCCAGGTCGGGCACCAACACCCTGTCATTGGAAACATGTATGCACATATTTCGCACTGAGCAGATGCAATTTCAAAGATTAATAGAGGTGACTACAGGGGTCTGTTTTGTGTGAGTCTTATAGGCTATTTAAGACGCCTGTTCACCACACAGGGTATTAAGGCTTGTGGAGTGTTTGTTGATTTATGAACAGGCAGAGGAAACTCAGTTAAACAGAAGGTCCCCTTAAAGAGCAGACTGTGTGAAGTTTTAACCGTCTTTCTCCCGTGCTTAGAATATCAGGAAAGGTTCTGTCCTCACTTGAGCTTCACAGGAGTTTCCCGTGACCTGTTTACCTTTTGTGTTGCCCAGGCTAGAGGCTAAATTGCATAGCACGGCTTCTCTAAACCATCTATCAGTGTGACTGGACAAGCAGGTTTTCTCTCTTAGCCCTGATAAAGTGAGAGGGAGTGGAAAGCAATTACAGGAGATAGCATGTTAATTTGTGGGATTTCATTTCTCACTTGTATGATTTGTTCAGTTTGTTGAAATCTTTGTCATACAGAGCACCTCACATTTTATTATTTGGAAAGAAGCACAGTTTTTAATTAAAAAAAAAAAAAAGCAGTTCGCTTTTTTCGGCATGCCTTGTCAAGCCAGTAGTTTGCAAATTTTTACTAGCTTTGGCAATTTTTTAACTGGCCCCATCAAAAAAAAAAAAATAATAATAAAAATAAATAAATAAATAAAATAAATAATATTTATAATATTTTATATATAATATAATATATAATATTATTTTTACATTTTTACTTTTTTTTATATTTGCTAGAAATTACTTTATACTATTTTTCATTAAAGCCTTCCTTTTTTGTTGCGCCTTGCATTTGCTTTCACATTCTTTTGGCAGTAAACTACAACTATGTCATTATGGGGTCAAGGATTCTCCTTTGAGTAGTCCATCATTGGGCTCTTATTTTTTGCAGTTTGTATAATCTGATGAGTTGAAGTGCATTAAATCTAAGACTTGTGAAAGTATCATGCCCATCATGCTCTTATAAATGATATAATAATCTACAGGATTTAAACATTGATGAGGATCTTGAGTAATTCATCATTGTTTATGAGAGTAATATAAGTTCATTCAGCAATGAGCACAAGCTGAACAGCATCTGTGTTCTCTGTTTGTCTTGGTTTGCTACTGTCACATTATTTTGGCAGTAAACTACAACTATGTCTCCTTGTGGAGTTAGTCGATGAAAGGAAAGGTATGGGATATAGAAATAAATGATTAAGAGTAGGATACCAATGAAATATAATTGAAGCCAATGTACAACCATAAACTATGCACATATATAAAATAAAATAAAATATAAAATATTGGCTTATTGTTTTATTGTACCACTACTGTCTCCTTCTGTGCATAGAAAAAAACGCAAAACTACTAAAAGACCTACAGATAAAGAAATGACCCCACAGCTCCTAAAGAGACATGTGTTTCAGATTTCCCCTGCAGGAAGGGTGACCCGTTGCATCTCTGACCCAGAGGTCAGTGACAAGCGGCCTCCAAACAGACTGTGGACATGTGGAGAGCATCCAGCCAGTGTTTCCAGATCCTGCACTCTCTGCCCACCATGGGATACAGAGACCCTCTTCCATAAGTCTTGGATTTAATGCACTCCTCTAACTCAACAGATTATACTGTACATACTGCAAAAAAATAAGAGCCCTATGATGGACTACTCAAAGGAGAATCCTTGAGAATCCCATAATGACATAGAATGTGACAGTAACAAACCAAGATGACACGGAAATCACTGATGCTGTTCAACTTAATTTCACACTTTTTTCCATATGTGCTCATTGCTGAAATATCTTATATTACTCTCATAAACAATGATGAATTATTCAAGATACTCATGAATATTTAAGTCCTGTAGATCAGGGGTCACCAAACTTGTTTCTGGAGGGCCGGTATCCTTCAGAGTTTAGCTCCAACTAGAGGACTTCACGGGTCCACTTGGATCCGAAAACCCGAGACCCGAGCGGGTTCGGGTCCAAAACTTCTACGAGTGCCTCGGACACGGGTCGGGTTCGGTATTAGCATATGTGCTTTTCCCAAATGGACCTGATTAGACCCGAATTCTTTTAAACTTTCCCGGATGCGTAACCTACTTGTGCGTTCATGTTAAGTTCATTTTTGAGAAACGCATGTAAAAAAGGAACATGCGTTTGTAACCTCAGAAATCCATCTTATGAGATCCATCAGGAAATCCACTCACTTCATTACGCTGCGTGTCAATGCAAGGCTTTTCTTTTTTTGTGTGCAGAAGCCCTTCACCGGAGACGAGGTATAGCTAACGTTGTAGACAAAACTAGCAAATCCATGATTTATTAACCTATTGATTTAATTTTTATAAAACTATCACGTTTATAATATTTCAAATCCACTGGTTACAATTGAAAGCCAAACTCAGAAATAACATGTATCCATCAGGCAGTCAAAAATATAAAGTAATAGGTTAATAAGTAAATAAACTGAATGAAAGGAATGGAGCAGCGGCCAAATCAGTCAGCAGGACCCCGGGATTTTTCCGGACCGATGCGGGGCTGCAGGCGGTGCACACGTCAATGCCGTTTACGTTCGGGTCCAGTCGGGTTCGAAAATAAATGCAGTCGGGTCGGGTTTATCTTTTTAAAGAAAATTATTTATGCACGTCGGGTTCGGGTAAGAAGTGATTCGGGTCGATTCGGGTCGGGTACGGATTTTAGGACCCGAGAAGACCTCTAGCTCCAACCCTAACCAAACACACCTGAACCAGCTAATCAAGGTCTTGCTTGGTATACTTGAAACTTCAAGGCAGGTGTGTTGAGGCAAGTTGGAGCTAAACTCTGCTGGACACCGGCCCTCCAGGACCAAGTGTAATGACCCCTGCTGTAGATTGTTATATCATTTATAAGAGCATGATGAGAAGGTATGCATAGTAATGTCTATTAATGTTTTTAATATTATACTAAATGTGGCCAAGTTTTCATCTTTTATGCAAAATGAAAGATTTTAACTCTGCATGGTCACATCAAAAGATTTTTTATGCTATACATTACAAAAACGACCTACATTAGATTGCATTCATCACTTTTGAACTAGCAACCACCCAGAAGACCCTAGCAACGACCTATAGCACATTAAGAAAACTCAAAGCCCCATGGCAACCTCTACAGCAATGCTGGGCAAGACTCCAGTCATCTATTTATTACCTGTGATGAGAGAAAAAGTTAAAAAATGGATCTCTGAAGTGGAGAATGTGAGAGTCTCACCTCTGTTCTCTAGGGTGTAGTACGTCAGCTTCCATTAAAAGGTGTGGATGGTTTGAAAATGAAATGTTTTGAGTATTTTAAGAAGGTGAGGAAAGAGCTAAAAATTTCACAGTGTGTCGGTGGGGAGTGTGGCGCGTCGAGACTGCGATTGTTTTTGTAATGAGGTGGTAGGCAGTAAACCCAGCATTGCAAGGTGTTAAAGCTCTCTGCTTAAGAAACCTTCCCCCATTTAACACACACACACACACACTTGCTCTGTATAAATGTAACGTTTGTATGTGACGTGATGAACATCTGTGTAATCATGTGTGTGTGTCTTCTACCCCACAAACACACATGCACACCCTGAGGGGTTAAAAGCGCTGCCCTGTTTAAGCAGTGTGCCTGTGTTTGCCCCTGCTGTGTGCACTGATGTGGATATGTAAATTGTGCTGTGCGTCGCACGTCTGTGTTGTTGTTTTTTGTCTGGGATCAGGGAGAAAAAGGGAACAAAAAGGTGCTGGCGTGCTGGAGTCAGAAATATCTGCTAGGCTTATTTTCAGCCCCAAACACCTTTTCACACTGCTGTGTTACCAAGACATGGAAAAGAGAAAAGGCGGCATACAGAGGCCTGATGAACGGCGTGTATTCCAGTGTATTCCTTCTCAAAACTTCCTTTCTTTGTGTCCTTTTGGCAGTTTTTACACTTAAGCCAACATGAAATCAAAACTGACCTTAAAGTATTTTGTTAGATACATATTCATGGTCATGTTGTGAATGATTCATCAGTGCATGTTATTCTAAACAATGTCTTTGTAGCCTTATGTTTGTATGACTTTCCTTTTTCAGCTCCATTTAGGCCTAAGTACTTTTCACAATCCAATTAATTCCCAGTGAATGGAATCAAGATCCACTCTCTCTCTCTATCTATCTATCTATCTATCTATCTATCTATCTATCTATCTATCTATCTATCTATCTATCTATCTATCTATCTATCTGTCTATCTGTCTGTCTGTCTGTCTGTCTGTCATTTTCTGTTCTGTTTAACATAGAAAGATATGCCATGAAAGCTTTTCCATGTTGATTTTAACATGCATTTCGACACAATTTTTAAAATTTAGATAATCTAGAAATAGCTTCAAGATTGAAAGATTTTATCATTTGTGGGCACTTAATGTAGCTGAGACATTTCTTTTAATCTTTAGTGTTTTACTTTTTTAACAAAGTAGCATATATTTATAATATCAGCCATTACATCAAAAGAATTATAGGCCTAGCAGTATTGGCCAAAATTTAAATAGTGTGCAATCTTACATTTTTAGAATCTACGAAGAGCTCAGTGGAGGAAGGTCCTGCGTGACCGAAATGTCTGTTTATTTTAACATGCACTGAGCACCTGTTAGCACTTTATAAGAATAAAAAAGATTGCTATAATCCTCTTATTTGGATACATAAAAAATGAATTTCAAGAATTACATTTTTTTTTTTTTTTTGCTCTTTGGTGGATTCTATTATTGACTTGAAATCATGTTAAATGTGAATGGAACTTAGCGCAGCATCCTCCTTTTTTCTATTTTGACAATCTTAGTCCTCGTTTACACTAGTGCGTTTTCGTTTTAAAACACATAACTTTTGCTACGGTTACGCCTATCGTTTACACTACTCCAGCATTTTCCAACCTCAAAAACTGAGACTTTTGACAACGCTGCAGACCCCGTTTTAGTTTGAAAACTCCAGGGTTGCGTTTCAGTGTAAACAGACCAAAACGGAGACTTTTGAAAACGATGGTGTGGCTGCCCACATTCTGTCTGCGTATCCTTGATGACCGTGTAAACAATAACATCATGCACATTGTTGTACCCACAGATATGTATAGGTAGATTCACCATTCGACCGCTCCAAGCACGTAGATGCGTCCGCCATCTAATTAATAGGGAATCTACCTATACATATCTATGGTTGTACCTGCATGAATGGTCACGTGACGTGTTTTCGTTTGTGTAGTGTAGACGGAGATCGTTTCTGAAACGCAGCGGAAATGCCAGTGTAGATGAGGATCGTTTTCATTCTAAAATGCCATTTTAAAATGAAAAGGCACTAGTGTATGATTCTGTGGGAGACTGTATATGACATTGAACTCTATAATATTGAAAAATAAAGGTTCCAAAAGTGTTTTTTAGCAGTGATTCTAGAAGAAGAACAATTTTAGGTTCCCCAAAGAACCTGTCAGTGAACAGTTCCGAAAAAAAACATTTATTTCCTAGTATGAAGAACATTTTGTGATCTAAAGAACTTTGGATGCATGTGTTTCACTTGGTCTCTCACTGAATACAGGTGTAAACAGTGACCGATCCCCATTTAGTTCACTGTGCGAATGTTAATACCGGGTGTTTTTGCAAGACTCGCATGAATCAAAAGTTCTCCAGAAGCATTCAGTAGTAACTCAAATTTCTCCAGGTGCATTTCAATGAGGAAGCAACTCAAAGGAGACTATATATGTGAAACAATTTCCTCCCCCCTTCCAAATGCTCGCTTTTAATTATGCCACAGAAGTCAATTCTCAGGTTGCAGTGGTGCCTGAATCCAGTATGAAATTGCCACAGTGTATTTGGGGCTGTTATCTTGGGCGAGCTTTAGCTGAACACACATATTTGCTGTGAGTAACAAGTCTAAGCTTTGAAGTTGTGCTCCTAGCGAGTGTGAGGGACTCCTTTGATGTTTTCTGCCTGGTGTGTTTCTGCTGGGAGAGTCCTGACAGAGACAGAAAGAGAGAGAGACGGAGAATCTGCAGATACTACCTGGCCTCTAAGGGCTCACATAAAAGACTGTGTCATCTTACACAGTTAGCAAATGCCTCACTTAGTTAAGGACTATAGAAATTGGTGGCAGGTTGAGCAAGCAGGGTGGCAAAAAGACAGTGAGAGAGAGAGAAACAGCCAAAAGACCATTTTTCGTTCTCTGTTTTCCCATGACTCCAAGTGATTATGTCACGGTTTGTCCCTCTTAGTCATAAATTTAGGTTGAATGACATGTGACTTGTCTCCCAGACCTTGGCTGATCTTCGAAACCCTCCTGTTCAGTAAGACAGGATTAAATAGCCAGGGAACTTTGCGACTGTACCCACTGTAGCATGAGATGGAGGTTCCCAGGACTTTATTTTACACAGCTGAACTCTTGAACCAGGGAATGCTACGCCCACCGTGTCCAACTCTTTACTTTGATGGGTGAGAAAGCGCTAAAGATCACCCCACAACTCAGTCATGTTGTTTATTCTCTTCTCAGATGCTCCCTGCCTTTTTTCCCAGACTGCTTTGATAATAACTCAACCTCCTTCGGGGAGAGAGGTGCTAAGGTGTGGACGTATCACGGTTAGCAAGAGATTTGTTCAGCCATTATGCTTGAATAAACAACTTGAAACCTTTATACACAGGATCCAAGATTAACACTCAACATGCATGAAATGTGAGTAAAAATTGGTTTTGACATGCAAATTAAAAAAATACTGGCCAGTAGGAATTGGAACATAGTAAATGGTTTAAATCTGCAGTTTTTTTTTGATTATTATATTACACAGCCAGTGTCAATTTGTTTATTTTTTAGAATATTGGTAACAATTCAGAATTTCAATATTGTCTACCCATAGTTTTTTTCCTTAATGAAACATTGCAGTTTCATGGCTTTTGAGAAATATTTATGGCTGGCAAATTTTCTCAGTTCACTCACTATTGGCAGAATTTATTTTTGGACCATGAGAACACAATGAGTCATTAGTTATGTGCACATTAAATGTAGCATTCTGGATTGAATAAATTAATCTACCAGCTGTCTGTCACATCAGGCTAAACAGGAAATGTAAGAGTGTGGGCCAACATCGTTGGGTGTAGGGGAGATGCAGGGTCTCGTTGTGTGGTTTGCACTCCACTTGTGTTTTATAGGCCTATATCTCGGTTTGTTTATTTCTCAAAGACTCCAAGTCCCTGGATCCCTCAACACAGAATGCGGTTTGTCTTCTTACTGATGCTCCACCTGCTTAAAGGAACGTCAGAAATGCTACTTCAAGTTTGTTTTTTAAAGCATATCTTCTGGATTGAGAAGTCCTTGCAATCACTTACATGTTCTGAGTCTCTTTGTCTTTAGCTGTCTGTCTATTCTTTACAGCTTTTCAGTACTGATTCCAGAGTGGCTCCAACTCAAGTTATCACTCTCCTCACTTGTCTGGCTCATAAACTCTGGTAAATATGTCACACCAGTAGAAAAAGTGAACATGTCCTTGCTTTTTCCATAAATTTAGAGCATTTTATGTGAAACTTTATAGAGAATGCATGTCCTCAATGTCCTAGTGAAATGCAACTGGAGTTTGGACTGGCTTTTGGATTCTGCACTGGGCGGTCTTCCCGTGGGGCGTTGTTTACGACAGAGGTTTTTCTAGTTGCGTCCAAAGCAGATGAAGCACTGATTTCCCTCGCCGGAGTCCATCTGGACTCTCTAGCGCTGTGATGGGTAGAGGATGAGGCTGGAGCGAGCTGTCCCTGGGCCTCAGCCCGGGCATCCAGCTGCCTTCATCTGGGCTGTATGGAGTTCGTCCAGAGTCTGCCAGGCCAGTGAGTCCAGTACTCCCACTGTGCTCACCTTCTTAAACCCTTCAGACTGCTGTCTTTCAACTCAACCATGACCATAGTTACTATTTAGTGTTTTCACTTTTGCACTTGGTAGTTTTTCATTGAGTAGATACTGAATTAGATTTTCCCCATTATGCAGGACTGGAATGATTGAAACTGTTCCAAGTTGCAGCAAGTTTGCAAAATCAAAAAACTTCAAATAGAGATACTGATTCAGTAATTACTTTGACCGATTCAGTGATAGATTTGTTTGACTGTTAACTCCTGAATTTGTGAGTCTTTATGAAAAATGAATTAAAAGAACCTTCTCATAAAATTCAATAACCACTCTAAATGATTCATTCTGTGATTAATTTATTAGAATTTGTTCAATTGGTTAACTCTTGAATTTTGAGTTCAATGGACCAACTCATACGAGTCACATGCTCAGTAACTGCTCTGACCAATCCATTCATTGATTCATTCATTCATGAAAAGAAGAGTCACATTAAATTAGTATTACGAATCCTTCACCAAGTAAATCATTCAGAGAAGTTACTGATCACATTAGCAGGTTCCTTTAATGAACCGTTCCAAATGACTAACAAATTCAGAAGTTGATTTGAATCAGTTTAATGAATGTGTCACTGAATTAATTGGTCAGACCGCTTACCGACTCTTATGAGCAGGTTATTTCAGTGAACATGGGATGTGACCTGTTTGTCATGTCCTTTTATGAGAAATGCTTTTCAGGTTTTGGGTTGATGGCCCATGCAACATGTTACATTATGGATATTGTAGAAAGTAGGGTTTGTGCTGCTCTCGTTCACTCTCACAGTATCCCATGCTATAGAGCAGTGGTTCCCAACTACCTGGAGCCCCCTCAAAATTGCCCATTTTGCATGTCTCCTTAATCAACAACACTTGATTCAGGTCATCAACTCATTAGTAGAGACTCCAAGACCTGAAATGAATGTGTCAGACATGCAAAGAAGACATGCAAAATGTGCTGTGTTGAGGGAGCTTCAGGAACTTGGTTGGGAACCACTGCTATAGAGACTTGTATATGCTTTTCTCTTGTTCTGACAGAGCACACTTTTAAACCCCAGCAACAACAGAGCGAGGGGCACTCGCTCACACATCTCCATTTCACAGGACGACTCGTCAGTTGGTACTTGTGTAGTGTCCAAATAGCTGGCAGATCAAAACCCTTCTCCATACTTCTAAAAAGCGCTCCAAAATTCCCGTCACAGCAGAGAGAGTGAAGGCCCTGGAGCGCCCCCCTCCCCAAAACCTGCCGAACAACACGCTGCCCATGTCAGCCCATGACAGCTCCCATCTCTCATCTGCTCTTTATTGAGCGAGTCGAATCAGACAGGTTCAGGCCTGGGAGGTTCCGTCATCTCACTGTGTCTCCTAATGCTTCCATTCAGTGTAACGTCAGGCCTCACAGAAAACTTCATGCCTGCTTCCTGTCTCCTTTCCTTTGGGTTTTGTGTTGAAGATTGAACCATGCAGCTCCACTTAAGTGCAGAGTTGCATTCTAAAGTTTTACTTGAGAATAAATAAGCAGCTTTGCTGTTGAGGTTTGGATGCATCACTTCCCATTTGGCACTCTTTATTTGTTGCCTGTTAGTGTTCTCAGGTGTCCATAATTAATAGTAAACCAACAGACAGCTCTAAACTCAGTTAACTCAATTACTCAATCATTTAAATGAAGTCACAACAATCGATGCAATCTAACAATTTAATCAGGATTGTGTCATTAATCAGCTTTGTCATTTACCATCTATACAAAGAAATACAATGTGAAAATACAGAGAAATGTACAAACTCTACATTAACTTTATATGTCTATCTTCAAATATTATCTTTAATATTAAATTGTGGCTGATATAAGCTGATGTTTTATTCATGTTATTTCCAATATTTAAATTCAGTTTTATTTTGTCTAATAAAATTAAAAAGTGCTATATGTAAATTTAGGCATCAGAAAATTAGGCACCAGGATGTACCAATATTATGGCTGATAACAGTAAGTCAATAATATTTCAATATTATAACCAGTAACTGATAAATGGCAGATATTAAAATTCCATACTATTCTGTCTAAATAAATAAAACGCTAAAAACTAAAATAAATCATTTTAGATATTACAAGTGAATTTACAAGAATAAGTGCATTGTAATATTCATGAAACTTACAGAATGCCCTTTTTTAAAGTTTTTTTCCCTCTCAGTTTCTATTTTTTATTTATCTATTTTTTTATGTCATTTCAGTTGTTCCTACAGTATATAAAACAATACAGTGAATTTACATGGGATAAACATCTAGACATGAATTAAAAATCTAATTACTTTTGTTGACAGGATATCACCTCATCAGTCATCAAACATTTCATTGGATGTGAGCATAACCATGTTGATCTTTTCAGCAAGATTCATTTCTGTTGAGAAATACGAGCAGCATACGAAAAGAGAGCGCTGACTGTGTACGTCTTAAGTTTTGGGAATTTGGTAGGGTTGCATTAGTGTAAGGTATAGTCCTGTCCTAAAGAATGCAAGGAAGCTTGGTCTCGGTGCCTTCCCTGAGTATGTGTGTTGGGTGGTTGCTCTCCCTTGATGAGACAGATATGCTCTGACCAATACAGAGCCTCTCTCACTGCTAGATACACTGATCGCATTACAGCGACTTCATGTGCCCACAGTGTCACAAATACACACTAATGTGTACACACTCTTCATGCATACAATAGCACTTGCATGTATTGTAGCATCTCATTCATTTACTTCCTCATTCAGTCACTATTTTTCATTTGCTTTTGCCTCTTGTCACTCTAACCTCAATCCCCTCAATTATCTTTCTCTCTGCATTCTTCGTTCCAGAAGATAATACAGCGGAACGCCTTTTTTAATGCATAGCAAAATAACCCTGAAGTAAAAGAAATTCCTTATTTGAGGCAGCTTATTTCATCTGTAATTATAAAGAGCAGTGAAAGGACATTTTGAGTGAGCGAAGTAAACATTCTCTCTCGGCTTCATTAAATTACACCAAGTTGCCAGTCGCTCTCATTCCATCCTGCTCTTGTTTCTTTTTCTTTTTTTTAACACGCTGTACCGCACTTGACTGAGCTGAAACCGGAGGATAATGAAAAAAGGAGGGATGGGATGTGCGCTTGTTCTTCAAAGAGGGCCCCATATCAGCACCCGAGCCAAGGGTCAACAGGGTCACCCGTCTGCTTGTAAAGCAAAGCACTTTAGAGACAGGCTGAGTATGTGTGAATGAGCTCTATTCTCTGTGGTGCTGAGTGATACGAATCCGCTTTCAGCACGTCTCATCCCAAACAGGTTGTTTTAAAGGCCTGGGCTGTGTCCAAAATCACATACTTCCCTACTATATAGTAGTGCAAGGTCCGAGTCCACTTTGTTGAGTCCGAGTTGGGTTTAATTCCTTAACCAATCAATTTTGAGTGGGAGTCAATTATTAATATCTTCTTGTCTTCATTTTGTTATTTATTTATTTATTTTTTTATCTTATCACGTGACATGGACTCGACTGTACTATAAAATTTCCTTAGAGTCCAAAATGTCTGAGTCCATGTCAAGTTTGAGTACAAATTTACCCAAGCAAGTAACAAGTACGAGTTCATTCATAATTGAACTCAAGTCCAATTGGACTCAAGACTCGTATTTGAATCCGAGTCCAGCATCAAGTACTGTTCCTTTTTGAGTTTTGAATGGCAGTGAAGCGAAGCTACTGACACTAGTAGGTCACATGACAATGACAACATGACTAATATATTGGGTTCAAATTGCATTCATACTACACTCATTCAGACTACATAGAACATACTTTTTTAATGGTCGCAAGGTAAATACTTCGTCAAATGCAGTACCTGTTCAGAGAGCATGTGATTTCGAACTCAGCCCTGGTTTTTGGACCAAGCTTCCCCAAGCCTCTTGTCTTGACCGTTGATGTTGTCAGCACTTTAAAGACCACAGCATTTATCATAATCGTCCTTCTTCGAAGCCACTCTTGTTCTCCGAGTTCGCCATTTCTACTCCTATTACGCACCACGCTGTGCTAATTGATGTCATATTTCATTCTGACATTCGGTTGCATCCTTTTGTCCTATCCGTTCCTTTTCTCTCAAAGATTTAAATAGTGTATTTTCCCCTCTGTCAGCTATTTCCTGCAGATCTGTGCTTTACAAGCAAATTCACCTCCTGTTTTTTTTCTCTCGTAATGTAGATCTAGGCAATTTTGGAGGCTTCCCATTTACGTCTGAAAGCCACTGCCTGTTCTGGTTAAGTTTTGGACTTTATCTGGTACTCCGCGGTGCACCGAGAAGCACCGATGTCCCCCCGGGGCGGCAACAGTGGTCGAGTATGTAAGTGGGTGTGAGATGGCAGGCAACAGGCCCAAATCTTCGCTGACAGGTAGACAAGAAAACCCCCGAGGGGTGAGACAGGGCAAGGTGCGTTGTGCTCTCACTGTCAGGTGATCGGTAACCAGTGTTGCCCTCCTTCCACATGACCTGCCACCCCTCAGGGGGGCATCCCTTCATGGCAGTGACCTATCGTTGGAGCTAATGTGTTTTAGCCTTGCCGACTTCATTGGCAGTAGCGTTATAACCTGCGTTGCACTGAGGCGGTGCGACAGCTGCGCAGGCCTGGATGTAACAACTGAGCATGTCAGCTTTTTTTTTTTTTTTAAAAATTGGAAACACAAGCAGGGACAGGAACTGCCGTTTTATGCTGTATTATATATTTACACTGGATCACCAACTAAGTAGCCTACAGTTTGTAATCTACAGTAAAAAAACAAAAAAACAAAATCATTCTTGACTCTCCAACTGAGTGTAACGGAAGAAGCAATAATGCTATTATGTACTCAGCACTGTGTCTGCATCAGCAATATTTTGATCTAATCTTTACATCTTCCCCCATTCTTTTATCAAAACTTATTATTAACGTTATTCATTATTAACATAACGAATAAGACGACATGACTCGTGTTGTAACACAAATAAATCAAAGACCTATGGATTTTCCCCTTACTTTCAAACGAATAGGCGAATATTTTTTGATCATCATTAATTTAATGCAAAATGACGGTGGTGCGGTGGGCAAGTAATTAAATTGGTGGATGGCCGAACACCGTGTAACGCCGACTACAGGGTCAAGCCTAAGCGTTAGTTATTTATTATCTAGTTTTTTATCAACATCCTGGCAAAATGAAACGTTCCCGTGGCTATGATATACAGTATAGTAAAATTAAATTCTCCATCCTCTGTACCTTCAGGTGATTTGCATTACAGTATTTGCACTGACCATCACTTGTCCAAAACTGAGCATACTATCTAAAAGAAAAGTTATGATTGCTGTGTATTTGACTGAACATTGATCTGTGCTTCTCTGCATTGTCTAGTGGGTAGCGCAGCTTTACCACTCAGATTTAAATCCATACAGCAAAATAAAACAGGCTGGGTGCAAATTAATATTTCTGAAATAAATATTTCTGTGAAACGCGTTAGATTGCACAGAAGAAAGCCCAACCTAAGATTATTATTTTGTTGAAAAAAAAAATAAACCTGTAAATTATTTTAAAGCCTAAAATCTATTGTTTGAATAATTTGTAACTATTTGTACTTGTTATGGACATGTGATGTTCTTATTGCTTTTCCTATTTTATTATTTTTTAAATTCTCTTTGTTTATTATTATATTTACATTGATGTAATTTACGTTATTGCCCTTGTATGTTGTTTGTTCTAAAGATTATAATAAATAAATAAATACATAAGGACTATTATTTTGTTGAACGGAACAGAGGAACAGCTGATGATGTCACAGGTCCAGGTTTGGTTGACCAATCGTCGGAAAGGGGCGTCTCGTGACTGCCCACATGTGGAAAAAGAATTTTGAATCCTTATCCGTTTTCTACCTGTGAACCAAAAATGAAAAATCGAGTAGAAATCTCGTTTTTTTTTTTTTTTTTTTTTTCATTTTTCTGAACAAACGAAAAAACAAATGAAGGAGCCGTTTTCTCGTTTCTGTTTATATTTCAAATTGAAAAACAAACTATCAAAATGTACACGGACCTGATATTTTGTATGAATGATATCTTCATTTCTCTTTACCTCAAACTTCTCAACCAAAAATTGCACCAACTCAACCAGCCTTGGCAATATGCTACGGAAAGCCAGTCATCAGGAACATGCATCATAGGAATTTGTGTGCGGTATTCAGAGAAGTTCATTTCCCAGGCTAAGTAAACAGAGGCGGCATAGAAACTGCAGGTGCTGGCAGCCAGGATGAAGGACACTCAGGCTTTGTTCAAAGAGCTAAACAAACAGAGATTGGAGCTGTCATCAGAACAGTGTGGAAAAATCAAAGCTGCCTTTTCCAGAGAAATAAAACCATGATGTGTCTCATCTCTAGTCTGAAACAGTTCCAGCAGGGAGTTAAAATGCGTTTCAGTTTGTGAATAGAGATCTAAATCCTGCTCTGCTTTTTTGTGTGAATGGGACTAGATTTTAATTAGAAGTAAATGTGAATAATTCCTTAGCAAAATTCTACTCCTAAAATTCAGCAAACCTCAAATCATGTGGCTTGTTGAGAAGGGAAATACTGTTACTTTTCTTCAGAAAATCTAAAATTCTAGTTTCTGTTCTGTTTAAAGGCAGGCTTTAATGGATCATTGACGGTCAGTCCATGACTTAACAGTCCAAATTCTTTTGAATATTATCAACAGCTGTGTTTCACAGGTGTGTATGGCTACTTCCCATCTCTCAGCATCCGGGTGAGGTGGTTTTGAGCTCCGATTGTGTTTGTTGGTGTCGAAATGTGTGTGAAGTGGGACACATGACAGGATGCTGAAAGATCAAAGTCTCCATCATGTTCTGAACATGTGACGTTAAACCTCAATTCACAGTGGTAGGAACATTTTCCACTGAAGTTTGTTTTGCACTCTAGACACTTTTGGCTTGGCTTGACTAAAGAAAACATGCATGACATAAACACAGTGTTGGAAGTGTGTAGCAGACGTCTGAAGTCTCTGTGAGGGTAAATGAAGGCTGTGTCAGTGGACACAGAAACAGGCTTTGATCATACAGAGTTGATCAAATTCAATCCCATTCATCCCTCACATGGCTCTCCTTCCCAACTCAGTGTTTGTGTGTGTGTGTGTGTGTGTGTTAGGTTGATGTCTGAAGGCAGGAAAGCACAATGCATGCTTGAAGTATGTGTTGGTGTGTGTGGTTTTAGGGGATGATGGAGGTCCCGTTCTCTCCTTCCCTGGAGCTGTGGCTTATCCCTCAGTGTAGAGGCGTCTGGAGCATTCCATACGCTCTCAACTTGAAGCCAGCTGGCATGGCCTTCGTGCCGCCCAGAGACTTGCACACACTGATGGAGACCTTGAAGAAACACACTTTCTGCTCTCATTTTTACACAGGCACACACACATGTTATGGCCTAACAGGCTCTTTCAGATTCAGTGCTGTTTCTGCCACCTCCCATGATACACTGCAGGGCCTGGACACACACTGGAGCATGAAGAGAAAAAGAAAGGAAGAAACATAGAGAGTTAGAGGTCAAATGCCCTCCGGCTATGATGTGGCTCCTGTCTCACCCAATCAGATTCTCAGAATCGAAGATTTGTGCTGTTGTGACAGTACAAACACGAGAGCATTACCACAAGCACTATACACATCCACACACGCAGGTCCACACATCTTTCTTTTTTTTTTGTGATGGAGAGAACTTTCCATCAACATTTATTTTTTTATTTATATATATAAAATTTTGTTATACCTTAGCAAAATTGTTTTTTAATAAATAGTTAAAATTTTCCCAAAGCTGTAGAAATAGTTATATTACATTATAAATGTCTTTACTGACATTTGATCATTTTAATGCATTTCTGCTCAATGAAAGTGTTTTTTTTTTTTAAAGGTTGCAGTTGTGTTTTATTAAAATCACAGCTATGAACACATTCTCATATTTAAGTACAATGTGTCTGCTCCTTTTAATCAACTTGGCATAATTTTTTAAATTTATTTTATGTATTTAGTTGAGGTCATTTAGGACCTAACTTTGGCCAACGTTATAAGTGGTGCTGAGGGGAAAATAATGATTGTTTTCAGACAGGTTTCTCAAACACACGTCCTGACCTGCCCTATGCCAGACAAACAGACTCATGCCAATGTTGCTGTGTCAGACTGGTCAGGTTGCTCTGAGAATTTTTTTTATACAGAACCACAGTGTAAGCCTACAGAAGACTTGCTTTAAAGTTATCTTTGCATATTAAGCTAAAATAGGAGAAAAGATTACACACTTCAGCTTTCAATCCAGTTCCCTCAGAACAATCTGGCCTGTTAGAGAAGTTTACTTAAGCTGAAACCTCAGTTTGAACACAGAACACACAAAACCCTGCAGCATTCTGCCTAAACAAGAGCATAGAGAAGAGAAGGAGACAGAGGGAGAGAAAGACAATACATACATGCATTTAGATTCCTGATCTACACGAGGATCAGCCATCTTCAGCAGACAGCTTTAGGACACTAGTCAATCAGAAATCCCCAAAACATGCAACAGAAGCACAATAAAAAATGAAATAAAACCCAAAACTGATCCATCTGAAGTTGCACAGTTGGACATCACAGCTCTGACCCATCTCGCTGACCTTTCTATTTTGCTCAAATCTACCGATTTGCAGCTGGGCTTCTGTTTTAACATCACAGAGTCAACCTAACGCAAGCAAAGGCCAAAGAGTGTCTGATCCAATCCTCTTACATATACACACGTGCACACATCAGTAGAGCGGGCAGATGGTCGACGCCTGCATCCTGCTGAGGGGACATTAACTGCCATGTGAACTTTATTAGAGAGCCCTGCTTTAATTATCAGAAGCCTCTCAAAGCCGTGTTTGTTATTTGAGCCCAGTAAGAGAAGAAAGGGTATGAGATCAGGACTGTGGTCAAGCCCTTAGGGTAGAGGGCAGTCAGTTGGGGGAAATGTGGGTGTGGGTGTGGGTGTGTGTGTGTCCAGAAGTTAAAGCCAGGTGTGCTGTAGTGTTAGTGTACTCAGTAGACTGACCCCATGAGTAAAACAGAGGGCTTCATTAAAATGAGATGCGACTGCCACTGCTTCCACCAGAGAGTTGGGAAAACAAACAAACCTTCAAAAATCACTCTCTTTTTAGATCCGTTCCAAAACCTGGAAAGTTGCATACCTAGACAGCAGGGCTGCACGATATATCGCATACGATATTTATTGCGCATCTTGTCAGTAAAGCCAGTTCTGTAATCAGCGGTAATTTCCATCACGTGTGTGATTTCACATGGAGCTGCATTTACCACACAGAGCCGTTGTTCACTGACAAGCTGCGCAAAACCACGCTGATAATGAACGTGGATTTGCGCAGCTTGTCAGTGAACATCGGCTCTGTGTGGTAAATGCAGCTCCATGTGAAATCACGCACGTGATGGTAATTACCGCTGATTACAGAACCGGCTTTACTGACAAGATGAGCATTAAATATCGCATGCGATATATCGTGCAGCCCTACTAGACAGCATTTTAAGGCATCATAAGTAAGCTGTTCCACATGTCATGTTGTCTTTTAAGATTACTTGTTTGGCAGAATTCTATTGTAGATGCAATGTAATTGACACATTGTGTATTTTTGTATTTTTGAAATCAACATCAAGATTTTAGGACAAAAAATTTTATGTACACTTTAAAAATATTTTTTGAAGTTAGTATTTCTTTTTATTTTTCATTTTTAATCATTTTGGGGCAGATTGTTTTTAAAAAGTATTATTAAAATACAAAATTGTATTAAAAGCAGCATGCAAAAAAATATGCAGTATAAAATGGTGATAGATAAATAATAAAAAATGTGCTTATATTTTATTTAATGCTAATTTTTTTAAAGAATAGTAAAATCTACTTCAATTTCTAGCTCTCATATTCATTATTCATCTGTGGAGTTTATTTTTAAACTTACGAGAGTATCGTTGTTTTAGCGATATGATAATGGAAAAATCAATTGTGAGTGAAGTCTTGCTATTTGTGTTGCACATGAATTTGCTGATGAAATTTAATTTTAAATTCAGTTGAGGTTCTATTTCATTTAAGATGTTGCCTGTGTAGAGCTTCTTTCCTTCTTTCATTCACCCCTTCAAACCATATTTTTTGGCAGACCTTTCCATTAAGAGACAGTCAGTCTATTTGGTAAACCATCCGTAAGCTTGAATTCAATTATACTGCCAAAAAATTGCCAAAAAAGCCTGAACAAACAAAAACTAGTCTCTCTCTCCTCTAAAAACATGTCTAGCACGAGTCAGCACCCCCTGTTATCCACAGCAGCATGTGTCATTGAAGCACAAGGATTTATGATTGCATGTTTAATTGATTTAATACAGAAAATTAGGGAGGAAAGCTGCTTATGCTCTTCCGCTATCTGCTCCAGGGGGGGAAATAAATAAATAAATACTGTCCCAAATAATTACAGCTGCTGTTTGGTAACACCCCCCCTTCAACCCCCTTCCAGTGACAATTAAGCAGAGACCCAAAATACCAGGCCTTGTAACAGGATTAACTCTGTATGTTTAAGAGGTAGAGGAAATAATTAGTCTTATTGCAGATAACGGTAATCAGGTTAACGGCCATGTCTCATTATGGGCTCTGGTCCTGGTATTCACTCTACTATTGTCCCTCCTTACTTCCATCCTTCTCTCTCTCTCTCTCTCTCTCTCTCTCTCTTTCTCTCACTCTCATTAAACGCTTGATGTTGTGTGTATATGTGTAAGTACAGAACATGCTGATGACCATTTTCTATCGGGATGCCATCCTGCTTCAGCTTCCTTAGAAAATCCCATCATTCATATATATATATATATATATATATATATATATATATGTATATGTGTGTGTGTGTGTGTGTGTGTGTGTGTGTGTGTGTTATGTATGTGTGTGTGTATATATATATATATATATATATATATATATATATATATATATATAGATAGATAGATAGATAGATAGATAGATAGGTAGGTAGATATAGATATATAGGTATATATACTGTATATTCATATATTTTTTATGTATCATATTTGACCATACTTTTATATGAATTTCTTTATTGCAACCAATTTGCAATTAATGCATTTACAATATTTGAAGCTTTTATATTAATATATTTTTAGCTTATAAAGTAACCTTTTCATGTAGCTATACTTGTATATGTATACGTTTTATATATTTTGTTATATTTTATATATTATATGTATTTATATTATATAAATGCTTCATTTTGCCATTCATTAAGCTCATTTTACAGTTAATAGGAGTTTTTAAATTAGCCACTATGAATGAATGCAGCACCACCTTCAAGGTAACGTAAATACAACTTTGTGAAGTATACTTAAAAAGAAAGCTGTGTGAATATATTATCACAGCTTTCATCACGTCACGTTCTGTGTAGCCGAGCATGTTTGTTGCCCTTTCCACCTTGCCGCTTTCTTTTTCCTCAGATCAATAAGCACAGACAAGCATGGGTCTGCAATCTGCTTTAAATTAGATAAAATATTCTTTCAAGTGACTGTTAAATTGATCTTTTTAGCAAACACTCGGCCGAGAGAGGGAAAAAAAGCCGTCAGCGAGAGCTGTTATTGAAATAGGCAGCGAAATGTATTCGGGACAGACAATTCCAATCAATTCTTGTCTGCTTCAAACATTGATGCATGTGGAACCGAATAATATTGAGCAGTGGAATATCTGTAAACAAACTGTCAAAGCAGGAGAAAGGCACGTAGTGAGATAATCATTTTAATATATTCTCGCAAAAGAAAGCTTCAGATTGCTGTTGTGGATATCCAGTTTTGGCTTTTTAGTAAGCAAGAAGGCTTTAGATGAAAACCTTGTCTAATTTGAGAGGGGGTGAATTAAATCTGGAGTTGCATTAATGGTGTTTCAACAGGATGAGGGCAAATCCAATCAAATCTCTGTAATCCGGTTTGCAAGGGTGAGGCTGGCACCTCTGGGATTTGCTTTAAAATCTCTTGCCCATCAATGTGCCACACAGCTGGTCTGGAATCACAGCAGATGGACTGAAAGTTTTTTCTTGCAGGATTACACATATGCCTATAACATGTAGGGTCATTTAAAAACATGCTTTCCTGTTCTGCTTTCGACAAATTAATTAAATAAAGCAGATTGTTTATTTTCAGATGCAACAGACTCAAGCTTTTTCTGTCCATCTCTTTCTATCCACCTTCTCAGGCCCTTAAACAGCATTCCAGTAGCCTTACTATTTTCTTTTCCCTCTTTTCTGCACTTCATCATTGTTCTGACTGTCTGAGTCTGGGCACTGAAAGCCTCCGGCCCCAGGACGTCACTCACTCTTTAGGGTGAGAAATAGGCGTGAAGCTGGAGGTTAATATCCATGACTGGGAGACGAGAGATCTGCTGTGGCTGAACAGGACAGAGAGGCTCCACAGACTGACAGGAGCAGCATAAAAGCTCCTCACCTTCCTGCAGAGGGGCGAATCCAGGCCAGGAGGGCAGTAGACGAATGCTAATGCACCGTGACAGTCCTCTGTGTCCATTGCTGCCCCATGACGCCCTGTGAGGCTGAAGACAAGATGAGGGGATGATTGTGTCAAATCCCATTTGAAGAGACCATGAGAATCCCAAAGTCGGTTTATAGAATGAGCCAATATCATCATGTCAAGATTTGTGACATCTAAGGTGTTTGTCGTGTAGAACTATAAATTTCAAGTGTGGAATGGAGTATGGAGAGAGATTAGTTGTTCCTACCAGGGTTGGGCAAAATTTGTTTGAAAAATTTTAAAAATTGACTGCCTTTCAATTCATAAGTGTGAATTTGAATTGAATTGGCCATGGACCACAGAATCCTGAAATGGAAATTGTATCAACAGGAATAGGAAGTTACTAAATTGCAATTCAAAGAAATTCAACATTAATAGTGCATTCTTTTTTAGATGAAGTATTCTTCCACTTGTTTATCTATCTATCTATCTATCTATCTATCTGTCTGTCTGTCTGTCTGTCCCTCTGTTTCTCTTTTCATTCATCTGCTCCTCTAAACATCTATCTATTCATCCATCTGTCTGTCTCTGTCTTTTCATCATCCATCCATCCATCCAGCCTTCATATGGTTTTAATTCTCCTTCCCTATATTCAAATTTGAATTGCAATTTAATATCCTGTTTACTGTTTAAATTGCAAATTCAATTCAAATTCCAACTCTCATTAAAAAGGAAAATCTTTCAGTTGCTTGGTTGCTACAAAATTGCTTATTGTAAATGCCTCTTGAGAATACCCGGTTTTTATCATGGTTTAAAGTATTTACATTGACCTCTGTTCATTGTCAAGTATATGTACATGCTGAGAAATAATGCTTAGACCAGTTTGGACCAGCTTAAACTCTTACCTGGTTTTACTAGCGCAAACTAGTTAATCTGGTTATTGTTGTAGGTAGATCGGCTATGAGTTGACCAGCTAAAAGTTGCATGAAATTGCCCAAAACTTTCATTACACTGGTTATAAGATGGCTAAAAATGTTATTTAAGCTGGTTACCAGCTAAACCAGCTAAGCTTGTAATGCAGGGTAGTGGAGCATTCTGCAATCATTGAGTAGTAAGCCGTATCCTCTCTCCAGCTCTATCACCTCCCTCACTCACTCCTTGGTTAATTTCTGCTGTCTCCTCCAGGGTCATTACCTGTATGTAACCTCAATGTCAGTGAGGGAATATGCTGATGGTGTTTAGAGTCAACCCCACTTAGCCTTGCTCCAGTACCGCCACGCTCCGCAATATCGATAACAAGAGCACAAAAAAGGTTTTGCCCTCAGTTTAATTAAAAGAATTAAAGACCTTGTTTCTACTTTGTAGCTGTGTCTGGCAGATCAATTCTCACCTGAATTGTTTCTGGGTGCTGACTATATGTTTCACGCGGTAATGGCCGAATCAAAGGGCCTCCGCCTTAATTGGTAGAACAGAGAATGAGATAGATAGCTGCATTAGAGGAAACAAAAGCAATTGTAGTCATCAGAGAGGCCTAGCACAATTGTGGTGAGCCAGCCAAATGATAAAGAAACACATTTTAGTGTGCTTAACTTGCCTTTTGTGTCAGTTATATAAATAATTTAGTAGAAGGGTATATATGTTTTAAGAAAGTATTTACAAAGTTTTGGAGAAACTTTGGAAGTTAGCATTAGTTTGACAGTGGCAGATTCAAAGTATGATGATGAGTGTTAGCATAATCAAGTAAATGTCCTTGATGGAAATGTTGAGTGTCGTGGAACCTGATTGGTGATGTTACCTGCCACTGGAAAGATGGTGGTAATCTCTCTCCACTTTATATGTCTGAAGCGCTATTGATCCCTCCTGCAATCATGCTAGAGAAACACTTGGCGTATTCATTATTGAATCCACTCTGCAAAAACAGGATGAGTGTGTTTAATGAAAGGAAACAAAGGCAGACGGGTGCAGAGCACACTTGCCAATCACCATACTGTGTGATGAATAAGCAGAGAAAGGAATAGACAGAGTTGAGGAGAATTAGCTCTTCAGAGTTGGTCCGTGGAGCAAAGTGGCTGATGCAAACCCAGTGGCTCCTCCTGAAATCCTCCTCAGGCCCAGACCCAGACCCTGGGCTGAAGTGAAAGCTTCCCCCTTAGTTTGATGCATTCCGCTCCGTAAAGAAACATCCCGCCTCCCCTCCCTCCCCAGCACATGGTCTCCACTCGCTGGTGAATCACTCGCTCTTCTTGCTGATTTTTGCTATTATTCAAAGCTTGTTGTGCTGCCAGTGCTCCCGAAGGCAAACGCACATCAATCCTGACTAATCCCGCTCTCTGTAGAATGAAGATAAATAACACGCTGCTCTCTCTCCCCCCTTTAATACATGTTAAATGAAGTGTGCCGTCTCCGTTTTTTTTCTGGCAAAAGTTAAAGGCCTAATACATTTATTCTTAAAACGATAGGCAAATATATTCCCCTTGCTGGAGGAATATGTAGAGCAGGTGCGCAATACTGTAAAGTTCAATTTGCTATTAGCTTTGGACATTTTTTGTGAACAAACAATTTAGCCATGAAGGAGAACCAGGCATTTGCTAAATTCTCCTTTTAATGAGGAATTTGCAGGGTTATTTATTTATTTATGTATTTAATAGATTCTATTCATTCATTCATTCATTCATTCATTCATTCGTTCAAATATATTCTACTTATTTACTGAAATATATTTGATTGATTGATTGATTGATTGATTTTTTTTTCCCCCGATATTATTTTTAATTATCTATTATCTTTTTTAGAGAGCTTTTGAAATTAACTGTGATTAATTTGATTAGATACATCATGTTAATTTGATTAGATACATCAACTCTTTGATTTTAATTTTTAATCGATTGGCAGCCCTAATATTAAAGGGATTTTCTCTGGCGAAGTTTTGCAGGGATTATTTAGAGGTTGTATTAAATGAACCTCGAGTGGAGGTTCATTTAATCATCACGTTGCTTTTTGTTAGAACTCTAGCATCCTTGATGGAGGTGTTCAATATTAATAGGACAAATTATAAAACTTAGGAGAGCTTTTAATGGTCTCATTGCAGGGACCTGGAGACCTTTTCTACAGCATTACTCTCTGTTTCTCTCTCCCACTCCCACTTTCTCCCCCATCCTTTTCTTTCTTTATTTCCTCATTGTCACTAGTGTGTTTCTGAAAGCATTCAGCTTCTGTTGAATGCATTAGCTTGGCTCACATTGGAAATAATACAAGACCATTTTAATCAAGTACATTTAGACATCAATATTTGAGATAATAGACACATAATAGACCTTTGTCAAAGTAGAGAGCATATTTGATTTGACGTAAATGAAGACAAGGCTGTGAGACATTTCTGTACACTCAGTATTTGGTATTGTAGTTTACATGAATGAAGATCATTAGGTTGGTGAATGATTGAAATTATGTCTTTTTACAAATCAAGACAATGCATTGTGGAAAATATGAGTTTTGTATATTTTTATTTTGTGCGTTAAATGGACTGTACACCAGTCCCTCAAAGAAAGGAGAAAAGAGAATGAGATTCAGATATTGACAAATAGGTGTGAGGTTGAAATACTCAGGTAGAAACATTATTCAAGAAGACTTGCCCGCAAGCATACGGGCGTTTCAAAATAAAGATGCTGTGGCACGATAGCACTCCTCTACATGATTCATTGAGCACCACACGAATGTGTGACTTCATTGTCCCCTCTAATGTCCATTCACACGGAGATTGAGATATTTACCCTGGATAGCCAGTAGGATAGCATCTTATTAATGCCGCCCATTAGTAAGGGTGTCGTTAATGCGGCAAGTGGCCAGTTCCAGGAGGAAGCTTCATTAGCCGAATTGCTGTCTCTCTGCTTCTCATTATTGACACAAACACACTTCCTCTGTCTCTTCCTCTCTTTTTTATCCACTTCCTCCCATTGATGTCCTACTCAAATAGTGCATAACTAAACGTTCTAACCTTGCTTCTGGAAGGATTCATAAATATTTTTTAAATGGGTGTTTCTTCAACTTTTATGTCCCAGGGGTTGACTTTTATTTAAAGTAATAGAATGCTTTCCCCCCCCTTATTTATATGAAGGTCACTGTCTGGGAAAGTTTTTACCATGCTATCTACTTTTAGATCTACTTTATGTTTAGATTTTAACCATTTTGAAATAAATTAGCCAACTTTTTTGTCTTGCCAAGGGTAATTTCAATTTATGTATCCTAGATATACACAATTAAATAATCTTTCACAATTAAATAATCCCCCCCCCACCATACCCCCTGCAATCCGAGATGGGAGGAAGATGGGAGGAAAATATATATTTCCCCGAGATGGGAGGAAAATATATATTTCAATACTTTCTCTCGCAGTTATATCATTGGGTAGTTATACTGTATCTAAAATTGCAGGCATGAGGGAACCGCTATTATGCCTGGCATTGAACTGCTTTTGAATGCACAATCGCTTTTTAGTTTCACTTTCACTTTCGAGATTCGCAATTACACGTATTCTGTTTATACTATGGAGCGGCACTACTTATCACACATTTTACAAGATTAGATTGTCAGTGGTGCTCAGGATCTGCAAATCATTTGCCATCGTCGTTTATGTGGTAAGTGAAATTTTATGTACTGTAATGTAACAGGTAACCGTTAGCAATTGCTATTTGTTTTTCGTGCCTTTCTGAATACGGATTCATGCTTCGGGCACACCCCCTAACTCAACCCCCCCCCCCCCCCCCCCCCCCCCCCCCCACGCAATGTCATCGTCCATCGCGATGTTTCACTGTAGACATCATCCGATGCCAATTTTGTTGACATCGCCCAACCCTAGTCCAGTTAAGACGTAATTTTGTTATATCATAAAAAAGTCTGAAAAAAATTATTTATGTGTGTATTTAGAAATGCATAAAATGCTAGAATGAAGTCGTCCATTATATTAAAAAAAAATAAAAATAAAAATACCACCACACAATGTAATCAACAACAATACATCATTTGAGATATGATGGAAATCTTAATGGCTTTCAAAAAAATTACAGTTCTCTTGTAATGTGTGTACAGTATGTCCACTTTTAGACACTATTGTTGGTCAAATTAGTGAGAGCTTGAAAAGTGTATATCAAGAGAGACAATTCATCATAAGAGAGTTATGATTGTCAGAAAAACAAAGCTGTTGGATGGCTCACATGGTGGGAAATATTGGTAAATTTTTGAATTTGTAGTCCACTTGTGTTTGAGATTAAGATGGTCATGTGTCATTTCAACACGTGACATCCATGCAGTATTGCATTCCGTGTTATTTTGTGTGTGTACTTGTGTGAATTTGTATGTGTGTGTGCACGCTGAGTCACAGTCATGTGCGTATGAGCTGGATGAGATAGACCTCACGACACGGCAGCAGGTTCTAGTTAGATTACACACTGTAATTGGCTCATCACCCACGTTTATGTAACTGGCACACAGCAAATGACTCTAGGTGTTGGATCATTGCATATAATACAAAGGTTTAATTACAACTTACATTAGTTAGAGTGTGTACTGGCATATTTTTTTGTAGTTAGGTGCTTAAAATAAAAAGAGAAATGCGAAAAATCATTTCCCTGATCAGAAACTGGATTTGTAATACATTAAACTTTCATTATGTTTCATAATTGCTGTTGAAAGAGTATATTATACTCTTAAAAATTAAATGAAAATTTAAAAAAAAAATTAATTTAATTTAAAAATTAAATTAAAAAAATTAAAATTAAAATTCCAACTGGGGGGTTTCACAGCGATGCCATAGAAGAATAATTTGGGTTCCTCAGAGAACCTTTCAGGGAACAGTTCTCAAAAGAACCATTTTTTCTTAGTGTGAAGAACATTTTAATAATTTAAAGAACCTTTTTACACTATAAAGAAACTTTTGTGGAATGGAAAGGTTCCATGTATGTAAAAGGTAGAAATGGACAGGTTTGAAAATGAGAGAGAGCTCACAAAAAGGCAAAGCAACAAGTGAAGACTAACGCTGCTGCATCTTCCTTTTCCTCCCCTACTCCACGTCCATACCAAGACCTCCATTACCCATCCGTCCTCTCCAGAGACACTTTTCCACACCATCTATCATTTCATGAAAACGTGTAGCCTGCAGACAATTTTCTGAAGTCTTCATTTTAAGAGAAACTTTGTGTGTTGCTGTTTCCCTGTAGCATCTCAGTGGCTAGACAGCTTCAGTCAGAGCGTGAGAGGAGAAAAGAGCAGAGGAGTGAGGTAAACAACTTTATCACTGGAAATCCGATTGGAGAGCTGGTATGAGTGGTTGCTTCTTATCTAGCTGCCTCCCAGCAGTGAGATCCTTTAAACAAGCGAAGGGAGACTCGAGCTTTCGATTAGAGCCTCACCAGGACTTGAATTTCATAAAGCTCCGCAGTTTTTGTCAGATATCTCGGAGCCAAAGTGAGAGGAATGTGAAAAAGAAGTGAGTGGAATGTGAAAAAGAAGTGAGTGGTTGAGGAACAGGGGGGAGAGAGAAGAAACGGATGCATAGGGAGCAGAGAAGAGGTGACAGGGGCAGAGATGGAGGCTTCCTTAATCATACTTCAGATCCCAGAGTGAGAACTCAACACCAGCATCTAATCCTCTGTCTCCACAGGCCCCGAAGTCTTGAAGTCACACTTCATGCACTTATAAGAGAATGAAACCAACTCAGAAATCTGAGGTAGACTTTGACGACTGCTTGTTTCCCGTGATTCTGTTCTCCTGCAGGAAAGGAAGCCATTGTGGCTGCTCAGTGAGATTATACCAGATTCTCAGAGTCATTGTTTGGCGTCTCTTCGCAAGTTGTTCTCTTTTTGAAATTGCCATCCCTCCCCAAACACACAAGCGGCTTAGCGTTCTTTATTTAGCCCATTTTGGTAGCCATTTATGCAAACAAAAAGACAAATCTTTGATCGCCGAGCCATGTCTTTGCTCTACAGGGATGCAGATCGAGCCGCGTTGTGTGAGGGGGGTTGGGTACAGTCTTATTTCTATTCTATTATAGTATTTATTAATATTTTTATTTGATTTTTTTATATATATATTTTAAATTTTCTTTTTCATTTTAGTGTACATTTTGTTATTTAATTATATATCTATACAGCTTTAATTGAGTATTTATTTACGTCTAGTTTTTGAGTTTAGGTTTTCCATCAGATATATTTATTTTTATTTTTATTGATTTCAGCTTTATTTCAATTATCCTGTAATTCCTTTTATTTTAGTTTTAGGTTTAGTAATTTTAGTACTTCAACTTATTTAATTTTTTTAAGTTTAAGGTTTTCATTTATATTTTACTCTTATTTCAGGTTTATTTCAATTATTATTTTTATTACAGTTTAGTAATTTTAGAACTTGAATTTCAACTTATTTTAGTTAGCTGCTAAGGCAACATTTCTAGTTTTTAAGTTTTTCATCTAATATATGTATTTTGTTTTAATTTGAGTTATTTCAGCTTTATTGAAATGATCGAAAATTACTTTTATAGTTTTAGGTTAACAATAACAACAATGGTTGGGTACATGTGTTTGTTTGGGTACATGGGCAAACCCCCCCATCAGACGGTCAGACGGGTCAACCCCAAACCTAATTTGCGGCGCAGCTGTAGGTACCTTTCATCTCTCTCAAACGCGGGCGGTTCTGCTTTCACTTCATCTTTTAGTGTTTGAAAACATTGGCATTCATGTGCCCATGTGTGTGTCTGCTTTTTGTAGACTAGCCCAGCGGGTCTGCCAGGGTCCCATCCAGCTCTGTGTGCCACTTCTTCACAGAGTCACTTGAGTGGAAAATCTAGACGTGGAGGGGAGCATTTCACCTGAATGGGACATGGGAATGTTGGCGGTGGAGCTCCGCGATTTCCCTGCAGGGATTCCGGGGGCCGGATGAATGGCTGGAAGTTTTTCAGGATTTGCCACTAAGCTCGACCAGACCAGCATACGCTGACTCGTTCCAGCGCGGCACTTCTCCATTCAAAGGAAAGTGCGTAGCCTCAACAGGGGTTAACGACAAATACAAGCACATTTAGCCTTGAGGAAATGAGCTTTCTTAAGAGCACACAAGCCCTCCTTTGGTTTCTGAGGGCTTTAGGTCATTATCTGTGTCTATAATTGCTTTCGTTAAAATGGAATGATGTATTGGCACAAATCCTGCACTTTACATGTTTTTTCAGCATTTTTATTCTTGTGGGGCACTATGCATGAGTGACAGAAAGATCCACTTTGTTTCTTCTCATCCCATTGGAGCATCATAAATCTAGCTAGACATATGATACGCTAATGAATAATGAAGAGCAAATCTCTTTCTCGCTCTCTTTTTTGGTCTCTCTCTCTTCTGTTGTGGTCTATGAAGACGCTGAGCCCTGAAATGCACATTTTAACAAAGAACAGCAATTATGCTTCTCATTTGCATGACTTAACATGCATTTGCATGTGCTTGTGCAGAATGCTTTGTGTACGGTCTGTGTTTAACACGGCAGAACGTGGAGCCGTTAACAAGCTTTATCCTGAGACCGAGCCTAATGGACGACAGCCCTGCTGGAAGTTTAATGAATCTTTGCTCACAAATGTAGTGAGAGGTGGACAGACAGATGGAGTGACAGACAGAGACATTAGCTTGAAGACTACTTACGTAGTCTAAACAACTAATTTGAATGCAACCGTTTCTATCTACAGAAGCTTCATTTTACATGTGATGGCCCAATATAGATTGCCTAACATCGGTACTATATTAGTTATCTGCTGATATTATAGTTTTTTTAAATCATCGGTATCAGTTGATAATTCAGATGATATTCAACAAATTAAAAAAAAGTTTTCTATAATTTTACATTTAGATTATACAATTGTTGTCATTTAACGCTCATATAAACTTCATCTTTAAAAGAGTAATACTATTAAATTGTAGCCTATAGCAAATCTCAGTATGAATATCCATTTTTCCATACTGTCCGTTAAAATGTTTGATGGCTAATTTTACTTTTATCATGTAAAATGATGATTTTAGATTTTAATGTTTTATTTAAAAAAAAAAAAAAATTATACAATTTTAGTGTCCGCCATTTATCGGCTATTGGCCATTCAAATTAAATTAATTATTGATTTATTGGTATCATCCAGAATTTTAATACTGTTGTGTCTCCATTTAGAAATGTGTCAGTAGCTGATTGATACTGTCTTATATAATCCACGGGATGTTCAGGGAGTTCCTCGTTGTCCATTTAGTCCAAACCTGAGAAGATCCAGTACCCATCCTGTTGAAAATCTCCCCTTTCTTCTTCAGGCTTCATGATATAGACGTGATGAAACCACACACATGGTGCACAGAATCTCTGATTGTAGCTTTTTTAAAGAAATTTCCTGGCATAAATCATAAATATGATATGAGCCCTCGCATCAATTTTTCAGGGCTTTATTTTTTAATGCTGAACAAAAGTTCTCAGATATTCATTATTTAAGTGACAGTTTCCATGTTTTAGATTGGTCTGTTTCCACAGAGCTTATGAAATGTGGATCCGAGACGTTTACTTGATGATGAAAACCACATTGAAAATAGTCATTATTGAGGGACCCGTTATTGTAAATGTGAGGACTGGTGAATTATTAAGAGTGTGTCCTGAGGGTGCAATGCGAAAAATGGGAAGTACTATACACTAACTTCTTGAGTCTCTCTGTCTCCATTTCTCATATGTCTTTCTTTGAGGTGGTTTATAGGGCTCAAAAACAGCTGTATTATTACATGCGGTTTGGAATATTAAGCTCAACGAGAATGTATCTGTTTTTTCTTTTAACTGTTCCTCCGCTTGCTTTATCTTTGCCATTCATTGTTTAAGTGCTCCACATGGACTGAGTCTTCTCTTCCATCACACCTGTCTTACATTACAAAAGAAATGAAGCTCCCTGAAGAACAGATTGATTTATTTGTCTGAGTAAGCTGCAGGTAATGACTGCCGAACCCACAGGAGAATTTAAGAGCATCCGATGAGACTATTTCACAAGCACATGTACTGGATGACAATTCTTACTGCTAGTGTGGAGCTTTTTGATGATATGCACTGTAAATATATATCCCAGAGGAACTGTTTATTGCTCAGATGTGTCTCTTTAAGAGCTCAGGAGTTTTGTTCAGTTAGGTTTTGTTCTGTTTCTTGTAAAACTATGTTTCATCAAATTAGTGAAGGCAATTTTATTTAGCTATATAGTACTTTTCACAATATACAGTACATAGTTTCAGAGCAGCTTTACATAATTCATGATGTTAGTGTTTATAATTTCTTAATATATTAATGTCCTATAGTCTATTTAGCAGATTAGAGTTGGGCGATAATGTAGTTTAAATTTTGCATCGATTCAAGCAATCAAGCAGTTCAGATATGCTATTGTATATATCGCCATACATTATGTATGCAGATAAAGTTGGACATACTTATACATCCAACTATATATAGAGAGCTGGGGAATAATATACGAGGTGAGATTTGATATATAGCATATATCGCTTTACGTAAGCATACTACATGTATGCAAATAAAGTTGAATGTAGAGAATTAATTAAACAAATTAAAACGGAAGCAGATGAGAAGTTTGTTCATGTATGTTTCATTTTAGTTTCAACTTGGTCTCAGATGTTTATCTGAAATAACAGAGGGAAAAAATGTGACAATTATTGACATACAGTAGAATTCTAGAGCTATAAAATTCATATAGTTTTATGGATTAATATAGATCATTTAACCCTGAAAGAATTTAATGAGAAAAATTTGAGTCCATATTGAGATGTGAGACTTATGATTGCAGACTTCTGGTGTCAAAGACAAAGAGAAATTATTGATCTTTTCTCAAAATCTAGATGAGAACCGTAACATTGCAAGAGTCTCTTTGTTTCTTTTGAAGGAATATCATGAAAAGTGAATATCTCTATTTTTATCTCATCACTGTCTTATTGGTGAGTTTTATTTTGTCAGAGGAAGCATATAGAGATAATCTGACTTGCTTTGAGAACATATGGAAAGAGATGTGTCTTGCTAAACCCCAGCAGCGACAGGGCAGTCAGCCTTTGTACAGAACAGATTGACTCATTTAATATGACTTTTCCCACATGGTCACCACTGAACACAGTTTGGTCTATTCTAATAAAGGAGTAGGAACAGCAAATGGAGCAGAAGACTTGCAGGTCATAGTTTGTAAAGTCACTTCTAGATGTATTGAGACTAGAGTAGGAGACAGAGCAGATCTCAATGGTGGAAGGGTGCCTGCAGTTCTCCTAACATCAATTTGAAAATGTTTCCCATGGTCCCCTCTCCAGTAAAGCCTGTCAGACTCCACCAAGGTAATTGAGTTTCTGCAGAGGCGAAATGAAACTGAAGTTTCAGCAGCAGCATCAAAGGGAAAGGCGCTGCTTGTGGTTTGTCTACTCCTCACAGCCCAAACGATCGATTTAATTCCTTGTAGTAAAGGGGAGAGTGGAAAGATGGATCCAGGATCAGGTATCTCATAGATCCGGCGGAGTTCTGCAGAGCACCTCTATGCCATGTGGGAAAAAATACCTTGATGTGCGAGATGATGTATGTGAGCAACCTTAAACTAAAAGTACCTCTCATCGGAGGGCACAGGCCTTTGATCACATATTGATGGTGTGTTGTGGTAAACAGACGTCCTTGCTGTATCGCTTTAGCCCAGTGGTTTTCAAAGTGTGGGGTGCACCCCCTAAAGCAGTGCCACTGTTCTTTTATTTATTTTAGTATGTTTTAACTATATCATGGCATACCAGTTTTTTTTATAATTAACTCTTTCCCAGCCATTGTCGAGTCATCTCGCCTTTTATGAGAAAACGTTCCCTCCCCAAGGACGAGTTTTTACGGCTTTTCATGTTTTCACTGTTATACGCTCTGGGCGCTATTAGACAGAATCTCCTGATCAAAAACACAGGTGAGGAAGACGCAGAAATGAGTGATCTCATATGTAAGCAGATGCATATGAAAAATAATGCAAATCAAAACTGCGTAATGTTACAGAGTGAAATATCGATCCAGGTTGTGATGGAAGCAATCTACTGCTATGCTTTGATCATCATACTGATATGATCCAGATGTAGTTTTTGATAAAAATGCAGTTTTCTTTTTGCTCAAAATGTTGCTTTTTATGAAACTTACCTACATTCAAGTGTTGATAAAAAAGAATGCTTGAAGCTAGAATAAAACAGATTTTTTTGTTTGTTTGTTTAAAAGTAGAGGTTCTTTATTTTGTTTTATTGCATGTTCAGAACAAAATATTCTGGGGGCCATGAAAATTGATAAAAAATGATCGGAAATGCTGGCAGTGGCTGGCAGCTTTTTTCAAAATCACTAGCAATGAAAGAGTTAAATATTTTTGTGTACTGTGTCAACATAAAGTAATTGAACAACAGAAAATAACTGAACAATGTAAGCCTACTGACATAAAGTATAACAAATCAGTGAAAAAAGAATATGCCTTTTTAATAAAAAATATTGTCCTTTTTAATAAAAATATATAAGAATTTACACTACCGTTCAAATTACATTTTTTTTCTGTACTTTTATTCAGCAAGGATGTATTAAATTGATCAAAAGTGAGTTTTACTGTTCAACTTTTACATTGTTACAAAAAAAATGTTCTTTTGAGCTTTCTGTTAATCAGAGAATCCTGAAAAAAAGTATAATCGTTTCCTCAAAAATATTAGCAGCACAACTGTTTTCAACATAGTAATAAATGTTTCTTGAGCATCAAATCTGCATGTTAGAATGATTTCTGAAGAATCGTGTGACTGTATTAATGGCTGCTGAAAATTCAGCATTGTCATCACATTATATTAAAAATTATATTAAAATTGAAAATAGACCTTTTAAATAGTAAAAAAAAAAAAAAAATCACAATATTACTGTTATTGTATTTTTGATTAAATACATGTATCCTTATATTTGTGAATATGTTATCTTATATATTTGTGAAATCAAAATTATTTATGTAAATGTTTTTTTTTTCTTCACAATTTTTTGATGTGGTGGGTACAAATGTTCATCTTTAAAAGTAGGGCATCACCAAAAACAATTAAGAACCACTACTTTAACCTACAGTGAAAAGCCATATGAAATGGCAGGTGTCACATGTCAGACATGGTTGGACAGTGCAGACTTGACTTGAGTTGATCAGTTAACGCAACAAACAAAGTTAACTTGCTTCTCCACCTCCTCTCAGGGCCTCTTTGCCCTCTACTCTTTTTGGTTTCACACTGCCCAGACATGGCATGGAGCATGTGTGAGGGGACATAGAGAGGAGTTCTCTCGCCCTTTAATGACTCCGGGTCTGAGTTGGAGCAGATCAGAGGTAATGAGACATCCTTTGATATAACGGCTCCACTCCATCCAGGAGAGTGATAGAGAGCGTGTGCCGCACTGGCAGGCTTCCTTTGAGAAGTGTGTGCTGGTGCTGATCACGGTCATTATCTCACCTTAGGACTCAGCAGCCGTAACCCTTGCACACACATGCAGAGCCTCTAATTGACTTTCTGTGTTGTGCTGACTGGGCTTTGATTCGCCCACGGGTGGTCAGAGAGAGGTGCTTGCCTTCCATGTTTCTAAGTCTTTTACTATCTCTCTCTGTCTCTGTGGTCAGACAGCATCTTAATCCCAACATCCCAGATGACTTCTGACACACTCTAATCATCTACAGAACAAGATTATGAAATTAAGCATTACTTTGACCCTCTGTTGGAAAACCAGGTCATCCAGTTTAAGGTGGTACAGCTGTGTTGTAGCTGCCCAAGCTGGTCTAAAATGGTTTAGTTGTGAACACCACCAAAAAATTTGGTAACATGTTTTAAAACCCAAATTGACTATGGTAAAATAGTATATTCTAGTTTTTCCATCAGGGCTCTTGACGGAGATTACCTAGCTTAGTCAGAACTGAAACAGCTTGTAGGTTAGTTTGCCAACTACTTAAACTAGCTCACTAAACAGACACTACCATAAACAACATGAAATGGCATCACAACCCATAAATACATTACTATTCATTTATTTTCTGTTTATTTATGTATTTATTTGTTTAATGTTATTTATTTATTTTTTGAAAGAAAGAAATTAAGACTTTTATTCAGCAAGGATGCAATAAATTGGTCAAAAGGGACAGACTTTTACAATGCTGCAAACATTTCTATTTTTATTGAACTTTCAATTCATCAAAGAATTCTTAAAAAAAATGTATCTTACTTTCCACAAGAATATTAAGCTGCAGAACTGTTTTCAGTATTGAAAATCATAAGTAATGTTCTTTAGCAACAAATCAGCTTATTTTTATGATTTTTGAAGGATAATGTGAAACTGAAAATTGCTTTGCCATCACAGGAATAAATTACATTTTAAAATATATTTGAATAGAAAACAGTAATTTTAAATTGTAATAATTTTTCCACAATATTACTATTTTTACTGTATTTTTTATCTAATAAATGCAATCTTTGTGAGCATAAGAGACTACAAAATCATTTAAAAATCTTACTGACCACAACACTTAGTAACCATTGCAATTATAAAAGTGAAACATAATTTAAAAAGAAAAGAATAGAATGCATTGTATAAAGTAGGCACCATCAGCACTTGTTACTTGTAACTATAGTAGTCTTAAGTAAGTTAAAGTGGAAGTGAAGCAGCCAGTCAAGTTTTCATTATTTAGTAAAGTGATTTCCACTTTAATTAAAAAATATATAACAAACACGATTAATGAAACCATTTTAAAGAAAAAAGGATGTTTTGTTAGCTTTTAGAGCAAGGGCACCGCCATCTTGCAGTACCACCGCGTGTGACGTCACGGGGTTGGTTCACTCCGTTGGCCAGTTAAGTAATATGTAAGCATTTCTTTACTTTTTGAACACATAAATGTTATTTTAACACATCAGTATTTTGGTTTTCACCATAATTTGGATGAATAGTCAACATAAATATCTATATCAATATCTGTATCACATTATCTAGGCCTATTTCACAAAGTTTTGATCAAGTTATATCCCAAACATCATTTTCATAGCGTGAGGTGCAACGTGATGTAAACAAACAATGCTTCATACAGTATCGTTCATGTGGCACCTTGTTATGTCAGACCTTTCAGCATTACACTGGCTCGATCACCAGTATTAGTATGTAAAACCTGCGAATGTACCTGATGTTAAGAGAATTCAATTCAATCAAGTTTTTTTTGTATAGCGCTTTTCACGATACAAATCGTTGCAAAGCGCTGTACAGAAAATTAAGTTTCTACAATATATTTAGTAGTAGCTTATCATTGGTGACTGTCAGTTAATGTACATATGCCAGAAATGTACGAAAAATCAATTAAAGACATAATCAAACAGACGATGAACACTATTAACAGCAATTATTATATGTTGAAATCAAACTTATAGCAAGATTTGGTAGTTCTGTATGTTATTTCAGGGTTGGCATCATCTGAGGTCCTCTGAGGGGTTGGCATCATCTCTTCTCAGGTGTTCTGGATCCAGACTGAAGCTTGTGTAAATCCTAGTTACCACGGGATGTTAATCCCGTGGCAGAAACCGAGAAACAAATAGAGACATAATTAGCGTAGCTGCTGTTCCAACCAAGCAAAATTGATTTGTTTAACCCAAGTTAAAGAATAATAATGTGCATTTGATCAGATATAACTGCAGTACAAGATTATGAGATGCATTATTTGAAAGCTTGGCCAAAGAGATGTGCCTTTAATCTAGATTTAAACAGAGAGAGTGTGTCGGAACCCCAAACGTTATCAAGAAGGCTATTATAGAATGCAGTGTTTTAACTAATCTCCTCTCTGAATGATCGGGCTAGTACTGTTTTATCATTTTCGCGTGTTTTAAGCCTTGTCAGTTCAAACAAACTGTTTTAAGCCATTTAAATTGCGAGTCAACACGAAAGATATTTCAATGCGGTACTCGCGCGCTGTGACAGATTGTTTCTTTGCACACACACATGCAAAAAGCGCTCTGCTCGGACTGCACGAGAGTACCAAATTGAGTCCACTTTCTTGCCTGTTTAAGCCAATGCAAAGTATATTATGTTAATGGATGTTTTGATGAGTATCCACGTAAACGTGATTTGTTTCCGACCCGCTCTTCACCCCAAACCAGAGCAGATTCACAGCTTCTTCCACCCGTAAAGGCAGTAAATGCTTGGCCCCCTCGCCGTATTGGCTCAAATGCATAAGCAGTTGCACTTATTATGGGCTCAAGAGTCCTTTCAAGTTCGTCTTCTTCCATTTAAACAAGCGTGTGTACAAAAAGTAAAGAAATGCTTATATATTACTTAACTGGCCAATGGAGCGAACCAACTCCGTGATGTCACACGCGGTAGTGCTGCAAGATGGCGACGCCCTTGCTCTAAAAGCTATAACAAAACATCCTTTTTTCTTTAAAAATGGTTTCATTAATTGTGTTTGTTATATATTTTTTGATTAAAGTTGAAATCACTTTACTAAATAATGCAAACTTGACTGGCTGCTTCACTTCCACTTTAAGTTGTTGAAAGATGCGAAAAAGTGATGTTTTATAATGCACACTGATGAAAGTAAAAAAGAAGGTACATTTTGTCAACGTTTTGTTGATTTCACGTTGACTTTAAGATGGTTTTAGCTTGATTATCCAAAAGGGCACTTAAAAATTAGTTCAATGAGAACATTATGTTCATTAGAAAACCTACTGATTCTTTAAAGTACCTAGAGACCAATATGCTGATCTGAATGTAGCACCAAGTTTGTTTAAACTCCAATGAGCCATTCAACCAGTTGATGCAGAGAAAATTCAGAAGATGGTTGTTGGCTGAACCATTTCTTTATTTTTAAGAGTATGGGTCTGAATTCAGTCCAGTTTCCAAAGAAAGGAGGAACAGTTGGCGACCGGTTTAGAGCGACGCATGTGTGTTTTTGTGGTTTAGGTCAGCGCTGTGCTGTCCTGCGCGGTGGTTCCCGCTGTATTTCACTGTGGAGTGAGGACGTGTGTCCACAAACAGCCTCGGGGCTTTCAATCAGATCTCAGCCGCTGAAATGAAAAGGAAATAAACAGCAAGAGGAAAAAAGGGGAGCGAGAGTGAGAGAGAAAACACATCACTAAGATGGAGGATCTATCTCTTAGTCGTGTTGTTGCATTTATCTGAGTGGTTTCTCTCCTCGCAGTGTAACAGCACCGCTGCTCTCTCTCTCGTTTTTTTGAAATTATGTTTTCCTTTTTCCCCCAGTGCAGTATTGCTTGTATATTAGATGACAGTGTATGAAATATACAACACGCCCAAGCTTTGATATAACATAGAAGAGAGTAGAGCAGTTGAATTTGTCAGTGAGAGACAAGGACAGTATATGTGTGTGTGTGTGTGTGTGTGTGTGTGTGTGTGTGTGTGTGTGTGTGTGAGAACATCCCACACAGATGTCGGTTTGAAATCAACAGAACAGAGGAAACATAATTATATGTGTTTAGTTCCTCCCCTCATCTCTCTCTCTGCGTGCTCTCATCAGCAGTGAAAAATGGGCTTAATTAACCTGCAGGAAACTTTGTGAATGTGTATGATGCGTGGAAGCGTGTGTGTGAATTATGTTTCTTTTTCAACAACTGTGTCTAAATGAGAGCGGAGGAGAGAAGCAGCATGTTAAAACTGGCTTTGTAGTGGATTTCTCTCTGTAAAACATGTTTTATATATATATGTATGTATACATATATGTATGTGTATATATATGTATGTGTGTATATATATATATATATATATATATATCCTTAATTAAAAAAAAAAAAAAATATATATATATATATATATATATATATATATATATATATATATATATATATGTATATATATATATATATATATATATATATATATATATATATATATATATATATATATATATGTATATATATATATATGTATATGTATGTATATATATCCTTAATTTAAGTTACTTTAACAGTATTATTGATAATGCTAGATGATATCCAGTATAGCGTAAGTTACACTACCATTCGAAAGTTTGGGGTCAATAATATTTTAAGTAATACTTTTATTCAGTAAATTTATTAGAAGTAAAGACTTTTGCATAAAAAATAAACTATTTTAAATCAATGCTATTTATTTTGAACTTTCTATTCATCAAAGAATCCTGAAAAAATAATGTGACATTGAGGACTGGAAAAATGACAACTGAAAATTCAGCTTTGCCATCACAGGAAGAAATTCATTTTAAGATATATTCAAATTAAAAAAAGTTGTTTAACATTGTAATAATATTTCACTGTATTTTTGATCAATTAAATGCAGCCTTGGTGGGCAAAAGAGACTTCAAAAACATTTTAAAAATCGTATTGCCCCCAAAATGTTGAACAGTAGTATAAAACAAAAACATATATGGTTTGCTAACAACAATAATTTATTAAAACAATGGCATCAGTTATATTTTAATTAAGTAAACATTGATTTAAGAACAGTGTCAGGGTGAAACTGTTTTAATTTGTGTGTGTGTGTGTGTGTGTGTGTGTGTGTACTGGCATATATGGTTTACGAGGACACAAATGTGTATAATGACATGGGTACTACAATATAAACGTGGTTTATGAGGACACTTCCTGTGTCCCCGTAAAACAAAAGGCTTAAAAACATACTAAACAGTGTTTTATGAAATTCAAAAATTGCCAGTAGTTTCCTGTAAGGGGTAGGTTTAGGTGTAGGGTTGGTGTAGGGCAATAGAAAATACGGTTTGTACAGTATAAAACCATTACGCCTATGGAGAGTCCCTGTAAACCACAAATTCAAGTGTGTGTGTGTGTGTGTGTGTGTAATATGGTATGACTAAAAGTGGGCCACAATGCGAGATCATTAATTAGGATGCACTGTGCTTTCGTGCTCTGGATGGATCAGATCAGCCCCCACAGTCTACAAACACACACACAGTACTTCAATAATGAAGCCCTGTCTGTGTCACACACTGCCCTCTGTCACTGCCTACAGATTAGTATGCACTTACACATCCACACTAACGGCCATGCTTTCTCTCCCTTTGTGTGTGTGTTTGGGTGTTTGGTTCATCAAGCTAGAATCCTTTCACCCTGCTCAGTGTGAGACATCGTTTTCACTCCATTTCTAATGCATTTTTCTCATTCGTTCAGTGCATTTAGGCATATATGAAGATGGCGAACATGCTTGGATCCACACGAAATCAATTGCTTCGAGATCACCTGAACGAGGTTGGTCTTTGCCTGATTAAAAAACAAATTCTGGAGCTGCGTGGATATTGTGTATCTGGTGATGTTTGTGTAGATATAACTATAACTAAAACCCAAAGTAGTGTTAAAAATCTGTTTATTTTCACACATCTCTCACTCTTTGAGATGTCTCACCCGGAGGAATTTCAGTGTGCAGTTCATGAGTGAGGGTGACAGAGAGAGAAAAAGACAAAGGCCCTGATTTGAAAACTTAATTACATCCCTGGAAAAGCATGTCATCAGAACAACAATGAGATATACATCGTTGAGTGTTTAATTGAGCATGAAAAGAGCTCGCTTTTTAGAACGCAACGCAAAAACCGCTTCTGCCAGCCCAGCAAGGACAAGGCAATTACGCGAGCTCACGACGTGCTGTTTGCATGTCACAAAGACTTAACCCTGCAAAGCGGAGACTTGACTCAGGGGGCACCTGCACTGTCCCAGTCACTATGACAACTTGGCCAACACTTCTCATTCACCAAGACACCTGCAAGTCTTTCCCTATGCTGTGTGTGTGTGTGTAATTCCAGATCATCTGTTCAGGTTGTCCTGTAGGGAGGTATCCGGCTGCAAGAGGGACTTCAGGGACACGGTAACAGAAAGGGCTCAGAGTGAGGAGAGACACGGTTTCTGGCTTCACAGAGTCTTTGGTTTGGTGCTGATGTAGTCCTTCTCAAACAGACCAACAATGGCACAATTTTCAAGATGGTGGAGTATTATTTTAATGTACACAAGGACTGAGCAATAATTCCTCCCTTCTAGCAACATGTCACTCACATGAGATCACAATGATTCGTGAATAATTCAAGTCTGGCCATGCATTTTTTCTTTGTTCAAGAAGTTGTTTTAGTCAGATAAAAAAAGAGAAGAAAAGATGATTGAAATTTACGCTAAATGTAGACTTTAACTGCTGTGATCGGATCATTGAACAGTGAGTTGAATTCAAGACCTGGATCAATCCAATTCAGTTGCGTGCACAGGGGGGGCTCGGGCCCCTGCCCCTTTGAGGTCCGACACTAAAGTGCCCTTGTGGTCTGGTGTATGTGCCCCTGGGCCGCAACCACCCCCCACCCCCGGTCTGCGATTGTGCCCTCGTAACGCCATTTCGCCCCCTTGCCTCTCCAGAGGTCTGTACACGCCACTGATCCAATTCATGATCAAATCATTCAAATAATTTGAACAGGTTTTGCAGACTGAATCAATGGATTCATAGGAGTCAAAACAACAGTTCATTCATGAATCATTTAATTCAGACATAACTGCTATTTTTCATTAATTCAAATGAATATTCAATAAATTACTTTAATTTCAGCCTAAAGATATTTCTTTTTTTTTAACTTGACACCTGCATTGATTTTCAAATTCTTAATGATTTTATTTATATTTGTTCTGAAGAAGAAAGTCCCGCTTTTTGCTCTTGCTTCTTCCAGATTCTTCCAAACCAAATTATCTATGCTTTACTATCCAACGATTTGAGACTAAAAGCATATATACAGTGTTTGTGTATATATACAGTATCTCACAAAAGTGAGTACACCCCTCACATTTCAGCAACTATTTTATTATAACTTCTCAAGGGGCAATACTATAAAAATGAAACTTGGATTTATTTTAGAGTAGTCAGTGTGCAACATGTATAGCCATATAGATTTATTGTGCTCTGAAAATAACTCAACATACAGCCATTATTGTCAAAATAGCTGGCAACAAAAGTGAGTACACCCTAAGTGAACATTTCAAAACTGTGTCCAAAGTGTCAATATTTTGTGTGAGCACCACTGTTATCTAGCATTGCCTTAATCCTCCTGGGCTTGGAATTGACCAGAGCTGCACAGGTTGTTGCTGGCGTCCTCTTCCACTCCTCCATAATGACATCACGGAGCTGCTGGATGTTAGACACATGACGCTTCTCCACCTTCCACTTGAGGATGTCCCACATGTGGTTAATGGGGTTCAGGTCTGGAGACATACTTGGCCACTCCATCACCTTCACCTTCAGCTTCATCAGCAAGGCAGTTGTCATCTTGGCCGTGTGTTTGGGGTCATTATCATGTTGAAAAACCCAGTTTCTGAAGGGAGGGCATCATGTTCTGCTTCAGAATGTCACAGTACATGTTGGAATCCATGTTTCCCTCAATGAACCGCAGCTCCCCAGTACCAGCAGCACTCATGCAGCCCCAGACCATGATGCTACCACCACCATGCTTGACTGTAGGCAAGACACAGTTTTCTTGGTACTCCTCACCAGGGCGTCACCACACATGCTGGACACCATCTGAGCCAAACAAGTTTATCTTAGTCTCATCAGACCACACGACATGTTCCAGTAATTCATGCTCTTGGACAGGTTGTCTTCAGCAAACTGTTTGCAGGCTTTCATGTGAGCCAGCTTCAGAAGAGGCTTCCTTCTGGGACGACGGCCATGCAAACCGACTTGTTGCAGTGTGTGACGTATGGTCTGAGCACTGACAAGCTGACCTTTCACTTCTGCAACCTCTAAAGCAATGCTGGCAGCACTCATGTGTATGTTTTTTGAAGCCAGCTTTTGCACCTGACACACACCACGAGGACTCAACTTCTTTGATCGACCCTTGCGAGGCCTGTTCCGAGTGGAACCCATCTTGGAAAACCTCTGTGTGACACTGTGGCCACTGTACTGTAACTCAGTTTCAGGGTGTTACTGATCTTCTTATAGCCTAGGCCATCTTTGTGGAGAGCAACCATTCTAATTCTCAAATCCTCAGAGAGTTCTTTGCCATGAGGTGCCATGTTGAACATCCAGTGGTCAGTATGAGAGAATTGTACTCAAAGCACCAAATTTTAACTGCTCTAATACAAGATACACAAATTTGTATAGTCCTGTTAAGCAGACAAAAACATGAACATGATGAATAGGACATGTGGCTTTGCATGGTTAAACGACGTATAGCTGTTATCACTTAGGGTGTACTCACTTTTGTTGCCAGCTATTTTGACAATAAGAGGACAGTAAATCTACACTGCTATACATGTTGCACATTGACTACTATAAAATATATCCAAGTTTAATTTTTATAGTATAGTCCCTTGAGAAGATATAATAAAACAGTTGCTGAAATGTGAGGGGTGTACTCACTTTTGTGAGATACTGTGTATGTGTATGTGTATATATATATATATATATATATATATATATAACATAACTTTAATCTGTTAAATCATGAAACAGCAAACTCTAAGCAATACAGTTTTCCTTTGTCGTTTGTGTTTTGCGCTTATGGTGAATCAGCATTGATTCATCGCTTTATATCCGCTCAAAGGCATCGCATCGTATTCTTCCCATCCTCCAGTTCCTTTGAGTTGCTCTTTAGATGCAGACAAACATGGTAACAAAAGAAAAGCTGCACATGTTCGATGCGGCTGGTGACCATTTAAGTCTCTTTGAATGGAATCTAATTTTCCTCAGTCGGCATCGGCTTCTGTTACATCCTCTCGTCAAATTACCGTACACCAAATTAGGCCAAAAACACAACACGAACACAGCACGCACCATTTCCGTCCCTCTTTCTTTATCCGCTCTTCGTCTTCTTGTTGTTTTTTTAACGTAACAATCCGTGACATCTTCTGTATTGATATTCAAATTAGTACAGAGCTTTGGGTGGACTTAGATGAAATTCACCAGCTATTTATACACGAAGCATATTATATCCAACGCTTTGCTTCACCGCCATCCAGGCTTAGCTTGGATTAGCGAGGCGTAAACAAACGCACGAAGGCCTTTGCGCTTTCTCCTAAGATTTTTTCTCACGTTATCTGAACTAGCAAACTGCGATGCCGAAAAGATCAAGCAATTGTTTCATTGTGTTTTATGCACAGGGTGAGAAAGAGATCCCAGTTGGGGTTCCATATTGTTCTTTTGAAACAAAGAGCAACATGCCCAGTCATGAAACAGATAGAAAAATCTCACTCTTTCATTACCAGACAGGCTTATTATTTCTATCATAGCTAAAAAGCATTTTTACCCATTCCTTCCTCCCTTATTCTCTCAATCCGAGGGGTGTTTATCTTTCTTCAGGATGTGGTGATGCTGTCACAGCTGTTTTGGAGGATTTGAGTAGAGATCCATTTGTTGCAAGCCTCGCCAGAGTTCATCGGGCGTCCCTTGAACTGCCCTCTCCCCGCTGGAGGGTTGTTGACTGAGCCTGTGGCCCATTAGCCTCTCAGGTGTGGGTGTTGGCCATTGGGGTTTGATCCACATCTGTTGGACCTTTAGGCCACACGATGGTGGGCTGCACACAGAGCTGTGTGTGAGGTAGGAAGGGTCGCTTCTAAGGTCTGTGATTCCACATGGAGAACGCAGATCTTTAGAGACACATGAAAATGTGGAGCCCCTAAATTACACAAACATTATCAGACAGAGTCGAAGTGTCTGTCTGCCCTCTCATGCCACAGGAAGTCACCTAACTTTGCCTTGTCTGCCAACCATAATTTGACCAAAAACACTCAATACCATCCCCCATTTTGAGAAAAAGTGCATAAATATGATTCATAATTCATTTATTATTTTACAAAAATTGTATGTGTATATATATATATATATATATATATATATATATATATATATATATATATATATATATATATATATATATATATATATAGGGCTGTCAAAAACGCAAATTCATTTTAACGGCACTAATTTTATTAATGCGCGATTAACGCAGCGCACATTTTCTGTTTGACCCGTGATCTAGCCTGTACTACTATAGTTGGAGAAATGGAAATGGATGGAGATGCTGACAGTGTTGCCAACTTAGTGAATTTTCAGACCTCTTAAGCTACTTTTTTTTGTTTTCAAAAAGCGCCTAACAACCAATCTTTAGTATTTGCCCAAACCTTATTTAGTTTCTGAGACTCGATGGTACTGCCGCACGAGTACTCTCTTTCCCGCTGCGCACACACCTCTCTCTCTCTCTGCGTCTGCTCTGTTCAGTGAGCGGCTGAGAGGAACAGTGCTTTCAGTTAAAACATATACAGTATTATGTTGCTTCTCTAATTTAACATGCAAGTATAGCCAAAATCACAGCACAGCTATTGTCTTTATCTTATGTGTAGCCTGTCTGATTTTATCAGACAGATTATTACTGATTATTATATTACAGACGCTGGATTAGAAATCAGGATTTTTGTGCAGATTAACATCTTGGAAGGGAGAGCTGGTTATTTAGTCTTAATGGGTCGCGTTTCAGTCACTATTTCGTATTCCGTTGTCTGACAACAGAAACAGTAAAATATATGAATGAAAACAGTTTTATTGAGAATTTAGCTGCATCAAAATACAGTATGTGGGCACAGAGAGGCAAACAAATGTAATAATAAATAATAAATGTACATTTTGCATGTTCAGAAGAAGTGGTGTGAAAATGTAAACAGGTTTGTGTAAGTAAATTGCTCAGTGCAAAGAAAGATAAGTAATGGGAACTGGTATTTCTGTTCTTTTTTCATGTGTCTAATAGACATAAACAAGTTCTTTGAAAAACATCTATAATCTTTGAAACATGTCTAGTCTTCATGCTCTGATAACTATGGTTTCACTAATAATAAACACATATTGCGTAAAGCATTCATATTTGTCATTGCCCATGTTGATTAGAGTATTAAAAACTAGAAAAGTATTAATTTAAGGCACATTTAGAACAGATAAAAATGTGCAATTAAATTCTGATTAATCGCGAGTTAACTCATGACAATCATGTGATTAATCGCGATTAAATATTTTAATCAATTGACAGCCCTAATATATATATATATATATATATATAACATTTGCATAAATTTAAATATAAATAACACTAAATAAAAAAAAAACAATATAGTACATATAAAAATTATATAACCTTTTATTTTTTCATTATTTTTTACATTACATGCAAATTTTACATTAAATACAAAATTCAATAATTATATTAATATCTAATAAATAATCATTATTATCTCATAAATAATATATATTTTTAAAAAGTTATCTGTAGGCTACTTGTTTATTTTTTTATTTATTACACTGTACACTGAAGTATTTGCTACTAATTTACTGTATTATGAATTTATCATGTTTTAGAGACTTGTTTTTGATATTGCGTTTTAGTGTATTGTTACGGTTGTATGGTCACAACTTATGCTATTGATATATTATTTGCAGAAACCTCATCTACATTTAAACATCGTTAGTGCATGATCAGCGTTATTTATCCTCAGCATGTTTTCATCAACAGTATATTTTTGGTCATTTGTAATAAATGTTATTTCATTTAGCAAATTCATTAAATAATATCCTTTCACTAGAATGTATGTATTCAGTAAGGCATTACTACTCTGTTTCTTGCCATGCTGCTAAAGCCGATGTCCCTTCATTTGGATACATTTATACGTCTATTTAGCACACATCTTGCTAGGTTCAGTCATGTAGACCACTGATAATTTATCTGTATTATCATCAAACGTCAGTGAATTACAGTGGCAAGTGGACAGCCACAGAATTTGATTACACCAACAGCTACTTTGACGGGATTTACATGTATTTGCATAGAGAATGTCACTTTTTGTTGACTTTCACATGTGCAGTGATCTGTGGGGGTTTGTTGGTTTGTGTTTTCACTCTGCTTATATTGATGTGGTTTTATCTATTTGACTGGCTGCTCAACGTGAGCTCCAGTCCATCCGTTTGCACGACACATCCTGACTCCGCAGATGATCACAACACAGAGACGTGGAAACATAGAGGCGAGACACCCAAACCCCCGACCCTTGTATCTCTTTGCTCTCGTTGTGTCTTTTGTCTTTTCCTTGCATCTCCCTCGATCAGTCTCTTTTGACATACTCCAAAGCGTGGCTATGAAACACAGGAAGTGAGGGTAACGGTAGTATGTTCCCTCTTGACGAGGTTCTTAGAAGTGAAGTTTCTTCTTATTCTCACTCTTGTCTCGCTTTTGCGTGAAATGTCAAAAACAACACGATGCAAGTCTGGAAACAAACAAACAACAGAGAAAAGAGAACACAAAAACACCCCAAAAAAGATATTTCTGTTCTGTTAAGTCCTTTCTTTCTCTGTCTGATCTTCCGAGGCCGTCTGAGGGAGTGGATCGTGTCTCTGACAGCAAACTTCCTCAGGACCTACAGGGGAAGTCAAGAGATGACGTGTTCTACAGAAATGTCATTTCTCTCTTGTAGCTGAGCGTCCTCGGGCTGAATGACAGTCTGAAGCCGAGAGGCGTCACTGAACTCAGGGTGGCTGAAGGCTTTCCCTTTTCCCTATCCCTCCTGCTCTTTTGGCTGGTATTGAGATTAGAAGATGTGCTTTCAGAGGCTATAGATGCAACACTGCGGCTTGGTAGATGTGTTTGGGATTTTTTGCTGAGATTACAGAGATTATGAAGAGCATTGTGAATATTCTCCAAAAAAAAGACAATGAATGGGATAAAACAAGAAGAGTATCATGAGAGGGAAGATGACAGCAGGCCTTGAATTTCTCTCATTAGGGCCTATTGTATTATTATTATTATTATTATTATTATTATTATTATTATTATTATTATGCTTTTTTAATTTTTTATCTTTGCTGTTTGTTGCTAAGGTGTTCTGAGGTGGTTTAAGTTTGTTGCTATGCCAATGGTTTCCAGCCCAAGTTCTTAATTAGTCTCAGTTCACTTTGAAACTACAATAGTTCCCTCCCATATTCAAGTAATTTCTAATTTAAGATAATTACTAATTAATGACAATATTTAATTAATTAATTTAACTTACAGAAGAAAAAAGTGAAAAAAACATTATTTCATGTATTGTAATGCATAAAGTGCATTTTAAAAAATCTGCACCTTCCTTCAGTATATTTTTCAAATAAATAACTGAATGAACTGTATGTAAGTAGACTTACGTTGTTATTTATGTATTGTTATGCATAAAAAGCATAACAAAAAACATTCATTTCGTGCATCTTCTTTTAATTTGATATTTTTTCCTGATAACTAACTGAATGAACTTTATGTAAGTAGACTTGCATTGTTATTTTATTGTTACGAAAATGCAGACTTCTACAATATCTCAAAATAGACAAGTGAAATAAGTGTTTTTGGTATGTGATGTGTTTCTTTATTAACTCAAAACGTTTTTGTCTCTCTCTCTCTCTCTCTCTGTAGGTGATGAATGGTACCTGTGCCGGCTGACTCTGACCCTCCCCAACCTGTCAGATTTTCAGTGGGCCATGTTCCCCTACCCCTACCTGGCAGTCGTGGGCCCTGACACTGGTGCTGGCTCTGTAGTCTACAAGCTCGTGGCCCGAAGTGGTGATGGCTCAGTGGGAACAGCTCACTTCATTTTAGTTGATGGTGAGGTTGACTGAAAACAGAAAACTGTCAATACAATCATTCTGCCAGAACACTGGCCCACTTTAGATGGAAAGAACTGATGTCTCACATGCAGACATGCATTACATGATCAATAATTTTAACCCCCTTGAAACAGAAAGGATTTAGCTGGAGTGTTTAGCTCAGGTTTGAGAGAAATTCAAAGATTGCCAGGATATTTTAGTTTTGTTTTCATACCATAAACGCGCTTTTATTTTGAAACAATGGCAATGATGTGTCTTTCTAATGAGCCAGTTGGTTAACACTGTAATAGAAATAGCATAAAACACTAATGTAATCCATGCCGTTTCCATAGTTATTCACTCGTGGTTAAGTGATTTAATTTAGTGCACAGTGAGTAACAAAGGTTAAATGAATCTGAGGCATATTTAGAATTCAGTCTAATTAGTCTAAATGTGATTTAAGCATATAACTCTGCACGTATATGTGTGAATGTATGTGTGCGTTGGGACAGGTGTGCTGCAATTGTTTTATTGTACCTCCAGGACATCTTCAGAAACATCATAACCTCTCATAATGGCTAGCCATTCATCATCTGATATGTTGTGACATTACAAAATTACTTCTCTGGTCCATAAGGATTTAGACTCTATAAATATTCTGTCTCTAGTGATATTACACTCTGATGTTTATAAACTCTGTCTTTCGATGCCATTGCCTATAGCGCTCTTCCTCCGAGTTTTTGATCTGTCTTTTAGTTGAATGTTGTTCATTGTCAGTTTTTCTAGATTTGCACTGACAGAATAAATTACTAGTCCTTGTAGGACAAAAGGGTTAATGTTTCAGGTAAGCATAGATTTTAAACCTTGATTCTATAGAAATAAGACCGAAATTAAAAAACGGACAGTTCTGGTCCTGGATGGTAATTGGTCAGTTTGGCATTCTAGCCATGTTTTGTTCCACAGTGGCACTTAATGAATTTGCTTAATATTTTAATGAAAAATTGTCCTTAACAAAATCAAGGCCATGTTATTTTATGAATATTTTCACAGCTAAAGGGCTGCAGGCTCTCTACTGTATGTTGTGCCTTACAACATCCTTTAGACATGACTAATCTACCAGCTTTGTAGTGCAGACAGATATAGTTGGTAAAGTAGATACAACACACAAATAATAATTCATTAAGCAAACAAATGCAAGATAAAAGCAAGAAAAATATTTTATTGCATTGCATTGATCAAAAGTGACATTAGAAGGATAATATAATTTTACAAAAGATTTCTGTTTCAAACAAATGCTGTTCTTTTAAACTTTCTATTTATCAAAGAATCCTGAAAAAAAGAAACGTATCACAGTTTCCACAAACATATTAAATTAATCAGCACAACTGCTTTCAACATTAATAAAAAGAAGAAATGTTTTTGAACACCAAATCAGTGTATTAGAATGATTTCTGAAGGATCTTGTGCTGCTGGAGACTGAAAATTCAGTTTTGACATCACAAGAATAAATTATATTTAAAAATATCTAAAAATTTAAAGCAGCTTTTAAATATCGTAATAATATTTCACAATATTACTGTTTTTACTGTATTTTACATCAATTAAATGCAGCCTTTCTGAGCATAAGAGACAGAAACATTAAAAAATTTTGACCCCAAAGTTTTGAATGTATATGTATGCAAATATAACATTGATATCATCGTTGTCAGATCATCATTTTTTTTTTTTTTCTATTTGTTTAGTAGCATGTAAATGTGTACCTGAATTTTCAGTTTTGTTCTTAGAGTTGCCCATCCCTAAACAAAACATCAAACAGTAATTGGAGGTTGCCCAATGTTTTCCTGTCTAAGTGGGCAATTCTTAGTCAGAATAAGCTGCAAAGTATACATAATAGGAATAGATTCATTTCATTTCACACCATTAACAGCAACTTTTTAATTATTTGAAGAGAGCTTGTAAGGACAGAATCAAGCGTGATTCTGGATCAGAACCTCTGCTTGTAGCAGATGAGCATTCGAGCAGCTGCAGAAAGGGCAAGCCGGAGCGGGTACAGCTGGGAGATCTGCTCTGCCTCAGCAGCTGTGTTCTTCATCCACCTCCTCTTCCTCTGCTTCCAAGTAACGACATGCTCAAGGCGACAGCAGTTAAAATGAGCTCTTGTCTTGCTATTGTCCTGAAGGAGGAACGGAGGGGAGCATATTGCTCCTCACACACACGCAGATGCGCTGAACCACAGCTGGCAGAAGGGTCCCTCACTCCTAATGTGTGTAAAAAGACTTGAAGGCTTTTGTGACTTTGTCTTTGTAATGCTCTTGCACTTTGAGCTGAACTTTACAAGAATTGCTCTTTTAATATGATTATAAACAAGTGCCACATCACAGATTTAGGCAATGTTTCAAACTGGTTACATGCCACAAGTCATCATTTTTAAAGTTAGGCGGGTTGTTTCTACTATACAATACTATAATATGTGTCTTAATATACTGAATGAAATATTCACTTTTTTTTTTTTAATTATAATAAAATAGTTAGTTTCTGTTTACCATAATCAGTCTTATTTTAGTATTATTTTATTTACTATTAAGGTATATATTCATATCTTGAATTAGGTTTTACTTTTATATATTCAGTTACATTTTCATTTAAGTTTTAATTGTTACATTTAGTACTACAACTAATACTACAAGTTTACACTTTTTATCTATTTTATTTATTTTTATTTTTATTTATTTAATTTATTGCTTCTTCATTTTCTAATGCCAATAATACATCATAAAAATACGGATTACAAAATAAAATTACAGAAATCTGTATTCTCATATTACAAAGGTTTTTTTAGCTTAATTTCAAATACTGAAAAGTATTTTTAGTAATCTTGGTTTTGGCTTTAGTTTTAGTTAACAGTAACAACACTGATCACAATATCATTTATAAATATAACTTAAAATAATAAATCATAAAAATGTAGATTACAAAATAAAATAATAGAAACCTACAGACCTTAATTTTTTTTAAATTATAAATATCACACTTAGATTTTATTTTATTTTAATTTATTTTATTTTATTTTATTTGCTACATTAAATGGTTGTGTATTTTGTGACAGGTGGAGAAGATTCGTTTGAAGTGGACCGAGCAACAGGAGAAGTAAAGACCACAGGGCGACCTCTGACCCCCAGTAAGGAGTACACACTGACCGTCCAGGCCGTGGACTCACAGGGCAGGAGGGGTCCGCACGCCTCTGTGTTCATACTGGCTGGCTTCCGGCCCCCTCAGTTCACCAACACCACCTACACGATCTACATCCCAGAGAGCACCGGGGTGGGCCAAGCGTGAGTACAGGAAGTGTTAGTGGGCGTGTTTGTGTGCGTCAACATGTAAAAAAGATTCAGAATTTGCTGCTCATTAGAGGGTAAGAAAAGGATTGTGTGAACATGGCCAACTCCAAAGCTTTATGTGTCATCTGTTGCATGAAACAATTCGCCCGGAGGGATAGCGGAGGTTGAGAGAGGGGGGACGGAGTGAATAGAGGGGGTTGTGGCAGAGAGGGGGAACACAGATGCATCATTTTGTCCCCAGGCTCTGAATTTGAAAGCGTGTTCAAATTCAAATATTTATTAAAAGAAACTTCTGGATAAACATGAAGAGCAGTGTCTGAACTTCCCCCTTCGGGCACTGGCACAGAACTGAGCATAATAATCTGTGTGAAGGAGGAGAGGACAGCTAATCATGGAAAGAGAGACATATTAAAAAGAGAGGAATAGAGATACATATTAAAGGGATAGTTCACCCAAAAATGAAAATTCTGTCATTAATTACTCACCCTCATGTCGTTCCAAACCCGTAAGACCTTCGTTCATCTTCGGAACACAAATTAAGATATTTTTGTTTGAATCTGAGAGCTCTCTGACCCTCCCATAGACAGCAAGGGTCCTTACACGATCAAGGTCCAGAAAAGTACCAAGATGATTGAAGTAGTCCATGTGACATCCGTCTGTCAACTGTAATTTTATGAAGCCACGAGAATACTTTTTGTGCAAAGAAAACAAATATAATGATTTTATTCCACATTTTCATCTCTACTGTTTCTCTTGTGGACGCGCGTTCACGACAGTACATGACGCAAGCGCGTGGTGGCGCAAGCGCTGATCCAGATCCAGTGTGATCCGCTGTGTGTTCAACGTCATCACGCTGCATCTGGATCAGCGCTTTCGCAACCACGCGCTTGTGTCATGTACTGTCGTGAATGTATTTTTGTTTTCTTTGTGCAAAAAGTATTCTCGTGGCTTCGTAAAATTACAGTTGACAGACTGATGTCACATGGACTACTATGTCAATCATCTTGGTACTTTTCTGGACCTTGATCGTGTAAGGACCCTTGCTGTCTATGGGAGGGTCAGAGAGCTCTCAAACAAAAATATCTTAATTTGTGTTCCAAAGATGAACGAAGGTCTTACGGGTTTTGAACATCATGAGTGTGAGTATTTAATGACAGAATTTTCATTTTTGGGTGAACTATCCCTTTAAAGTTAAAGAGTGTGGAAGGGGGAGATGACAGGGGACGCGAGCCACAAAGAACAACTGAAATATCTCAGTCGCGTCATTTCCCATTTGTAACTGTAGAGACATTAACCCTTTTCTAAAATCTTTTAAGTTGCATTGCTGTCTACAAAAGCAGGTGCATTCTAAAGCTTTGTTTACATTGACAGCATTTACAGTGGGGCAAAATAGTATTTAGTCAGCCACCAATTGTGTAAGTTCTCCCACTTAAAAAGATGAGAGAGGCCTGTAATTTTCATCATAGGTATACCTCAACTATGAGAGACAAAATGAGAAAAAAAAAATCCAGAAAATCACATTGTAGGATTTTTAAAGAATTAATTGGTAAATTCCTCTGTAAAATAAGTATTTGGTCACCTACAAACAAGCAAGATTTCTGGCTCTCACAGACCTGTAACTTCTTCTTTAAGAGGCTCCTCTGTCCTCCACTCGTTACCTGTATTAATGGCATCTGTTTGCAACCTCAAACAGTCCAACTCCAAACTCCACCATGGCCAAGACCAAAGAGCTGTCAAAGGACACCAGAAACAAAATTGTAGACCTGCACCAGGCTGGGAAGACTGAATCTGCGATAGGTAAGCAGTTTGGTGTGAAGAAATCAACTGTGGGAGCAATTATTAGAAAATGGAAGACATACAAGACCACTGATAATCTCCCTCGATCTGGGGCTCCACGCAAGATCTCACCCCGTGGGGTCAAAATGATCACAAGAACTGTGAGCAAAAATCCCAGAACCACACGGGGGGACCTAGTGAATGACCTGCAGAGAGCTGGGACCAAAGTAACAAAGGCTACCATCAGTAACACACTGCGCCGCCAGGGACTCAAATCCTGCAGTGCCAGACGTGTCCCCCTGCTTAAGCCAGTACATGTCCGGGCCCGACTGAAGTTTGCTAGAGAGCATTTGGATGATCCAGAAGAGGATTGGGAGAATGTCATATGGTCAGATGAAACCAAAATAGAACTTTTTGGTAAAAACTCAACTTGTCGTGTTTGGAGGAGAAAGAATGCTGAGTTGCATCCAAAGAACACCATACCTACTGTGAAGCGTGGGGGTAGAAACATCATGCTTTGGGGCTGTTTTTCTGCAAAGGGACCAGGACGACTGATCCGTGTAAACGAAAGAATGAATGGGGCCATGTATCGTGAGATTTTGAGTGAAAACCTCCTTCCATCAGCAAGGGCATTGAAGATGAAACGTGGCTGGGTCTTTCAGCATGACAATGATCCCAAACACACCGCCCGGGCAACGAAGGAGTGGCTTCAAAAGAAGCATTTCAAGGTCCTGGAGTGGCCTAGCCAGTCTCCAGATCTCAACCCCATCGAAAATCTTTGGAGGGAGTTGAAAGTCCATGTTGCCCAGCGACAGCCCCAAAACATTACTGCTCTAGAGGAGATCTGCATGGAGGAATGGGCCAAAATACCAGCAACAGTGTGTGAAAACCTTGTGAAGACTTACAGAAAATGTTTGACCTCTGTCATTGCCAACAAAGGGTATATAACAAAGTATTGAGATGAAATTTTGTTATTGACCAAATGCTTATTTTCCACCATAATTTGCAAATAAATTCTTTAAAAATCCTACAATGTGATTTTCTGGATTTTTTTTCTCATTTTGTCTCTCATAGTTGAGGTATACCTATGATGAAAATTACAGGCCTCTCTCATCTTTTTAAGTGGGAGAACTTGCACAATTGGTGGCTGACTAAATACTTTTTTGCCCCACTGTATATGGCAGGAGGTTGCCAGGTCACTGTATTTTGGCCACTAATGGGCACTTTTTTTGGTGGCTTACTGGCAAAACTGGCCATTGTTTTTGAAACTATTTATTATTTAGTATTTTTTGTAAGTTTTCTTGCTGCTAAAAATTTATGTTCTGCAGGGTCAAGTGCAAATGGGGTTCAGGGAGCATTTTAACTGAAACAAAAACTCATAAATGGCTAATTTGAAACTCCTTACATCAGTGCAACATCTGCGATACTTCTCATGTGAGGCAGACTTAAGCAGGCATGTATTAGAATACTTTTTTTAAAGAAATGAACACCTTTTATTCAGCAAGGATGCTTTAAACTGATCAGAAGTGAGGGTAAAGATGTTTATAATGTTACAAAAGATTTCTGTTTCAGTAGTACTGTTCTTTTGATCTTTCTGTTCATCAAAGAATCCTGAAAAAAAAATGTATCATGGTTTCCACAAACGTATTAACCAGCACGACTGTTTTTGAAATTGAAAATAATAATAAATGTTTTTTGAGCTCCAAATCAGCATATCAGAATGATTTCTGAAGGAGCATGATGAGACAAAATGAAGCCTGGCTGCTGAAAATTCAGTTTTGCCATCACAGGAATAAATTACATTTTAAAATTTATTATAATAGACATTTTTATTATAATAATATTTTAAACTATAATAGTATTTCAGAATATTAAATAACTGTTTTTGAGATTAAACATTAAAAAAAAAAAAATCTTACTAACCCCAGCATTTTAAATGGTATTGTACAGTATTTAATAATTTTTTTAAAACCCTTTTTATAATATTATTAAATACTGTCTCGGTAGGTAGCTCACAAAGTTTTGCAACAGAGCTGTAGTTTCCATCCTCCAATAGGATACATAGTGTATAAATGAAATGCTGGCCTGTGCACTGATTCCATTTCCTTTATGTGTCTGTAGGGTGGCGGTGGTCCAGGCTATCTCTTTCCAGAGGAAGACTCTGTCTTATATGCTGCTGGTGAACCCAAGCAACCTGTTCAGCATAAACCAGGAGAGTGGCGCGCTCAGCCTGACACGAACTGTGGACTTTGAGAGTGGACAACATCTCCATCACCTGCAAGTCAGAGCTGCCGAACCAGATACAGGACTGAGCAACATGGCAGAGGTAAGCACACGTTTACCTAGCTATTTAAACGGGGTCTTCCCTTGGTCTTCAACCATTTTTATCTCCAACAGTACAGTTAGTACAGAAGTACATACAAAATATAACTGACTTGTTGTTTTGTTGGTTCTGGTTTCCCACTTATATATTGTTTTCTCTCACATACTTAATGATATAAACCAGCTTAGGCCTGACATTAAGATGCTGTATGTGTGGCTGTCAGTCATTCTTCACATCATGACACATCTGGTACTTTCTGAGGTGAAAGATGCATATGCTTTGATACACACAATAACACACACACATATGCATGAAGGCATACGCAAGCACAAACAGAAACAAACACATATCAGCAGAAAATGCACTAATGAGAGATTGTGTGTGGCGCTGAGGCCATCAAACACGACACAGCTGTGGCTGTTACCACTTATGAGACTTAGCGGTGTATGTGTCTTTATGTGTAAGATGAAGTGAAGCGACAAAGGCAAAGAAATATGACAGATGTTTGATGCATTTTACCCATTGTGTTGTTGTTGCTGTTATTTGAGGCGCAAATGTATCCATTTGTGTGTGCGTGTTGCTCACACTGTTGTTGTTCCGTGTCGATCTTCTTTGTTTGGCAGAAGCTCCTCCGCATTAATTGAGTCCTCTTGATGGACTTGGCTGAGACACAATGATGTGTAAGTGTGTCTGTGCCAGCACCAGTCACACACACACACACACTCGCACATTTTAGATAATTGTCGGAGTCAGTGCCCCCTGCCAAATGATTACACCATCTGTGAAGACGACTCCATGAGTAGGACAGGCTAGAACAGAGATGAGACAAAACAAAATGAGAGAAGAGGAGAAGATGAGAGACAAGGCCAGAAACTGGACAAGACTAAATGAACAGAGAAGAGATTAGACAAACAATCCAGATGAGACTAGAAAAGAAAAAGAGATGAGATGCAACAAGAGATGAGATCAGTTGAGACAAAACAAAACAGAAGAGACCAGAAAATATGAAATGAAACAAGATGAAAAGTAAAGAAATTATAAGACAATAAGAGATGAAAAAAGACAAGGTGAGACAAGAAAATTAAATGAGATGAGAGAAGAAGAGTTTAAATGTGTTGATGAGACAGTAGAAAAAGAGACTAAGGTAAAATGAGACAAAATGAGACCAGAAGAAACAAGATAAAAGGACAAGTCATGAGAAGAGATGACACTAGAATAGACTAGAAAAGATGAAATGGGACAAAATGAATGTAGAAGAGAAGATAAGAGATGAGACCAGAAGAGACAAAATGATGTTAGATGAAAAGTGAAGAAATGAGACAAAATGCGATGATAGGAGACAAGAGAAGAGACTAAACAAGGCAAGGTGAGAAGAAAAGAGACAAAAAAAATTAAATGAGACTAGATGTGATGAGAAGAAAAGAAAAGAGACTAAATGAGTCAATGAGAACAGAAGAAGAGACTAAACAAGACAAAGATGAAAGGAAAAGAGACTAGATAGAATGAGATACAGAAAAAGAAGACCGAGAAGAGAAAATGAGACGAGTGGGGAGGAGACTAGAAGAAACGAGAATAGAAAAAAGGAGCGAAGAATGAGCGTCTGTCCTCTTAGCATGTGAAAAATGATTTCATAAAGATGAAGCTCTACATTAAGACTCTTCATCTCTTTTAGACCCCTTGTTGTTGTTGTTATTAGCAGTGATTCTCCTCCAGCAGCAGACATCAGACTCATTACTGCTATATTCAACTTCCAGCAGCTATGAATCAAACACATAACATTCTCCTCCACTGGGCAGATTCCTGACAACTGAAGAGAAAAAGAAACCCGTAATGCAGAGCTACATGGGTTTTAAGGCTTTGGCCTGACGGTTTCAGAGCTGTATGGTCAGCTACAGTGCTGTGTGTGTTATGTGTAAGGAACTTTTCCCTCTTGGCAGTGCTGTTCCTCTGAGATAAGCAGTTCTGCAGGACTCACCCTCACCATGACTAACGCTCCCACTGAGAACACGTACCCTGCTTTCCCTCTGCCTCTGTTCGGTCAAAGTCAAATCCTGTGCCAGTATTCTGTCTGAATGCTCACAAATCGCTGCACTGAGAGAAGCCTGAATGTAGATACAGCCCTTCCATAAGCTATCATCTGAGCTTCAGCTGAGATCTGCAACATTAAAGTCTACACACTGAGTTTGACTGGGGTTTCTGTGTGTGTTTGTGGGATGGTTGATCCATTTGCATTTAGTGGCTTCTGCCGCAGCTGTTCTGTTCTGTTCTGTTCTGTTCTGTTCTGCGTCGGCCTCTTCTTTTAATGTTATTCCTCTCTCTTATGCCTTTGTTCTTAACCGAAAGCCTCCAGAAAGCCAAGTGATTCAGGACACTAAATGTGTCCATGCTCACACAGGGTTTTAGTCCCTGTTTTACAGATGACCTTCTGTGCAAATATTGAGGTCAGCCATCTTTCCAAGAAGCTGGTTGACCAAAGAACTTTTTCATAAATGTATTTTTTTCTTAAATTGTCTGTAATTTACTGAATTTTAAGAATAAACAAGATAAAAACAGAAAGAAAAATTTCAACCCAATCAGTCAGGTGATGAGTAATAATTGTTTGTAGCTCACTTACTCTCACAATGTTGTAAATATTGGCATGTTTGTAATCAATATGCAACCAAACTTTGCCTTGAAGGTCAGTATGGAGAATATGTGCACAGAGGTTGTGTGATAAATAAGCATTAAACATCATTCTGATGAGCTGGTTTGCAAATGTTCTGTCTTGTTCTGTTTTAATCTCTCAGTATTGTTCTGACTGGCATTTTGAATGCAGCATCACAATAAGTTCTGTGGCAAGAGCTATTTTAGTGTTAGCATTAAAGAAATTTCTGTGAAATTCCACTGGAAATAGCGTATGCAAGAAGCACTGTTTACCCAGAAGTCACTTTCAAATTGTAGGTCTGTGCAGCAAATCCATGTGAAAAACGTAAATTCGTCCACAAAATTTTGCAGAACAGTGGTAAATGTGTCCACAACTCATCTCTCTCGTCTATATTTGCTGGTCACTTTAAAACTCCCATTTTGCTCTCCTTGTCTTCATTTCTGCTGCCTTTTAGCATCCTTTTTTTTTAATACTCCTAAAATATATTAAGGATATTTAACACAACCAAACAGATAATATATAGTCAAACCAAAATTTATTCAGATACCTTCAAAATTTCTCACATTATCACAGTTTATTCACTATAGTTTAGAAAATGGTAATAAAATATTACAAGAACTCAGAGTTAAACTGCATCAGAACAAATTCATCTTGATAATCAGATAACTTTGATAGAAAGGTATGTAATGAATTAGGTTGAATAGCTGTCAGCTGTCTGTTAAATTTAAGTACACAATTAGGTAATATCAATTTAGGTCAACCAATTACTAAGTAATTCTTAAATTTGTTCAGTCTGTGGTTTAAAAAAGGTCACATTAGCAATTAAAGGGAAAAAAAACACTTAAACAAAACATGGTCAGGTCAAAGTGTCTGAATAATTTTTGGTCCCAAATTTGTATCAGTTTTACTGGTAGTCCACTATATAAAGAATTTTTGGGTATAATATTTCAGAGTTTACTTTATTTTGCTATCCTCACTTACATAAATGAACTACGTGTCCTCCACCAACTAGTAAAAAATATCAAAAATTATATCTGGTGTCTGAATAATTTTTGGGTTGACTGTATTTTAAATATATTTAGTATTGTTAATCTGTCAACATTGTGGAAAGCATTTTTAATTACCCATTAATGTTCTTATAATTATAAGTAATTAGAGAAGAAGAAATTTAATTGATGGCTAATGCTTCTGCACTCACCTGTCAGTGAACTTTATTACTGTCTAGTGATTTTGATGCTTTAAAGACCTTTAAAGATTCACTATGGAGTGATGAAGCTATTTGAGTATTTGTAAGGAGATTTATTTGGGAAAAACCATTCAGGTTTCCATACTTGTCCACATAGTAATGTTCCTTTCTCTGTGTCTTTCTCTTACTAATGCAGGTGGTGGTTCACATCACAGATGAGAATGATTGCACACCAGAATTTATGCACTCCATTTACAGTCGAGACAACGTCCCTGAGACCACCCCTACTGGCACATCCTTATTACAGGGTGAGTGTCTGTTTCTCGATTTGTCTCTGTGTCCATCTCTCTTTCTTTCTCTCTGTCCGTGTTTTTCCCCCAGCAGTCCCACTCTTAAGGCAGGTGCTGTTGCCGCTCGCTCTGCGGGGGCGAGTGTCTCTTCAACTCAGTCCTGTAATTATGAAATAATTCATTATGGCAGCGCTTTCTGGGTGGTAAATGGATTGTAATCAAAGCCAGCTCAGTGGCTCCCAGTCAGAGAAGCTTGTCTGCCCCCGTCTTCCTCTCTTCTACAATCTCTCATCCTCCCGACTAGCTCTGTCAAACTAGTCAGACCATCAACCCTCCATTTTGTGTCTTTGCTGACGTTGTGCGCTCTATAACCACAGGTCGGTGACTGTGACCCAGGAATAGAGGTGAGATCTCCGCTGTGGCCGGGTGGGGAGCTACGACCCCCTCCATGTTCTTCAGATAATCATGTCTGATAGAGAAAGACAGCTCTGAAGAAGAGGCATACCTGACCTCCTCCTCTAAAACACAAGCGTTAATGGGATGGGACCTGTTTATCTCTCTGTGCTGGCCCCATCTGCGATCTTATCACTGTAATTGAAGGTGTTTTAGAGGCTTAAAAAAACATGAATGAGATGTCGTGTTGCGTTTCAGAAAGAGGTTTGAGTGCATTAGTTTGAATAAATATTCATAAGCCCTAATTAGTGGTGCTTGCTAAGGCATGCATTACTATTAGTATTGCTCATAGCTAGCATTTGGGATTTAAACAAACTTCTAACCCTTTAATGGGTTTAATAACCCATTATTAAAGGGATAGATCCAAATCTGTCATGATTTACTTACCTTCATGTCCAACCAAATCCATAAGACTTTGGTTAATCCTCAAAACACAAATTAAGATATTTTTAATGAAACCTGAGAAGTTTCTGTCCTTCTGTTAAAAGTTCTAGTAACCAAAATTTAGAAGATCCTAAAAAGGTCAAAAAGTTGAATTGAGCCGTTTAATTCAGGTCTTGTGAAGAGATAAGATTGCTTTATATGATGAACAGATTTAATTTAGGCTTAGACAGAGTTTTAATTTTTGGGTGAACTTTCACTTTATATTTTAGTAACTCAGCCCATTACCATTTTTTTTTTTCTACAAACTTGAATGATACCTCAAATTTTGTTAAAGAGAGGTGTGCTGCTTGCAACTAGGTTATATAAAACAGACTAAGAATTAGGAATGCATTGATCAGAAAAAAAAAAGTGTGCAAATCTAAAATTCTGTGAATTATTTTCATGTTATGACCAGTAGCCAATAAAGGGCTGATACTCACTGTTTCTCTGTATAAATTAAGAATACCCAAAAACTAAAATCGATTAAACACTAGGAGTGAAAATATTCATAAAATATGACAATGTTCATTTTGATAATTTTATATTCATTTTGAGTTTTGTTAAAGATTTTAACTATTTTAAATTAGTTTTTTCCCCCCATAAGACTAACTTTAAGTGTTTTATTATGACAAAGGTACTCTTAACATCTTAACATCTATTGAATATCTAATATTAATATATATACAGTATTAACTGATGCTGATAACATTACAAAAATCTCTAATATTGAAGAATAACCATTATGGTACCATATGGTAACCTGTTGTGTGTTTCTAGTAAAAATCCCATAGACTTCCACTGAAGGAGCTATATCTAGAGACCAGAATATCAGAGAGACATGTGGGTGGGCTCTTTTTACCTGGGCAGCCTTGCAACCACATAGCAACATGCTTAAAAACCACTGAAAACCCACAACATTGCTATATGTGAAATAACATTTAAAAAATAAAAAAAAATTATGCACTAAAGTCTTGGTCAGTAAAACTAGCCATGATCTGTATATGTTAGACTGTATGTGTGAGTACATACATGCATGTGTCTTTTTTATCTCTAATTCAGTTGTATTAACAATTTCCAATCTAATAGTTATCTTACTATTGAACAGAAGCTAATGAGCTTTGTGCTCAGCGGCCAGGAAAAACTTCTCATCCAGCGCTCATCAGAGATCGAAAAGCTCTGCGCTGCCCACCGTTTCAAAGAGCTCCTCACCTTTTCTGCAGAAATGTCAGTGATTAACTGTTCTTCATTTAGACTTTGTTGTTTACAAGCCTAAGACACTGATGAAAAGAAGCAGAAAAGATAGAAAAGCAAAGCAACAAGGAACAGAAGCGAGTCAGAGCTGGCAGACCACATGCTTTGTGAGGCAGATGCACAAATTTAGAATGCCAACTGCATTTATGCAATTCAATTATGTTTACATATCGCTGCACCCAATGAAAACACGCACTGTTCGCCGTATGCAAACAGAACGGTTCCTGCCTCTGATTCCAGTTGGCTCTCTGGTTTAGTGCGGTACGCAAAACAACTTTCTTTTTCTGTCTCTGTGTCTTCTTTCTCTTCTCGTTTTGTCTCCTTCACTCTCTTTCTCTCACTCACAACATGTAAAAGCAGCAGGTTCACACAAACACCAGCTGGGGCTGTTATTTGCTTATCAAATGTGTTCTGTTGTGAGCAGGAAAAAAAAAAAGAGAAACACGGTGCAATCGTTGACTGTGCGAAGCCTGGCAGAAGGGAGAGAAGATTATTATTGTTGTTTACCTTAAAACGGGATTAGACTGTAAATTGGGTGCCGGCTTTTAATAGGGCCTAGCAGGAAGAGAAGTGCAGAACGCGCTCCAATTATCGCACAGAAAACTTCTCGGAGAGGATTTAGCGCACGGCGAGGCAACGCACTTAAAACTCGCCCAACCTTAGCCCACCTTCCTACCAGCCTTTCTCTCTCTCTCTCTCTCTCTCTCTCTCTCTCTCTCTCTCTCCCAAGCCGCCTACCTGGTATGTTTTATTTAGCCCTGGTCTCTCGTTCGCATGCATTAAATATGGTAATAGGTAGCCCTAAGAGACGGTGTATTAGGGCTTGTATTTTTAATGAACCTTCTGTTTGAATCCTGGCTGTATGACTTCACATGCTTTCACGGCCGCTCCGAAACTTGTTTATAAGCATGCGGGGTGCTGACATCCACCTTTATCCACCTGCTTCCTACAGCCGCAACAAGTCCTCAGCTTAACTGCCAGAGAAAGAGGGTTTCTGCTGAACGTCGCTACATCTGCGGGCGCTAGCTATTTGCCTTGGAGATTAGAGGGCCGTCATGTGGCTGTAGTAAATGAGTGTGCTGGCTGGCTGGGTGTGATGACAGCTTGCCTGCAGTATAATGATACAGGACCCTGACTTTGGCTGTGGGCCTAATGACAGCAAAGCCTTCCTCCACTTTTACTTTTGATCTGCTTCAGTCAACAGCAGCTTTTCGCCGTGCCACTGACAGATGGGCACTTAAATTGATCAAATATAGAATTGGCCTCTGCTACATAGTTTTAATTAATATTGGCTCTATTACTATGACACCGTACGTAATTTAAAAAGCACTTAGCACAAGAAATCCAACAACTTCAAACAAGATGCTTTTCAGTGTTATACTGTGTTCTAACTGCATAAATATCACAAAACTCTGAAATCTTTCAATATATGATATTGAGAGTTTTCTGAGTTTTGTATCTATATATGAGTTTATACATATACTACCAAAAGTCAAAAGTTTATGTAATAGATATGAACAAATTCTTTTACCCAAGCTGCATTTATTTGATCAAAATTTTGTAAAAACTGTAATATTGTGAAATATTATTAAAATGTAAAGGAACTATTAATATGTTTTAAAATATTATAATTCCTGTTGATTACATATTTATTTAAAAAATATTGATATAGAAAACAGTTTTTTTATTATTGTAATAATATTTCACAGTATGTTTTTGATCAAATAAATCCAACCTTGGTGAGCATAACAAGCTTTTGATTAAAAAACATGAAAAAATCTTCTACTGTTTGGTTGTGTGTCAAATTGTTGTGATTATTATTTTTATTATTATATTTAAGTTGTTTAGTTATATTTTATTTGTCATTATATTTTAAAGCTGCAGTTCGTAACTTTTTTGTGTTCAAAATTTACAAAATTTATATAATAAGTGAGTACACCATGAATCCATTTTCCAAACCGTGTTTTTGGCTTGTCCTGAATCACTACTGTACGCATTTAATAAGTGTTTATATTCTGACTATTTTAGACTGGTTCGGGTAGGTACTGCTGCAGAGTAGCCCAGTACCTGCGTGATTCATCATAGAAGTAAACAGAGAGAAGTATTTCTGGCTACAATGTTCTTCCGCAAGACGCATGCAGTTCTGTTTATTAGCCGCTAGAGTGACAAAAGTTACAGACTGCAGCTTTAACATTAATATGTATTAAATATACTGTGTGTTGTATCAATCAGTCAATCAATCAATCAGTATTCATATCACATCAAATAATCAATCTTAATAGACCCCCTAAAAAAGATTTTTCAATGTGATGTCTCGTTTTTCTTCTTGATTTAATTAAACATTAAGTATCTTCTGGCTGAATTTGTCACTTCAAATTACTTGACAATGGAAACTTGCATGCTTGGTTAGGACACGGTGTTACACACACACACACACACACACAAATCCATCCTTAAAACCAAACAAGCATTGGTCATAGTGACATTAAAGCTTGTAATTGATAGTGAATACCCCCATATCAGAACTTTCCAGGCCTAATGAGAACACAACTGGCTGAGAAAAGCATAGAGATGATTAAGAACTGACATTTGTTTTCAGTGTCTGACCCAGAGCAGATCTCCGCCAAGGTTGCCTTCGCCACAATTTACTGCTGTGTTATTGCTAGCTGTTGCCTTTAGTCAACGTGACCTGATGTTTAACGCGGCTCTTTCGTCCCTCTCTCTCTTTCTAGTTCTGGCACGGGACTGTGATACAGGCTTTAATGCAGAACTGTCCTACTTCATCCAGAGCGTGGACTTTGACATCTCATCTCAGGGAGTGGTGAGCCCCAGTCAGAGGCTGGACTATGAGAGACCCAACCACATGTACGAGTGCACGGTGGTGGCCGTGGACAAGGGAACGCCCCCTCGCACAGGCACAGCCTCCATCCGAATCCGCATGGCCAACGTCAACGATGAAGCCCCTGTCTTTTCACAAACTGTGTATGATTCTTTTCTTTTGTCTGCTTTTATTTTCCTTTTGATTGCAATGCTTTCTGGAATACTTGATTCTGATTGGTCACAACATTCTGCAATCAAATATTTGCATATAATCACTACTTAAACTATCTAATTAATTGTTGATCTCTCAAATTGCTCCACTTTTTGTTCTCACATAATGAATGAAACAATTATTTATTTTGCAGATTTTCATTTAAAAATGAAATTTTATTTGCATACAAAACTAAATTGAACATTGATCTCTCAAATCACTCCTCAATCTCTTTCTTTTCACATAATAAATTTATTTATGTATATATTTACATTTTTATTATAAATAAAATATAAACATGTATAAATGAATTATTATAATGATTATTATTTTATATAAAGTGCATTAAGTACACAATTAGTTGTTCCAATTTAGCAGACTTTAAGTATACCAGTTTAATATACTAAAGGTTCAATTGCAGGGTATATTTATTAAGTACATACATATGTAAATGTATTTGTAGTATACTTAGCATGAAATTAATGTATTTAAAATACATTTTAATATATTTATTTTTCCACTAGGGTAGTAATTTGAGTTGAAAAATATTAATTTGACTTATGTATTTCACTGCTTATTTCTGTTCTATTTTAGGTTTAGTTTTCTATTCTGTTCTTCTCCTCTTTTTTCTTAGTATCTCTTTGGAGTGCCTAAGAATATACAGTTTTACACTCTTTTTTTTCATCACAATGGGATTTCATGAGAGCAGATCCAAGCAGAGGGTCCTGCGAAAGCTTAGCGTCAGGCTGTATGGCTCCGGCATTTATTGAATGTAGCCAGAAGGAGAGGCAGACATTTGGTCCGATTCAGCAGAAAGACAACAATCACAGTGAAGCAAGCGAGCCTTCTACACACACACATAGAGCTCTATTTGAGAACATCATCTCCCTTGGTAGGAGTTTGGGAGACACATAAAGGAGCTGGTGGTGGTGTATCATCATTAGAGCTGCAGTATGTGTGTGTGTTTATGTTAGGATTTGCTCTGGTTCTTCTCAGTGCAGGGACCGCGTGGTTGTTTGTGTGTGCCCTGGGATATGCTTCAGAGGCCGTGTAGGGGAAGCAGATGGTGGGTCTGTGATGTTCTGAGTCAGATCTGTCTGTCTCTCTATCTCTGTCTCCTTCTTTCTGCAGATATAAAACCTTTCTTTCGGAAGACGCCGGCCCGGAGACACTAGTGGCCATTGTGCACGCCAAAGACCCAGACGGGGATCGTGTAACATATGCCATCACCGGGGGTAACGAAGACAGTAATTTTGAGCTGGACAACCAGAAGGGTGAGTCAAGTGGGTTGCAAACTCAAAGCTCACTGCTCTGGTAACAGCATCCAGGCATCCAGTACAAGGCCTCAGGGATGCTGTCTTTAAAAAGAACATCCAAAGCCATCAAAAAAATGCATTTCCTCTTCCTGTCTGCTCAGAACACGTCTTTAATCCATCATTCAACTCACGTTTGTGGTATTTGTTAAAAAAACAAACACCCCTTGTGTTGTTTTTGGTCTACAGCTCTTGTTTTTCTGTGTGTGCGCACTTGTGTGTGAATGCAATGTTTGTCTGTTTTCATGCCTGCCTGCCTGTGCGCTTTCAGTCTCAAGGTTACATTTGTCTGCAGTGTTTGCTTTTCGTTTGTTTACTAGCACATTTTATGCCTGAGAGCTGGAAAACAGCAGTATGCTAAAGCTCTCTCCTGTCTTATCAGCCTCTCGGCATGGCTGTTCCACCACCCAACCCATTACAGGCCAGCGCAGAGAGATGGCCCATGGCTTCAGCACTCAGAAAAGCTGCGTGGAGTTGTCACTTCAAAGATGCAGCAGCGCTTTTTTTGCGCACAAGTTGTTTGGTGAATGTGCAACCATTAGAAGCCCATTTTGCAAGGTTGTTAAGCATGATGCACAAAGGCAGTTGTCATTCTTTACAGATATTAATGTTTTCTAATCAAGAAGTTGTCACCTTGGGTAAAAAAGCGTTTGTATTCATAAACAGGCCTGACAGCGACTTTTTTGGTTGTACGTCCTTGTGAAAAACAAAGTACACTTTTGCGCCATACTTATTATGGAAATAATATACTTTAACACAGAATTTTGAACTGAAAGTGTGAACTGAATGTGATGTTTTGGGCTCTCAATTTGTACTTAATTTTAGTTATTAACATTATATTAAATGAAGTTGTTGAACTTTAGAGTTCTTTTTTGTACTGCTGAATGTTCTGACAAGCTTTTATGATAAACTAAATAATACTTTACTGTCATTTGGGTTACACTTTAGTATAGGGACCAGTTTTCACTATTAACTAGTTGCTTATTAGCATGCCTATTAATAACATATTGGCTGTTTATTAGTACTTATAAAGCACATATTCTGCATGACCATATTCTACGTCCTTAATCCTGCCCAATACCTAAACTTAACAACTACCTGATTAAGAATTAATAAGCAGCAAATTAGGAGTTTGAGGCAAAAGTCGTAATTAACGGTTTGTTAATGGTGAGAATTAGACCTTAAAATAAAGCATGACTGTCAATTCTAATGATATTTGTAATAACTTTTTTGTAATGATGAAGCTGCTATTTAGTAAATTTGAAATATATTAATTTTAAATTTGATATTGACACACTACAGTTAAAATTATACCTTGCATGTGCTTTAGTATGTTAATCAACACACATAAGTATAATTTAAAGTATAACAAAAGGTGATTAAAACGATGATTTAAAATGTACTTAAAAATAAAACAGTTAATTTTTTATTATTACATAGTGCGCTTAAGTGTGCACTTAAGTGTGTCATGAAACACACTCTTTTTTTTTTTCTTTTTTTTTGGCATTTTTTGCCTTTATTATGATAGGACAGTGTAGAGGAAACAGGAAGCAAAGTGGGAGAGAGAGGAGTGTGGGATCGGGAAAGATCCTCGAGCCGGCATTCGAACTTGGGACGCTCTTAACACAACAGTGTCATATGTCAGCGCACTGCCCGCTAGGCTATCGCCGCTGACTATGAAAGTGTTCTCTCTTTAACTGGTCTTTTATTTAATTAATGTTATGTTAAGTGCAGATTCAATGCAATTAAGCACACGTGTCTTTTACAGAAATAATGAGATGAGCTTAAGCATTCTATTGAATTATTTACAGGCATCATCAAACTGCGGCGTAGTCCTCCTCCTAAACTGCGCGGGCCTCAGTATGTCCTCAACGTCACAGCGACTGATGACAATGCAGCCGGTGGGCCACTCCCCCTCAGCAGCTCTGCCCAGGTCATCGTTGGCATCAATGACATCAACAACAACAAGCCAGTATTTGATAAGGTGAGGTTAAAAGATTTAAAACTATATGTCAAAATCCATTTCTAGTGAGTGATTTATAAGCTGAAAGACTAAAGCAGCGGACAGAGAGGAAACATAACCAAAAGTATGTACAGGAGAAGAGGTCTAGATATGAGTTCAGAATTCAAATATATTCTCTCATTAAATCTGCCTAGCATGAAGTGCCTCAGGCTTTTAATACCAGTGACACTCTGAACACCTCACTAATGGCAGTGTTTAGAGACAGAGATGAAGTCTAAGGGGACAAAAAGTAAAGAATGATGGGTGGGAGCTAATATACAGAAATAAGAGAGCGAAAGACATACTGTAAGATAAAGCAATAAACAATGAATTGCATCTACTGATGAGATGATGACATGCACAGTCTCATTTTATAACCCAATTCACTAAAAAAAATATAGATCATTGCTGAACGCATTTTCCATGACACAATTCTCAGTTTTCAGGTTTGCTTCTAAATGACAGCAGACTGCCGTTAGCTGACCTCCTTTACTCAGACTGTGAACCAGACACCTGAATTGGTTCTTTAAGATGTTGAAAACATGTTTGACTATATTGTACATCTGGCTAAAACTTTCATGAATTCGCCCCAAAATGAGCAAGTAAAAGAGAGCAAATATTAAAGAATGTGTGCAAAATGAAACACGGCGAGAAAGAGACAGGTGAAAGCAGAGCTGAGGGAAGAGCAGACAGCTGGCAGAAGGAGATCTAAAGGCTCTTGGAGGTCTCTGGTGGGAGAGCTTTTCCGCGCAGGCCGGTGGTGCAGGAGGGCTGTGTGTGAGTGTGTAGGAGGCAGAATCGTGTCCCTGTACACTCTCCGTGAGCCCGACAGGTCCTACTTCTGCTGCCGCCGCTGCCACCTCCTCTGCTGCTGCCCATGAATATTTCAAGGGGGAATTACTCACCGGCACAGGGGATGCATATGAAATAGAAGCACTAAGTGAGCCCCAGGGGCAACATCTGGCCCTGTTCCTTCCTCTCACTCTCTGTCTCTATGCCTGCCCTGCTGACCAGAGTCTTTTCCTTCTGTACTGTATCACTGGTTCTCAACTGGTTTCAAGACTCTTGATTTTACATCAAGCAGTGATTTAATGCAGTATCAAACTTGTTTATTGTACAAAAATGTCTTATATTCTAACATTGAAAGTTATTTATGTATTTATTAATGGTAATTTATTAATATTACCATGAAAAATGTTTGAACACCTCAGCAGTCTTCTTTTTCTGTAGTCTGTGTTTGGTTTGTAAATGCCTCTTGAATTTTGATGGTTTTATGCTCTGTGCAGCTAATAAATGATTGCACAAAACACATTTGCATCACCCCAAAATAAAATATATTAGAAAATATATTATGCAAAAAGAAAATGAAGAAAATGTTTGCATTGCAAATTAGCACTTCAAAGCCAAAAATTTAATTGACTTATAATGTATAATGGAATGTTGCAGTATATAAAATGCAAGTATATATGAAGTTCAGCATTCAAAATGTAATTAGAAGCGGAGACATCATTATATTTACTTTGTGAATTGGGTAGGTCTGCTTTCTTACATCTGTTTGCAAACTGAATTGTGATAATTTCATTAACACAAACCCAAAGCTTAAGTCTTAAATTTCAATAAAACTTGCATAAAACTGCATTTCACTGGTATTTCCATAGGGAAATGCAAATCTAGTGTTTTATTAAAGTCAGCATGAGTTTAAAACAGTACAACAAATATTAACATATGTAAAAACATAATTTTTCCATTTTTTCCCTTACAGTAATGTGGTATGGAAATGTGTGGAAACATGTTTCCACCACAGGATAAAAAAAAAAATAAAAAAAGGTAATTGTGACTTATTATTTTATAATTCAGATTTTTTCCCTCGTAATTCAGTTTTTTTATTCTACAATTTTGACTTTTTTTCACAATTCTGGTTTTATATCTCACAATTCTGACTTTTTTCTCACAATTGCGAGATATAAACTCAGAATTGCCACATATAAACTGTCTCGCAAATATATCTGGAAATTCTGAGAAGAAAAGTCATATTTGTAAGATGTAAACTCAGAATAAAAAGAAAAAAGTCAAAATTGTGAGATATAAAATTGCAATTGCCTTTATTTTTTATTTTATGTTGGAAACAAAAAATCAGAATGCCAAGATGTAAACTCAGAAAGAGTTTGTTTCGCAAATATGACTTTTTATTTTTTTTTTCAGAAGTGCGAGTTTATATCTTGCTATTCTGAGATTATGTCTCAAAGAAAACAAGTCAGAATTTTTTAGATAAAAAGTCACAATTACCTTTTTTATTTCATTATTCTGTAGGGGAATAAAGTTGTAATGAACAAATGTAATGAAAATTGTCACAAAAAAAATATTAATGGTCTTTATATTCAATTTTAAGATATCGTTTCTTTTTCTCTTTATTTTGAAGTGCAGTATGACCCAATCATGTTGGGTTGTGAGGTTTACCCAAAACACTACCTCATCTTGGTCGCACATGCTTTTCGACATTCAGCCGAATACAAACCCTCACCCTGCTTTGTAGTCTCTGGTTGCCAGCGCTCTTAATAGCACCGCAGATTATGGCAATAGACTATCTGTTCGAGTCTTTTCCCTTGCTAAACTGAGAAATCCTCCCTAAGCCCTCTCAGAAGGGTGAGTATGTGTGTGTCGAAAGACAATAAGAGGTGTGAAGTGCAAAGCGCAGTGAGAATTCTCTTCAGAGGCTGGGAGGGAGGCTAATTCCAGCTTTTAGCCCCGGTATCGATCTAGTCACTTGATTAATCGCCTTAAGTTGACATGCCGCTCCCTTGTGGGCACCGCTCACCAGGACGCCCTGCCAGATGCCCGCTCTGTAATGAGAGCATGATGAGAAACCAAGAGGAGGAGGAGGAAGAAGGAGGTTGAGGCCTCATTATGAGTATGTGTGCTCCTATTATGAACTTCAAAAGAGGACTTTATAAACACTTTATCCTAAATACAAACTTTATTCTCTCTGTCGTCATGTCTTGGTGTCCTGCTCCCGCTTTTCTTGCTCTTTATCTGTTATTATGAGAAACCATATGTCCAGCATAAATATAGTACTGTTTAGTTTTTGTTTGAGATTTTGATATTGGCCTTTTCACAAGGCATTTGCTAAGTGCGTATTTCTGGCATTTCTATTATTATTATTATCAATGTCTGAAACTTTGGTTTTGTTCTTTAAAGTGCCACAACTACAGCGTGAATGCACTGGTTCTGGAGAATCAGCCCCCGGGCACTTTTGTGCTGCACGTGCAGGCTCACGACGCCGACACAGGGGTCAACGGGGAGGTCAAGTACGGGATAATGCAGAGGGACGGGGCCTCACCCGGGTTCACTATCAACCCTGACACAGGTATTTCCTTTCTTCCTTACCAGATCATTGATTACATGCAATTGAACCTGAGGTGTCATGTGTTGCTAGTCAGTGGGCCTCATTCTTTAAACATAAGCAGAATGAATTTCTTTATTCTTGGACACCATTGAAATGTATGTAACAGACAATTATTTATATTTAATTTTTAAATATTATTTAAATTTAATATTATTTATATTTAATAAAATAAAAATTTCAGAAAAGAAATAGATTTAATTTTTTTTTTCTGAAATTTCTGAAGTTTTAATTTCTCTCTTAAATGTTTAATTGTTCAGATGCCAAACATCAGAGTGACTTCATTTTAGTATCCTAGTGTGTGCAAAAAAAAAAATCATGAATTTGTGCCATTTAGTTGCATTAAACTTGTGAAATATATAAAGTTGCAAATCACCAATGAAATGCAGTTAAATGTGCATTGTATGTGTTGCACAGGTGTTATTAGTACGGCGGTAAGTTTTGACCGAGAGAGGCAGCGAGAGTACACGCTATCGGTCACGGCGACGGACCAAGCACAGGAACCCCTCATCGGCATCTGTCAGATCACTGTCCTCATCGCTGACCAGAACGACAACGACCCCAAATTTGAGAATAGCCGCTACCAGTGTAAGAACCTCTGAACAATGTTTATAACCCTTATGAAAGACCTATTCAAATTGATGCCAATGTTACAGTGTACAGCATATTTTTCTGATGTAAAAGTAAAAGCGTTTTTTTTAGATGGGTACATAGTGATATTATGGTATGAAATTTTCCAAAGGGTCCTCTGTAGTGATATGATCTGTTGACGATACTTAAGATCTGTTCGTCTGCCGTGAGGATATATAAAGGAGTGATAGGAGAGCGAGAACATAGTACCAACTCACGTTGTAGCTGTAGACTCTTTAAACATTTATACATGGACCTTTAACATTGCACTTAATGGCAGGAACGGATTTTGCAAGCTTAACAAATTCTCAAGTCCAGGATTCATGAGTGTAGTCAATACACATTAAACCTTAATATTAAAAATGGATAACAGTCTGAGCAAGGTGAGATTTAATGCGCTGAACACAGTATAAACACGTCACTAATCATTTTTAGATGCAATCGGATGCAATCCTGGAAAGCTCGCTTAGCCTAGAAGTGTGAGAATTTGCTTTGCTCTTCTAAGTCATATTATTTATAATTGCAATATATATAAGTTCAGTAAGTTTGATGTCAGAATTCCTTTTCATCACATTAAAAGCGGTACTGAGAAAGCTCATTAACAATTAAACGGCAAGATTGAAACGTTTCTGGGACACACACTCTTTTTTTTTTTTCCTTTTCGCACATGGATTTTAATAGCAACAGGCATTTCTTATTTTTAGACTGTTGTTTTTTGTTTTTGTTGATACCTGTGTTAACCCTGCCTATGCCAGACTTCCTGCGAGAAGACACGCCGGTTGGGACAAGCTTCCTGAGGGCGGCGGCTCATGATGACGACCAGGGCACCAATGCGGCCATCACCTACTCTCTGTCCCAGCAGAACCCAGCCTACTTTCACATCAACCCCAGCACAGGATGGATCTACGTCAACCACCCCATCTCACAGGTACACATACACACACCTTTATCTAGCTTTCAAAACGGAATAGACTTTATTACCTAGCAAAATCAATTTCTATTGGGCAGACTCATTGAGCACCTGAGCAGAAATATACCTATGTAAAATGAAATAAATATATATGTAAATATATATGTGATTCAATAGATAGAATTAATAATAAATACATTTATATTTATTTGCTTTATATTTATTTAAAATATTATAATATTAAGAATTTATTATAGAATTGCTTTACTTGTTCTAGTTAAAAAAGCTCTATTTATAATTTTTTTTTTCTTTGAGGTTTTCTCCAAATTGAGGTTTGTCAGATTTAGTTGACCTTTGTTTTTTCCCTAAAGTAAGCACATATGCAAACTTGTATAAACAAACTTTAAAGATCACATGCACACATTCCTGCTGAGAAAACTGAGTACTGCTTATTGTAGTACAGGTACTTTGTCTTGCATGTGTGTGTTTTATAGAACAAATATTCTCATCCTCCAGAGAGACCAGATCTTATTTATTTATTTTTTTTTTTGAATCCTCAGAGTTTTGCATATTAAATACGGTAGGGTCCCAAAGAGATGCTATATATATCCATACAAACCTTAAGTCTGGAGGGACAGCGTTATGTTATAATAGGCATAATAATATGCATAAAAATAATATTTCCTTTATTCAGGTGGGAGAGTGATCTTGCCTACTAATTTTTTTTTATTAAACATCATTATTTTTTTCTCTTTCCTTTTTTCTTTTTATTAAACTGACAAACCTTTTTCTTTTTGTTATAATTAAACTTATTCTTTTATATTTTTGTAACCTTTGACTGAGACCCAGACTTTCAATCCTAGACTATAAAAATCAGTCATAAACATATGATATCATAAAGTAAACATCCGTGAAAAAAAAACATTAATCATTTTAGCATTTATTCTGCAACTACTTTTTAAATGTGAGTGTTATGGGATCATTTTCAACATGACCAACAATTTTTCCTCTAATAAAAACTAATACACAAATTAAACTAGTGAGAGTGTGAAATGTGTTTTAAGAGAGTTTATTTTATAAGTAATTAAGGCCAAAATTTCCCATAGTTGAAGAAACATCCATTCTTGTGTATATGTGTTGTTTGGTCTGGGCAGAAATGGCACCGTCTTCACTTTTCTGTCCACGAATGGCTGTCTGTGTCATTTCTATGCTGGATATATAAGCTTTGAGAGGTCGGGGGTTGATTTGACATTAAAACGCTGTATGTGCATACAGAGCCATGGACAGAAAGACAGGCTCAGCTCCGGTGAAATCTCCTGCATCCTGTTTATAGAGTCGTAAGTGATGGCAGTGTTCAGGTAAAGCATCAGAGGCTGGACTTTATTAATGCACAGTTCATGTCCAGTACTACACTGCTTTTAACATGCTTTCATCGCTCTTAACAGAAATGGATGTGGATGCAATTTCCACAGAGCAGGTCATTAAGACGTGTATACTGCACGTCTGGTTTTTCATTAGCCAGTCTGACCACCTTGCGTCACTTATGTCCGAGTGGATCAGTTTTAGAAAGGCAGACGATGTCACCCACACTAAACTCACCTGTCCTCAAATTGACAACTTAAACTGCCCCCCTGCTGTTATTCCTACCTCCTCTCATTCTCCGTCTGTCTCTTCCTGTCTGCCTCTTCCTTTCCCTCATTCTGACCTGAAAAAGGCAACATTTTGAAGCCAGTTAAGTGAAGTTTACTGCTGACTCAATCTTAGAAGTGCTTTTCAGTTATTAGGAGTCATTTGAAGGAGCCTTTAAAGTCAAATAAAAAAAAAAAAATACACACACATACATCTAGAGTCTTAGGTGCCGTACATGATATTCTGGATGTGAAACATCCAATGGATAATGGAGACCAATTCTTCAGGTGGAAGTATTGGGGATTTCTCTCGTCTCTGAACTCCCGTTGACAAAAAAACTCATCTGTCTTCACCGGTATCAGTGACAACCTGTATTATTTCAGTGTATGCTGTTAAGCCCCTAGGCTGGATTATATCACCTGTCTCTCGTCCTGACAGACATCACGGATCAGCCAGCAGATCATCGCTACAGACGGAGGGAGTCGGAGCAGCTCGGTCGACCTCACTGTCATCATCACCAATGTGCACAACCAGCCCCCGCAGTGGGAACAGGCAGAATATTGGGTCACGATCCCGGAGAACACACCGCGCGACACCAAAATAGTGGTGAGACGTTCATATTCCACCAGAGTTTCCTCTCTGCTTTCTATAAGAGTGTGAAATATGCCAAACATGAGGTACAACCACTACATTTCATAATTAAATGCCATGGAACATAAAAGCATGGCTTTTCAGTCAGTCAGATTGTGCAGCTGTTCATAACTGGTAAAGAAGTTTGGGGTTGGCAAGATTTTTTCAGGTTGGTAAGATTTTTTTTTTCTTATGCTTACCAAGACTGCATTTATTTGATCAAAAATGTAGTTAAAATTGCAATACTGTGAAATATTATTAAATTTTTTAAATAACTGTTTTTTTATTTGAATATATTTCAAAATGCAGTTCATTCCTGTGATGGCAAAGCTGAATTGTCAGCATCTTTAGTTAATGTTCAGTGTTACATGATCCTTCAGATATTATTCTAATATGCTGATATGGTGCTGAAGAAACTTGAAGAAATCTTATTATTATGAATGTTGAAAACATTTGTGCTGCTTCATATTTTTGTGGAAACCACGTTAAAAAAAATTAGGATTCTTTGATGAATAGAAAGTTCAAAAGAACAGCCTTTATTTAATCTTTTGTAACATTATTAAAGTCTTTATTGTACCTTTTGATCAATTAAATACACACACACACATGTATACTCATATATATATATATATATATATATATATATATATATATATATATATATATATATATATATATATATATACACACACACACACGTGCATGTGTGTGTGTATGTTCTTTTCTTTGCTCTTTTGACATGTAGTATGTGAAATGTTCAACATAGCAACTCATATGTGTGTCATACAAATATTTGACTCACTATTGATTTGATTACAGGTGAAGCGAGAGAAATCACATAAGCATACATATACATAGTACACACAAATGTTTGGTCTTTTTTGTTATTTAAATATTTATCAATATTTCTCAGTATTCCATAAATGATAAGTATATTTTATAATCCAAATCTTTTTTACTTCATCTGCCATATTGGGTTTATTTTTACTAAGCTTTTCTCAGTTGATCTCTGACTACTCCAAAAATAAATGCAATGCTGCCTTTAACCAAAATTATACATTTTAACAAGCAAGTCTGCATTATTAATTTACCTGCTTTTTGTAACAGCCTTTGCATTAGGGCCGCGTCTAAGATGTCTTTAAATGCAGTTCATTGGGTTTTGCAAAAGAGGAGCGGTTTTCACTCACAATGCCTCTTGCTTTGTTGTGCTGTTGATAAGCAAAGGTAGAGTGTTGTGACTTTCTTACTGCTGAGGCTTGTCACATCTTATCCAGCCTTCATCTTGTTTGCTATTTCAGCCTGTTTCATTCGTTGTCACATTTTACATTCGTCTGGGAGCTTGTACCCACAGAGAGATCAGCATCCACAAACAACCTCATCTGTCCAGCAAACTCAAGCAGACTGCTTGTCTGAACATTCTATTCTAATTCATTCAAAAGGGGCGAAAAGGCCAGTCCTCCGAGTCCGTTTTCCTCACATACAGCAGATTTATCAGTGAAGAGTGCCAGGAGGAGTTCTGCTGGAGTCACTGTGTTTCCCTGACATCAGCGGCTTCCTCTGGCTGCTGCCAGCTATTCTGCAATCTGTATGAACCTCCGCATCTGTCTTAGCAGTCCTCGGTGGCACAAACTGTGGCGGAGATGTTCTCTTCTTCTTGTTACCACAGGATGTAAAATAGGCTTAGGTGGGATGTTTGATCTTAAAATACCTTCTTTCCCCGCTGGCTTGTAAAGGGTGGCTGCATCGGCATGGGTTTTAGTGCGCGGACTGCTTTGCTAGTCATTTTTACAAACCTGTTTGTAAAGAGTTACAGAGTTTACACTGAATTGGAGGTACATAGACACACTCATAGATAGATGTTCTGTTGTAAAACCTACTTACCTGCCTACCTAGACAGCTTTTAAACATCACTTCCACATGAAGGCTCTTCCAAAAGGTAAGCAACAACAGTATGTTGCCTTATAATATGCAATATGTATAATTTGTGAATAAGGCAATCCCACACTCTAAAAAAAAAATGGTGCTAAATAGTACTAAAAGTGGTTCTTTGGCTCGTAATCATAGGGGAACCATTTTTAGTGCTATTTAGCACCGATCTTTAAAGTGGTCTTTAAAATGCTGCTATGTAGAACCATAAGAGGTGCCATATAGCACTTTATTGTAGTGGTTCTTTGGCTTGTTATCATAGGGGAACCTCTTTTGATACTATATGGCACATATTCTTAAAGATAAGAAGCTTAATAGCACATTTGTCAAAATGTGTTACACAGAACCATTAGAGGTGCCATATATGACTACCATAGATGAGCGAATATGCTTCTAAATTACACTTTTACTTAAGATGAATGATAACTAATCATTTCTTACCAAATTGCAGCTTTAAAGATTCAAATTCCTGTACTAAATGCTTACTGAGAAACAAAAAACATCCCACTTTCAAAACCGTTTAATTTATTTCTTTCAGCAGCAAATAAAATGAGTGCTGACAAGCCAGGGAATATACAGGTGCATCTCAATAAATTAGAATGTCGTGGAAAAGTTCATTTATTTCAGCAATTCAACTCAAATTGTGAAACTCGTGTATTAAATAAATTCAATGCACACAGACTGAAGTAGTTTAAGTCTTTGGTTCTTTTAATTGTAATGATTTTGGCTCACATTTAACAAAAACCCACCAATTCACTATCTCAACATATTAGAATATGGTGACATGCCAATCAGCTAATCAACTCAAAACACCTGCAAAGGTTTCCTGAGCCTTCAAAATGGTCTCTCAGTTTGGTTCACTAGGCTACACAATCATGGGGAAGACTGCTGATCTGACAGTTGTCCAGAAGACAATCATTGACACCCTTCACAAGGAGGGTAAGCCACAAACATTCATTGCCAAAGAAGCTGGCTGTTCATAGAGTGCTGTATCCAAGCATGTTAACAGAAAGTTGAGTGGAAGGAAAAAGAGTGGAAGAAAAAGATGCACAACCAACCGAGAGAACCGCAGCCTTATGAAGATTGTCAAGCAAATCGATTCAAGAATTTGGGTGAACTTCACAAGGAATGGACTGAGGCTGGGGTCAAGGCATCAAGAGCCACCACACACAGACGTGTCAAGGAATTTGGCTACAGTTGTCATATTCCTCTTGTTAAGCCACTTCTGAACCACAGACAACATCAGAGGCGTCTTACCTGGGCTAAGGAGAAGAATAACTGGACTATTGCCCAGTGGTCCAAAGTCCTCTTTTCAGATGAGAGCAAGTTTTGTATTTCATTTGGAAACCAAGGTCCTAGGGTCTGGAGGAAGGGTGGAGAAGCTCATAGCCCAAGTTGCTTGAAGTCCAGTGCTAAGTTTCCACAGTCTGTGATGATTTGGGGTGCAATGTCATCTGCTGGTGTTGGTCCATTGTGTTTTTTGAAAACCAAAGTCACTGCACCTGTTTACCAAGAAATTTTGGAGCACTTCATGCTTCCTTCTGCTGACCAGCTTTTTAAAGATGCTGATTTCATTTTCCAGCAGGATTTGGCACCTGCCCACACTGCCAAAAGCACCAAAAGTTGGTCAAATGATCATGGTGTTGGTGTGCTTGACTGGCCAGCAAACTCACCAGACCTGAACCCCATAGAGAATCTATGGGTTATTGTCAAGAGGAAAATGAGAAACGAGACCAAAAAATGCAGATGAGCTGAAGGCCACTGTCAAAGAAACCTGGGCTTCCATACCACCTCAGCAGTGCCACAAACTGATCACCTCCATGCCACGCCAAAATGACATTCTAATTTATTGAGATGCACCTGTAAATATACAACATCACAATATATGGGGAGTTGTTGTTTTATACACATACAAAATAATGCAACAAGTTTGAAATATGTAAATTTTTGAAGAAGAGAGAGTCCTGGTTTACATATACAGTATATATAGCCCTGATTTTATATATATATATATATATATATATATATATATATATATATATATATAGTACACTCTGAAGTACTGCAGTATCTTTCACTTTTTCACTGTCAACAGCGTACTAACATTTTTGTTTAATTTAAAAAACAATAGAAACTGCAACTAGACTTGGAAGAGGCCCAGAAATAGAGAATATTGACTTACAGTGACAGGAAGTCAGTAGTGTAAATCTGAATGAATGTTCTGTGTAGGGACACTGTGCAGGGACCATGTCAGTCAGAGCACAGTTCATTCATGGAGCTCTTTACTGACGAGCTCATGATCTGAATCAGGTGTGTTAAATAAGTGAGACATGTACAACATGTGGGGGCAGGTCGCCAAGACTTGAATTGAGAACCGCTGCTACAGGAGGAGTACCAGTGCCGTCAAGATGTTCTCGCTCTCCTCTGTGATTAACTGTCCATCCAACGTGAGCACAATGTGGTCATACTGCACGAGATGACCCTTCCTACAGCCTTTAAGCTTCATCTTAGGTGTTGGGATGGGCTGGTCTGAGAATGGCCCTGGGGGAGAGGGGATAGTAGCATTAACCATCTACTCATATTTATTTGCAAGGCAAACTTTGAGTTAAATTAATTTTAACTACTGTCATACAACTGCTCAAATACTTTTGGCCATGAACTGAAAATGAACAAAATTTTCTCTTCAGTTTGATAGCATAGTTTGTGTAGACGAACAAACAAAAAACTAATGTTTGCATTGAAATCCTCTGAATAACAAAATGTGCAATAAGTGTAATGCTTTGATTAGATTGTGTTTCACACACTGTAGTCAACTGTTCATGGCTCACCTCAACTTCAAACAGCAACCCCGGGTCCTCCTTCAACAGAGAAGGCAAGAGCAGAATAGCTGCTTCCAACTGTAAGCCTTTAAAAAAAATAACCTCATTAGTTTAACATAACATGGTAGATGCTTTTACCAAATTTTTTTTTAAACATCCATTACTGTGTGTAATACAGATAAATACAGGAAAGAAGACAGGTATGATCTCAGGCAGAGTGGTAGGGTGTCAATCAGTGGTACAATGAAAATCTAAGCAGTAATGATTTAATTACCTTTTTTCAGTCTGCCATCTTCACAGTCATCAATCATGCCCCTGAACTTCTCCTTCAGGGGACTCCGCGAAACTTGAAGGACTCAGGGTGTCATTACAGAGAGCTATGTGAGAATTTGTTGGTCCACATCAACACTGGCGTGGTCTCACAGACCCGAAAGGAGCTTATGTTAAGAGGAAGGCAAAGGAGGAAAGACATTTATTAAAATATAGTCATAACTCATACAATTAAATAAAGAGGCAATTAACACACTACTGTACTGAGCATTTTGGCCAGTATGAAACAAGAACTCAGAGAGAGTCTCCTCTGTGCTATATTTGGACACAAAATTTGTCTGAGAGCATTTTATCAGCGCCATCCTTTCTTTGAGGAGCTCTACATTTGATCTAAGCTTCTCTGTTTCCTCCTTCATTACACGCAGATGTTCCCTGATGCTTTAATTTTCTCCAGCATCAACCTATTGGGGTAGTTAAATTGTTAAAAATGGGGGCTGTCAATAAAATGTAAAAAATGTAAAAAAAAACAAAAAAAAAAAAAACAGGCTTTAGAAAATCTTTAGTCGAGGGCAGCCCTACTAGAAAGAGTCCAGACTTCTAATTATTATTAGGCAAATAAAAAATATTAATGATCAAAAGTTATGCATGACAATCAATAATCTTAAATATGGAAATGTGGCTTACCCATGTCTGTTATGTGTCCTAAAAATGTTAACAAGAGCTCTTTTCATCCAACTTGACAATGTACTGATGATTTTATACTCAAATACATTTCTTTTTGATTTTTCAGTTATTCCAGCATGAACCATCTGTAACAACATCAGAGGAATAATTTACTCAAAAATGTAATTCCAAATCCATATAACTCAATTTTGATGAACACAAAACACATTCTTAAAAAAAGGCACCCACAAAACTTGTTAAAAGTAGCTTATGTAAGCCATGTGTCATACCTTGTGAAGAGACAAAATCACTTAAAAAAAAAATTAACTCAATCAGTATATAAAGTTTAAGTATACTGAAAAGAGTTATTTCAAATGAACATTCGAAAATAGCACTCGAACCCAGTAAATCGACACATCAAAATAACTCAATGTACAAGCTTCATGATATGATATGGTATTTGTTCACGAGACATGCAAGAACCAGTGACTTATATTACCATTTTAAATTTGGGGAGTTTACAATGGTTTGATTTGGCAATATGATGTTACAAAAAGCATTGTAAATGAGGTATAACACTTACTTTAGGTCTCTTATTGACAATTGTAAACTTGTTAACCACCCCAAAGAACCACTGAAGAACCATACAGGGGTTTAACAGGTTCTTTATACGGTAGCGGTGCTATATAGCACCTCAACTTCCCCAAAGAACCGCTGAAGAACCCCTGAAGAACCATTTTTTTTTAGAGTGCAGAACTTAGACAAATCTATATAATAAAGCAAGATAAGATGTTTGGAACAGAGATTTACTGTATGCACATCCACAGTCTACTTGAATCCTTTGATTGTACGTATTCATGGCGATGAAGAACAGGAAAAAGAGCTCAAATGGCATGTTGCATAGTAGTTTCTAATTGGCTGGGACTTGACTAGCAGCGTGAAGCTCAGTTAACTGCATTCATCTCCTGACAGCCCGCCCTCCTCTAGGGGCTTCTGTTAGCATCCCTGTCAAAGAAAATTAATATCGTCCTAATGTACTGTTCCACACGCCACATGTTGAGCATTTCAATACAGATGTATTTTTTTAATCTCTCTAATCACCTTCTATAGAACTCACTTCACTCAGTTATTTATATTACTTAACATCCTCACTTATACTAATAGCATTCTAACCTACACTGCTTTCATATTTATACCAGGCTTTGCTCTGAACTAAATGTTCTTAATTCTAAGTATAGACTCTTATATACTTATATACACTCACAAATATAAATATATATGTAATTTAATTGTGTAATTTAAATTTATAAATGTATGTGTGTATTTCTATATAATCTGATCCTCTACACAGCATGAATTCTGCTATTAGCAGGGTATTAGCAGTGTAAGTAAAACTGTCACTTTCTTGGGCACAATATCCAATGTGACCGCACTGAAGCCTATTTTATGACGGGCACTGAAAAAGAGCCACCACAAGGCATCTCTGATCAGATTTCTTTCTGATGCCATTGCTGTGTAATGAGATGATTTTTAATTATTGCTAATTTCATGGCACCTCAGGCTGTGCTCATTTTGCTGGGAGTGCCATTACCCATCTTATCATCCAGACGTGTTTTTTTTAACAGCTCTCTGCACCAGATCTCACCAGCTCCTCTTTGTCTCTTTCAGTCCTTTTGTGGGGTTATTTCTGATTTTGTAAACTGATTTTCTTTGTTTATTACAGGACATGAGACCACAGCTCTCAGAATGTGTTTTGTTCTGCAATCACTCCATTTATGGTCTTGTTTGTACCTGTTGCCAATTCAGGGGCAAGAGTTTCTCATTATGTTAGTTTTATTTGGTCTACAGTGGTTCTTAATCCTGGTCCTCACGACCCTCTGCTCTGCATATTTTGCATGTCTCTGTTGTTTAACACACCTGATTCAAATCACCAGCTCGTTAGAAGAGACCTCCATGAATGAACTGTGTTGTGATTGACATGGTCCCTACACAGTAGCTATGTTTCCATCAACTTATTTTTATTCACATTTTGGAATATCGGCTAAAAAAATGCTGGATGGAAATGCCACGATGCACATAAATTCTAAAAATATGCATAAAAAACTTATGCGCACAATTGAGTAGGATAAACTTTTTATCCAATAAGAAAAATGCGTATAAACTTTACTGTATTTATTCCACCATTCGCATCAAAAAAGGCATGTGACTTTGCACGATGGGATGGGATAACTTGACTAACCTGCAGACTGATCTCGTTGCACAGCATCTGAAATGTTTTTTGGTTTTTCTGAAATGCCTGAGCAAAGTCTGTCATCAAAGTAAGTCTGTTTAATTGTCTTACACGATTGCGTTCCCAAACAGCAAGCATCCACCTCCGAAAGCAATGATAATTATTCAGTTATTCAATATAATGATTTTCATATATGATGAATTACTTCCCCCAAACAGATCAAACTTACTACAGAAGTAAGTTGAAATGGAATTGAACATATGCTCCTTTTGAACTTGAATCATGGTGGTATATTCTGTGATGTCCACTTCGCAGGGCACTTACGGTCGAATGGAGCGATAAGAGAAACCTCTGAAGCGATAAGAGAAACATACAAAATGTGCAGTGCGGGGGGTCAAGAGGACCGGGATTAAGAACCACTGGTCTAGTATATGAGTATTTAATGTTGGTGTTAGGGACTACCCTGATTAAAAAAAAAACTAGTCACTAGTATGTTTTGAACTGTTCCTTTAACTAATATAACTGGAAAGATTTCCTTGCTCAACCATTACAATGCTGAATGACTAGCTAAAATTCTCGGGGAATGATTGGCACCTTGTGGGACCATCACATATAGGCACAAAATCTTTTTCCAGAAGCTTCTCATTCGCTGTTCCTTGCTGGTAGAATGATGATCTTAACCCTACACAGACAACTAAATCCCTGACAATATTCAAGAAAATAATCTCTTCAATTAACTGCATACTGCTGACTTTTTTGAAAAAAAAAAAAAAACTTCTATGCCTTCATAAATCCCTCCCTGTTCAGGCTTGTATAGATGATGTTTGAAACATAGTATTTCTAGCACTTCTTGTTTTGTTGCCTCCTTAAAATGAATTACTTGTATTTTGTTAGTCACTTGGATAAAAGTGTCTGCTAAATGAATAAATGTAAATTTTGCATGGCTGATCAACAAGCTGGACCAGTACCAAACCAGCACTAACTAGCCTAATCAGCTATGACTAGTGTGAAAAATTTAGCACAGTAGCTGTATTAGACTGTCTAAGCTGTAGTGTATATCCTCCCTAAGTTATCTGTAGTTTCAGCTTTTGAGTTTCTGCACATCTGTGTGTGTGTGTGTGTGTGTGTGAGAGAGAGTTAGCATTAAGTTCACCACAGTGTGCATATGATGCTGATGGTCCTGGGGGCAGTGTGTCAGAGCAGATCTGTGCGTCCCTGCCCACTCTCATAGCTCTGCTAATGGAGGATGTACCTGGAGGTCACCTTCAATGTCTCTTCAGTCAGAAAACACGATAAGTGTTGTTCCTCAGAGCTTTTTATCACCTCCCTTCCTGCTCTCCGTTGAGTTTCAGTACTTTTTCATATTCAACCACTACTTTGTCAGCCCCTCCACACTTATTTTAGTCGAATGGAATGATTATAATTGCAGTTGAGGGGTTTCAAAACACAGGTCACACAAGTATTCAGATGCAATCACTGCCTTTGTTAATGGAACGCACCTTGACAATTGGACAAATAACCTAATTTTCTTTATCCTTCTTTTCGCATGTCTCTATTTCCCTCCCTTCGACGCCCACACCGACGGCCGAACTCTAACACCGATGTTCCCCGTAATATGACTTGAAAAGCAAAGCGCTTTACAACAATTACAGTCGATCTCTCTTTCGCTTCAACCCTGCAAATACAGTATGAACTCCCTAATGTGAAATAACTGTAGCAACTGGCTGTTCAAATCTGTTCTGTGCTTTGGGAGCCTTCATGCTAATTCATCCTCAGAACTCTAAATACAAATTAGGCTTGTTAAACAGTATAATGCATTCATTAGCAACACTGAGTAGCCTTGTTGTGCGTCGAGTGCTCCTATTCATTTCTCGCTCTCACTTCCTCCCCCCTCGCCTTTCTTCTTCATCTATCTATCTGTCTCTCTGTCTAACTAATTAAAAATTTAAATATCAGTCAGCTCATTGTGGTATTATCTCAAGGAATGCTAATTAACACATTTTCAAAAGCAGTAATTGCAACCTTGAGGATGTAATTTAAAGGGCCTTGTTCATGTGTATGGATAATGAGAATGCCGTTCTCATCAAGCCTGAGAGACGTCCGCTAATAAACTCTTGGAGGGAAGATTAGACAGGTTGGGATTTGAAAGTTGACCAAATTTCAGTTTAGTTGAATAGGGGAACTTTCGGTAGTATGAATAGTTTAACCCCACGGGTGGTTAACCAAAATAATGGTGTGGTGGGCTGGTAAATGAAAGGCTGTAGGTTCAAATCCCACAATGGTTGATCTGTGAAATATCATCATTGTACTCTTGATCAAAACACTTAACCTTGGGTTAATCCAAATGGATTGTCCCTGTAGAAACTGCACTGTAAGTCACTTTGGATAAAAATGTCAACTACATGGTGAATTAGTTGAAATTAAGGTTTTGAAGTGAAGGCAAGATGTCCCAATAGACAGGAGCACAAGCCTAGGTAACTTCTGAGAGATATTTGATCTCAAAATATGCCATTTTGAGGTGTGTTGAGAGTGTGTAAGTGACTGTTTCAGGCCTCACAAGTTCTTTGTATGAATGCCATTTTACACAATTTTATCTATTAATTTCGAAAGCATGAGAAAAAAAAATTGCATCAGTAATAAAGTCTTTATAGTACTTCTCTTTGTATTTATTTTTTTTATTTAGTGACATTATTTCATGCACATTTAAACCCTCACATTTAAATTTACATATTACATTTCAATTTATATACTAATTACTTTAATGATACTTTAGGTAGGAAATTTTCTATCCAAATTCATTCAAATTAATGTATTCATTTAAATATACATTACAATTGCATTATATCATAGAATGCTGGGGCCCCTGAAAATCTTCATGAAATTTACTTCAAAATTGTTAGACCTGAGATCCGCATCAGTATTGAGACAGTCAAAATAGCATAGGTCAAGAAAGTTAGAGGAGCTCTGTCAAAGTGACTGTGGCAAATAAGTTCACTGAATAGGTCATTTCTGTTGGGGAACACATACCGGATGGCAAAGCCGACCCTTAAAAGGAGGAAGCAAAAGCCACAGAGCTTTTAAGATGCTTGTTTTCTGTGTTGCAGTGGGCGGATGCTCTCAAAACCATGGCCAGGGCTGATTTAATGGCTGACTGGACCATGTTCTCTCTCTACAACTCGTCATTTCTCCATCTCTCTCTCTCTCCACACACCTTTATTTTGCTCTACCTTTTCACCCCTTTTCTCTGTCATCTAAGATTTATAACCTGTGCTGTACACCAGGCATTCATTACTTTGGAGGACCATACATGGTTTAGGACTTTCTCTTTGACTTTTGACTGTTGGCTTTGCTATGCTGTTGGCTCTATTGTCTCTGGAATGTTTTGTTTGCTTTATAGTGTCATTTGGTTGATGGTGTTTTGGGTTAAATGTGTTTTAGTCAGCTAAAAGACATTTGAGTTCTCATCACAGACAAGTTCCAGCTGTAATATTGGATTTTCCAAGCCAAAATCGGTTGCATGTCTTGTATCCAAGTACTATGCACATGATTTTGGCTGAACACCAAATAAACAATGACTTTGGCTTTTAGGTTTTGGCATTGCACTTCTAGCCAAGGTATGAGAGCAATAAAAAATGTCCATTTATTCAGGTTAACAGCCAAGTAGTGGTTAAGTTTTATATGTTTTTCTATAGTAAAACATAAACGCTTATGTTCATCGCTGGTTTAATCACTGTTATTTTGCAGTTAATATAGTATATTGGGATCTGGAATAAATTATCACATTAATTTATTTTGAGCCAGAGAAATACTGCTCTGATTAAATTACAAGTAATATACTAATTATTGTTATAAAATCTATTTCTTACTCCTTAAGTAACTTTGTTTTGTTAGTATAATGCAGCTCTGTGAGACAGAAGTCTGAAAACTACTACTGCAGAAAGTTACTCCATAACTGTCAATATCAGTTCGATAAGCAGTTGGATGGATTATAGATGAACTGTGTCTAATGTATTCACATGCTGCAGTCAGCAGGCACTTGACCGACAGTTCTGCTGATTTCAAATGCTTTCTCACAAATAATGCTAATTATCCTGTTTGAGCTTTGGGAGAAGGTGTTTATGTCTTACTCTAATATATGTTTCATAATGAAAAATTTAAATATTATAAAATATTTTAGCACATCCAAGCAGTTTTTACCCAATTACACACAAACTCATATACACATCAAAAGGTTTTTGATGTAACAGGAACCTTCACATCACTACTGACACTTCTTCCCTATTCGTGACATAATATTTCACCATGTAGGCCATATTTGATTTTATATCACCAACTTAAAGCTCATTTCCCCCCTCCCAACAGACCATCAAGGCGACATCCCCTCTCGGTGACCCCAGGGTGACTTACAACCTGGAGGAAGGTCAGGTTCCCGAGACCAACATGCCTGTGCGCTTCTACATCAAGCCTAACCGGAGGGACAGTTCTGCCTCTATCTTGGTGGCAGAGAATCTAGACTATGAGACGACGCGTTTCTTTACCCTCCGAGTACGTGTACAGAACGTGGCAGCTGTACCACTAGCTTCCTTCACCACTGTCTATGTCAACATCACAGGTGAGAGATACTCTAATCTTCTGTAAATTACATCAGAATTATATGTAAACATAAATATGAGTACCACACATTTGTGGTAATTTTCTATATATAACATTTATTTATTGTACATTTTAACAATAGATGCACTTTTAGTATTCTTTCATTAATAGAAAGTTCAAAAGAACAGCATTTTCTGGAATATCAATCTTTGGTAACATTATCAATGTATGGTACCATGTCTAGAAATCATGGCAACTACTTTATGCTTAGTGTAAGACAAAGAGAAAGAAAGAGAACAAAAATGCATAAATCTGACACAATGATAATAGTCCATGTTGACACCTCTTACTAGTGCGCTACAAATATGCCTCGACAACCGGTTCCATGCTGCCTGTGTGCCCTCAAAGAGGTAAACACATTTGCGGTAGTTTAGCAATCAGCATTTCATGCCAGCGCGGTTTCTCAGAAGCACAGCAGTGTCTGATCTGATCCACTGATTGTGTTTGAGCCGCTGATGCTAATGTTTTTTTTTCCCTTTCTTCATAGCTCATTTAGCCTGCGTTGTGCATTTGTACACAAAAGTGTTCTCTGCTGTCATTGAGTGTATGTGGAAATCCAGAGCGCTGATGAGTGCATGACAGGCGGAGGGTGGGGGCGTAGAGCGATGGTGTGTGTGTGTAATAGGAACAGAGAAGAGCTTTGGCACCGACACACAACACTTGAGACCACATCAGCATTAATTAAGAGGAAAATGGAGATTGAAAAAGAGGGAAAAGGAAACAAAAAGCCCACGGAAAAACTAGTTTAGAGGGGCTGTAATCTGCGAAGAGCAGAGAATCCAGACAATAAACCTGCATTAAGTGAATCCACACATTAAAACCTGCACATATTCTTGCCTAATTTATCCACAGTTAACTACAAACCAAACGTGATCACAATGAATGAAGCTGTAAAATAATGAAAAGACCAACAAATGACCCCAAAAGTGACTTTTTAATCATACTTAAAATTGCCATCGAATTAGATATAAAATATCAAACCAAGTGGAGTATATTTTAAAGAAAGACTGCAAATGCTAATTTTTCAAGTTAAATGTTTTAAATGTATTTTAATGCTATAATAGTAGATATACTGGTACTTTATGGCAATCAGAAATAGTGAAATATTCAGAAAAGTGAGAAATGTCTTGAATCGTTTGATTGCAGGAGCCTAATTTTGTATCTAATGCAATTAAACTTCAAATACTTTTTGGGGCCACTGTATTTACTATAAAATAAAGTTTTCCACTTATCTAACGTGTCAAAATGAATCCAATGGACGATTTCAGTAGTGTTTCATTTGTGACAGATTGCTCTCACTCTTTTTTTCCAGATGTGAATGACAATGTTCCCTTTTTCATGTCATCCACGTATGAGGCGACAGTCCCAGAGGGTGCGGAGATTGGCACATCAGTTGCTCAGGTCTCAGCAACTGACCTGGACTCTGGTCTCCATGGAATGGTGAGACTCTTCTGATAATGTTCCCTCCTGGTTCTCTCTAAAGGCCAATTCACACTGCACCAACAGATGCAAAGAATTGGCAACACACATCATCTGGTTTTGTCAGATCAATGTGCTACCCCTGTTGGCATCTGTTGGTGTTGGTTGGCATTTGTTTTAATTTTTTTATTGATTCTGCATTTGTCTGGTCTTGAAATGTCTGAGAAGTGACATACCGTTATCTGGTGACTGTCGCCGTTGGTCTGCATGTGTTGGTGCAGTGTGAATTGGCCTCAAACTACCTTGCAATGATTCTTAGAATACTTGATGCAAAGTTCTTTTTTAATCTTGTTTGGCACTCTTTCCTATCTAGATTAACTATATCATTCTGAAGGATCAAAGTGGCGACTCGCAGTTCTTCAGCATTAATTCCTACACAGGCATCATCCACACCCGGGCCACCTTCGACCGTGAGCAAAAAGGCTCCTACTTAATCGAGGTTCAGTCTCAGGACAGCTCAGAGTCAGCCCGACCCGGTCAGCAGGGCCAACCCAACACAGGTGTGATCCATCAAGCCTGTCTTCTTAACCCCTCAGTTACTCTGTTTCCCCCTCCACGAATTACAGCAGGGCACACCAGCCTCCAGGATGAACTTCATTCATTAAGACTTCAATGAGTCACGCCTAATGAAGAACTAATGCTATCCCAGGGATTTCTGTGTAATATAGGCTGCATATAATATAATAAGGCCGCAGTTTTAATATTAAACAGTCATTAGGATGTTTAATACAATTTATAGAATAAATCATTGCTACAAGTTTTCACAAATAATAATTTCCCATTAACACTTTCTACGAAGTCTGTGTTCTTGGAAATATGTTTTCAAAAAGCTATATGAGACCATTAAGACTTTTATTCAGCAAGGACGCATTGATCAAATGAGACTGATACAAAAATGTTTGTTTCAAATCACTGCTGTTCTTTTGAACTTGATTTGATATTCATCAGACATTCCTGAAAAACTACATCAATGTTTCCACAAAAATATTAAATAGTTTTCAATATTGCTAACTATTGATAAATGATTTTTGAGAACCAACGCATATTACAAAGGATCATGTGATACTGGAATAATAATTGCTTAAACTTACACTTTGCCATTACAGGAATAAATTACATTTTAAATATAGTAAAATAGAACACAGTCATTTTAAAATATTTCACAATATTACTGTTTTTACTATTTTTTTTTTTATCTAATGCAGCCTGGTGAGCATAAGGAGCTTCTTTCAAAAACATTTTTAAAAATCTTGCCAACTCCAAACTTTTGAACGGTTGTGCAAATATATACATATACACACATTTACATTTCACTTGAGCTTCGATGATAATTACATTTCATCATACAATGAATGCCAATGACTTTGTTTTTGTTCTGTTGTCCCATCTTGGTTTGAATTATAAATTAATTATCCATAAAGAACTATGTGCACTGATGTGATCTGGAAGTAATGCACACCTCTTCTGCCCTTTAGACACAGCCTACGTGAGGGTTTTTGTCACAGATGTTAATGACAATGCTCCAGCCTTCTCTCAGCCTGTATATGAGATCAGCGTGGAGGAAGACAAAGAAGTGGGCTTTGTGGTCATTACCGTTACAGCTAACGATGAAGATGAAGGTATTTTTTTTTTTTCCATTGCGTGTAGGTGTATCAAATATCTTATTCAGGTGGTCCTATCACTTGTCTTTAGTTTGTGGTTTTGTTGTTTTAGTTTTGTTTGTTTGTGCAATGATTTCTATCTGACAGCCCACTGATATATTTGACAGGGATGGAGGAGGAGGGGTTGCAAAAAGAAATTGAGCGGAAAATTCACTCCTTTTGGTGCTGAGCTTGTTAGCAAATCTCTGTGGTGAATGTGGGTGTAACAATTTCAGCACCCCATTTGATGTTTGTCTCTTTGATTTGTTTTTCTTTGTTGTCTTCAAGAAAAAGAATTAAATAAGTAGCAGGCCTTTTTTAATGATGGAAGTAAACCCTTGTGTGAAAGATTTTGCGTAGAAATTTACATGAGATGCGTGACATCTGAGGGACCAGGCAAATAACCATTGAGATTTTTAAATGGAATGGAATAGGCAGCTCTACACTTTTGAAAAATATACTGAAATGATAAAAGTAGTGTGTAATGGTAGATTTTTGACAAAACTCTCGAGAGGCTTTGCCAGGTGGCGTAACCAGAGATTAAATGAGAAAGAAAATAACAAGTGTATTAAACAAGCTGCACAGATTCATTCGTCTGTTGTCTGTCAGTCAAACTAAAAAAAAAAAGTTTTTTAAAGAAATAGTTCACCCAAAAATGTGAATTCTGCCAGTGACTATTGTTTTATTCTGAGTGCTCTTTTCCATATGGCACCACAGTAATGCCATAAAAGATTCTTTATTCCATGACTTGAGGAAAAGTCATTTAGAATGTCCAAAATCTAAATGTTTTGTTATCCTCTGTAGTACTTATCTTATTTGATATTGATGCACTGTGTTTGATGCAGGTTACATATTGTACAGGCTTCTGTAGTTTAAATATTTTGACTTAGTTTTTTAAAAATAAATATAGATAGCAGTTTTTATTTTAGTTTTAATTTACTTTGTTAAATTTGTAGTAATTTTGTTGTATGCTTTTGTCATTTTAATACATATATTATTTCAGTTAACTTTTTTCAATGGTTGAGTAAATGCTGACAGAATTTAAATTTTCTGACAAACCCTATTCTCTTTAAGATAGCACCAAGAGGCAGAAATTGGGACAACATGCCATTTTTGTTGTCCAATCCGCACCGCAAAGCAGTATACTTTTGGTATTGTTACTTAAGTATGCTGAACCCCTCAAGGGCAAGCTGAAACTGCAGGGAGTTCATGTTTATTTCAATAGTACACAGACTTTGCACTGATGTAACTATCACCATTACACCATTTTACACAAGACAGCCTGTATTTTTTTTGTCCCTGTAATGTAAGACCAAAATTAGCATGTGTACGAGCATTGCTGACAGCGTAATTTACCTTAATGCTATGCATTGTTTGACCTCTGAAATGAAACTTGGCTGTTTAGTAAATGTTTTATTTATGTCTTTAGAGAGCTCCGTATCCTTCGGACAATCTCAACACTGCCTGAAAACTTCGCCTTCGCTGAAACCATGTGAATGCATGAGCGGCTATGAATTGGTCAAGCGAACTCTCGGTGGTCAGTTAAATTTGCATATTCTGGAGCGACTTCTACAGTTGATTTTGTCCTGTTGGAACATTTGGTCCGTCGCTCTTTCCTCCAACAGCCATAGAGTCGCTCCTGTTAATCTGAGCGCGACAGGCTTGGACAAATCACCTATCCGTCCAATGTAGCGTGGCAGCCTGCCTGTCTGCCCACCCCCTCATTTCTCATCCTTTGCCTGTAGAATATTCCAGGCTGTCACCTCCACACATCTCGGTGACATGATTCCTCCACCTGATCTCGCACTGATTTCCATCAGGGCATGGCGACTTCGGCTCATCTGTCAACATAAACAAACAGGCGGGAGCACGATGTCTCTCACGGCGACGCGGCTTCACCTGTTACATATGCATGACAAATTATGTGTGGCGTGGAGCCGTGTCAACAAGCAGACTGAAGCGAAGGAGACAGGGGCAGCGGGATGGAGACGTGCAGGTGTCTGATAGCTCATTAATGATGAGACGCCCGCGCTGCCGTGGAGGTGAGAAGGGTGACATGACCTGCCACGGCTGGATGGACGGTCCGGAGCCAAGCGACAGCTAATATCTCACAACTGTCATGAAGGGGAATGCAAATCGAAGCTTGATGTCCCTCTGTCCCCTTCCTGCTTTGAAAGGCACAATGAATGAGATCGCAATTAAAATGCAATATTCCTTATTACACTGGGGATGAAAATGGGGAATAGGAATAATTGGGAGCTGATTTGCACGAGAGAAGGAATTTTATGGTCCTGTTAAGTGTTTCCTAAAGCTGATTAGCAGTGCCCTCTCTGAGCTGTTCATTAAACTCCAGACTGATTTCAAAGATGAAATATGTAAAACACGCCAAATTTTCTTCAACAGCCGAATGAGCACAAGGTCTCCTGGACTTTCAGCTGTCTTTCATCACCAATGACCATTCTATAGATCACATAGTTAGGTTTAACCTGGTTGGCCTGTGGTGGTGCTGTGGGGAAGGCCGCCATATGGCCCTGGCTAGTCATTAAGGAAGCTTGCTTTTGGCAAAATCACTGGAGCTCCCCTCAGCAAGTGTCACAGCACATCACACTTCACAACCGTGATGGCCGTAGCCAGGATGAGCACGACACGTTCTAATGAAATCCTCACATATCACGCCCAGATGGTGTTTGTCTCATAGAATCTGATCCAGACTGGTAAACAGAGCTGGCACGAAACTAGAGCCTTTCTGCCCAGCAGTGTACCATGGGTGGATAAAGCCATTTGGGGTCAAGCTGGGGAGATTTAATATATCAGTACATACAGTATATTCAGATATATGGGATTTCATATGTCAGCAGAGATAGGTTATTAAACATTTGGAGTATCATTTTTATAATGAAACTGCCATGTTCAAAGGATCAAATTGAATTTGTTTAATGACGCATTGACTAAGAAAAAGTGTAAACAAAAAAAAGTGTAAAACATGTACAAAAAAATTTGTGTGTATATGTATGCTGATTTCAGTATTTAAGCACAATCATATCATGACTGTGTGCATTACAGCTTTCTTGTCCTTTGTGTAATCCTCATCAAATGAGCACAGATTAATACTGACATTCTCTTTTTATCCAGCTCAGCCAAGCTTAACACTTCCTAGAATGCTAATGCTTCCCAAACCCCCCAAACAGGTGCCAATGCCAAACTGCGGTACCAGATTACCTCTGGGAACACCATGGGCACGTTCGATGTGGAGCCAGAGGTTGGCACGATCTTCATTGCCCAGCGGCTAGACTATGAGCAGGTGCAGCGCTACAAGTTACGGCTGGTCGCGTCAGATGGAAAATGGGAAAACCAGACAATGGTTGTCATTAACGTCATCAACCAGAATGATGAGGCACCCCTTTTCACTCAGACTGAGTACCACGTTAGCATCATGGAGGAACTTACAGAGCTTCCTGTCCTTGTACTAGCGGTGAGGGATTAAAATACTCAAACAGGCACATGTAGTTGAATGAAAAAGGCAATAATGTTGCAGAGAGGAATATCAACGTTTTTTAAAGAGATATGAAATGATTTTGTGAGTGTCTTGTACATATGCTATAAATTAGTTCCAGTTTCGTTAAGGGTTTATTAATGTTCTCATGTAGTTTAAAGCTTAGAAAGAAAAAGAAAGACCATTTGAAATTAATATTTTGACACATCCTACCACGGTTGTCATTCTCTGCTAGCATGTGTCAATATTGCTGTCTATTGTGCTGTCAGTGTAAAAAATAGACTTCAAAGTCTTCGCGTAAACACACCGGAAAAGAGGCAGAGAGAACTATCGGCATTCCTTTGCTGTGACTATTAACTTTTAATTGCCTCATATGTTCTGTGACAAGTGTGTTGAATTCTAATATGCATGCCTGTTTTTTCCCATCTGTTCTTCACACAGGTCTCAGCCACGGATCCAGATCAGGAGGCGGACCAGCGTGCGGTGCGGTATTCTCTACACGGGCAGGGCGCTGGTAGCGAATTCACCATAGATGAGATGAACGGTAGGATCTTCGCCCAACGTCGTTTAGATCGTGAGGTTCGCTCTGCCTGGCAATTCCTTGTACTTGCCACTGATGAGAATGGAGCAGGTCTTACCGGGTTTGCTGATGTTCTAGTCGAAGTGCAGGATATCAATGACAACGCACCTGTTTTCCTGTGTGCAACGGACAACTGCTTTTTGGGTCACGTGCCTGAGAACTCCCCAGCAGACACTTCCATAATGGAGATGCGGGCCACCGATCTAGATGATCCAAAAGCTGGAAAGAACGCTATCCTTACCTACAGAATTGTTCAGAATGTGCGCAATGAAATCAATCTTAACCTCTTCTCCATCAACCCAGCCACCGGCACAATTTATACTGTTCTTCGCTCTTTGGACAGGGAAGTGGTGGATCGATACCTCGTTGTGGTAGAAGCTCATGATGGAGGAGGACTTTCAGGCACAGGAACAGCCACCATCGTAGTTTCTGATGTCAATGACCATCCTCCAGTGTTCACCCAAAGGGTCTACATGGCCTCTATGCCAGAAAACTTGGACATCAACAGTGAGGTAGTGGTAGTGGCTGCCACCGATGGTGATGAAGGTGAAAATTCAGTCATGACGTTTAGCATCATTGGTGGAGATGAAGACCGCAAATTCTTCATTGAGACCGACAAGGTGAACCGTCGTGGCATAGTGAGGCTAAAGAAGAAGATTGACTTTGAAAAGCCACATGAGCGCACATTCAACTTGACAGTCAAAGTGGAGGATGCTGACTTCTTTAACCTGGCCTACTGCATCATTCAGGTGGAAGACTCCAATGACCATGCTCCAGTTTTCTTCCCGCAGTTCTACGAGGCAGGATCTATGTTCGAAGACGTTCCAATAAGCACCATTGTGACACAGGTGACAGCCATGGATCTGGACTCTGGTCAAAATGGGAGATTCACATACAGCATCGCCCCAGAATCAGACCCCTTTCAGCAGTTCCTGGTGGATAAGAGTGGTTGGGTTGTAGTAGCTGACTCTCTGGACAGGGAGAAGGTGTCTCAACATAGGCTTATGATCCTGGCCACAGACATGGGCACCCCTGCTCTGACTGGCTCTGCCATCGTGCTAGTGACCGTACAAGATGTCAATGACAATGGACCAGAGTTTGAGGCTCCATATCGGCCCATTCTGTGGGAGAACACTATTGCACCACAGGTCGTTCACATGAACGACACATCCATTCTGTTGCATGTTATTGACAGAGACACATCATCCAATGGAGGACCTTTTTCCATCCGTCTGCTGATGTTGACCTCTGACGTTACTAATTTCAACCTGACTGATCTGCGGAACGGCAGTGCCATTATAACCGCTCTCCGCAGCTTTGACCGGGAACAGCAGAAGCAGTATCTTCTCCCCATCCTGATGATTGACAGTGGCTCTCCACCAATGAGCTCTACCAGTACACTCACCGTCATAATTGGAGATAAAAATGACCATCCCCATGCACCTGGACACAGCGAGTTCATAGTGTACAACTTACAGGGTATGTTCCAAATAAATGTCATAATCTTGCTACTATGGTTCTAAAATTCAGCAGGAAGTTATTTACATCCCTTACGGTACTTTGATATATACTATGATACTAGAATTAATATACCATGTTTTTTATGATAGTACCAAGAATACCATGATACTACCATTGTGCAAAATACCATGGTTGCACTTTTTGTAAGTGTTAGCATTTTAATTTAGCATGATATTTGATTGGCACTCAAAAGTACTACAAAATATACCATGGTATTGCCATGGTAAATGTGTAAAAACCGATGGTATTGCCATTGCTACATGTTCAGAATACCATGGTAGTGCCATGCTTCACTTCCAAAGTACTATGGCATTACTTTAAGGTACTTAAATATATTTCATGGTAAATATGTAAGAAAAACTTTGGTACTGCCATGATACATTCCCAAAACACTATGTTTTTTAAGCCTTCTTAATATATCACATTTTAGGAAAGAAATATAGTATTACTTGATATATTTTTAGCATTTTTCTCTTTTCTCTGATGGAAATGCATTAGCCTTCTAATAATAATTCGTCATGTAGCTCAAACATGGCATGATGCTAACAATTTACTTAAATCCCAGGTTTAAGAGGCACATAAACAGTAGCCATTTTAAAGGATGTTGATTTCTTGACTAATCGGATTACAGCATTTCGTTTTGCCTTTTGGAGAAATGGCAATGCTGCATGTTAATAGCATTGCATCCCCCCCACTGTGCTGTTTAAGTGGGTCCATATGTGCCAATGAAATGCTCTGCTTTTTGCTTATCTTTTTAAAGATATGTCTCCTCCGCCCACCCACACACGCACATCGCCCCAGGTATCGCACAGCCTGGATGGAGGTAGCTTTTCTCTAACCTCATTATGTATGTTCCCCAGGTACACTCCCCACGACGGTGCTTGGACAGGTTCAATCCCCTGACCTTGATGATTGGAGTGAGAAGGTTTACAAGTTCGAAGGCAAACCCCCCAGGTGCTTTGATCTTCTACTGAAGTTTGATTCAAACTCTACTGTGTCAAGTGACACTTACAAGAGAAGAAAAAAAGAACAAAAGTGAGGGGAAGATAAAGGATGAGAGCGTGCAGAGCACGGCATATTAGCTTACTGACATCTTGCCTGTCACTCGCCTTTTTAATTTCAAAATTCACTCTGAAGTGATACACGGATTCTCTCCTAGTAACTGATAAGAAAGATTACGTTGGCTAGAGGTTCTCTCTAATGAGCTGCATCTAAGTGATGGTCTTTGTCCAAACCAGACTCTGTGGCTCATGCTAGCGATGGCACCTTTAAGCAAAGCGATTATGCTAACGCTCCAGCAAGCAATGCCAACTCAATCAGTTTAGTCTTGAGTTCAATCACAGTCTGTTTCAAGTTCTATCCAAAGCTGTGCCCGACGGTGTGTTGTGGAGGATCTGCTCTCATTAATTTGGATAATTAACACATTAATACATTAGCAGTTTGATGCTAGCTAGTGTGACACATCTCTTGGCACAGAGAGCGCAGCTTCGATCCAAGCAGTTTTTCATTTGCTTACTTGACAGTTAAGTACCTAATTTGGCACCGGAGCTGAAGGTTACCATCGAGGTGGAACTCTATTCCTGTTATATGAACATGATTGAATTTAATTTGAGCAGTGTGACTACTGTGAGTTTAGCGACCTTGCTGCACAATGTTTGAAGTTACAGGGCCAAACATAGCTTCATAGCAAACACTATATTAAGAGCCATAAACCAGTGTTGCTTTAATAGACGTGTCATTTTCATTTTGTGTCCTTGTCCTTTTAGCTCATGCTACAAGACAGAAGCTCGTCACTTACACTAGTCTGTAATCACAGATGCTACAATAAACTTTGAAATCTGGTTCCAAGAGAGACATGAGCAACAGCCAATGACATTGCGAGTCTTATTTTCCAATTTTTTTTTTTCAGCTTGTACAAAACATTCCAAAAAATGACCACAAACCCTTCCTCCAAGCTGTCAAGATTCAACTCTTGCATTACTATATGCGTTAATTTATGTGAGAAAATGCAAATTCAGGATAGTGGATATGGTCAGGGAGGCGTTTGTGCTTCTCAGTATTTTTGTGGAAAAGTTCAAAAGAACAGCATTTATTTGAAATAGATTTTTATATATAACAAAAAAAGTCTTTACTGTGACAGCTGATTAATTAAATGCATCCTTGCTAACTAAAAGTATTCATTTCTTTTTAAAAAATCATACTGACCCCAAATGTTGTGTTGTGTAGTGTAATTTTCTATTTTTAAGCATAAATCTAAAACAATTTAGTGATTGTTTATACTTAAATGCAAGAAAAATGTGCACAAGACGACACTTAAAAATGCAGAGAGATAATACAACTGTGACCTAGACAGAGAAGGAGTGTATCCATACAAAAGAGAGTGAGTGAAAGAGAGATTGGTGCAGTCCAGCTGTTCCTGGAATCTCTTATCCAGAGCAGCAGAAGTGTCCCTGTCATGGTCATCACATCTGGAGAAGGAGACAGGAGTTGACATAAGTGCTTTCAATGATATACACACTGCCATTAATAATACAGCTTGAGTCATCTTACAGCATCAGTGCTGCTCTCTCATGTGCGATGATCCAGGAATGAATCTTGGAATGAATCTCCAGTTACTGTTTGTCTAAGTTTAAAGGGATAGTTCACCCAAAAATGGAAATTCTGACACAATTTTGTCACCCTCATGCTGGTCCAAACCCATATGATTTTCTTTCTTCCGTCAAACACAGAGATGGTAGACAGAATGTTGACATTGCTCTTTATCTAAGAATAAAAAGTGAAGGAGTACAGATGCTGTCGAACTCCAACAAAAAGCAACATGAAAGTATTATAAAAGGCTTCCACCCAAATGCCTTGTACACTATATTCCAAATACTATTCCACACATTCTCCTAAACATCTTAGTTTGCTACACGAGTACATGATGAATTTCCTTTTTAATCCTTATTGTTATAAATATTTAAAGGTGGTAAACTGAGATGATCATAAATACACTAGTTGAATCTTGAGCCATGCATTAATTCTCATCCTTTTGCCCCATTGAACATGAACCCACACAGGCAGTTCAGCCTGAACCAAAACACCGGTCAGCTGAGCATCCGAGAGGGAACACCAGCTGGATTCTACAGCCTGCAGGTGAGGGTGGCTGATAAGAGCTGGCCTGACGTCACCTCATCGGCCGAGGTCACGGTGATGGAGCTGGAGGAGGAGGCACTGAGGAATGCTGGGTCCATCAGACTGGCCAGTGAGTGACATTTTCTTTCAAAAAACTGAAATCTTAATATAGAAAAGCTCATTATTGTTTTGATTTATTAATCTATTAATTCTTAAACTTGAACATAACACAGTGTTATATTTAACCATTGCGTGAGAGGATTTTCTTTTTCCCAAAAATGCTAGGTAATGTTATTGCATTGGAATAAAATGTATTGACTGGGTACAACAACTCCCCCCTCCCTCCCAAAGTTTTCTTTATTTGTCGAAAATAAATGGCTTATGTCGGTGTCAATAGCCTTGTGGGCAGCACGCCAACATACAGTGCTCTTGCGCTATGGGCATCCCGAGTTCGAATCTCAGCTCGTGGACATTTCCCGATCACGCCCCCCGTCTCTCTCCCACTTCGTTTCTTGTCATTACACTGTCCTATGTGAATAAATGCAAAACACCAAAAAAAATAAATCAAAAAAAAAAAAAAGGTATTATTATTTAAAAAAATACTATATTATTACCAAATGGTGGAATCAGTAATTTTATCAACTTGTTTTATTTCAGTTAGTCATTAGGTTTTGTATTTATTTTTGTAACTGATTGGTCATAGGCCTAATTGATCTGAGCTTATGCATCTCGGCTTTTGAGTAAGCATTACAAACATTGTCCATAAATAATGTTTTTTTTTTTTTTTTTTTCGCTCAAAAACTGAGGTGTATAAGCTCAAATCAATGAAGCATACAAGCAGCCAGTTTCAAAAAAAAAAAAAATAGCAAAACAAAATCTTTGCTAATTGAAAGAAAAAATTCTAAAATCATTGAATATCTGATATTAGAAACCCAAATGCATAGCATTTGCATTCCTGTATCCCATTGGAAAAAAATCGCTGATATTTATTCCCAATCATTTTGTTTGACCTTAAAAGTTTGTGCATCACATTTTTAATACAGATTTTGTAAATCTGTCACATGTAATGCAGGCTGATATTGATGAATTAGCATAATGCAATCCGCAGCCTGAGAGTAAGTGCTCTTACTCATTTCACATTTGCATAGAAGTCTTAGCATAGAAGGGACAGCATGAAAAAAGTCATACAAAATAAGGTCAGAGAGATGGTATAAATCATATGGCTAAAAAACAACTACATTTTGGAACAAGGAACATTTTAAGTTGCTAAAAAATGTTAAGAAACTGATGTGACTACATTAATAAATAAGCTTGGGTTTTACGTTGATATCAGTTCTTTGTATGTGTATGTTTGTTATGCACAGACCTGACTGCAAATGAGTTTTTCCGAGCATCAACGAATGAGGAGAGCCGATACATGCGTCTCCGCCGGCTCTTGTCCGACCTCTTCCAGACAGATATGGAGAATGTTGACGTCTTCAGCCTGGCCAGTGGCAGCCAGCCAGCTCAGCATCACCTCAGTGTGTGGTTTGCCGCCCATGGCTCGCCATACTACAAGCCCGAGAAACTCCACGGCTACGTGGCAATGCACAAAGCTAAGGTGACAAAGACAAGTGCACAAAAACTCACAGTTTCACACCAATCCACATCACCTGTGTTTCTCACATAGGCACAGACATGGAGTCTATGAAGCCGTTCACATTTACATGCGTCTCACACCTGCACTCAGAGACACAATTTGCACTAGGTCAATAAATATTTCATTTCCATGTAAGGTATGAGATGGTGGGCTGTCGCTTTGGGCCAGGGAGGCGAGCAGGATTTCTGAAAGGGAGTGAGGGAGGAATGGATAGAAAGAACATGTTGCTCCCTGTGCAGCATCCACTAGTCTATAAATCAGGTGTAGAGTTGGCGCTCTTCACAGCCCAGCGTGGTGCTAATGCTCTCACCGAGATGATGTTGATGCACTACACAGGAAGCTGCTCTGACATTTTTAGAGCCGCTGCTGAGGGATGTGATGGACTGCCCTTGAGTCCAGAACAAACAAACACACTCATACTAACAACACATGTACAGAAATTATTATGGTGAATCAATTGAGTTGCATTGTTCCTCTTGTAAATTGTTTTGGATAATAATGTATTTGGATAAAAAAAAATTATGCTAAAGAAATAGTTCACCAAAAATGAAAATGTAGTCATCCAAACTTATGCTTTTGTCGTTCCAAACCTGTATGACATTTCCTTTACTATGTTTCCAAGCTGCTCTTTTCCATTTTATTTTATTTTATTTTATTTTATTTTATTTTATTTTATTTTATTTTATTTTGTTTTGTTTTGTTTTGTTTTATTGTATTTCATTTCATTTTATTCAGTAGAATGATCAAGGTCTTCTTGTATTTATAACTAGTGAATATTGACTGGTAAAATAAAGGAAATACAATAGGTTAAATGTTGGGAAAAACAATAATTAGCAAAGTAAAGTTCATGAAAATTTTAAAATTAAAGATAACATTTATTTGAATCTATTTTGTATTTTATCTTTACATTTTATTTCATTTAATTTGCTGTCTAGTTGTAGTAATGTTGGGTAGCCAACTGTTTCAATATGTTGTGCAGTTTTGCTTATGTGTAGAAAAAAAATTATTTAAAAAAAATTATCAGTCAACAAATATAGTAAAAAGGAAAGCTGAAGAAGTAACATTAATTCAACAAGTAATTAAATAGGATTTGTTGTTCTCTTTTAGTTGGAGTCTGCTCTGGGTGTGGCCATTCTACAGGTCGGGGTGGACGAGTGTGCCTATGCAGTTTGCGGTCAGACAGGCGGCTGCTCTAGCAAGGTGACATTCAGTGACACTCCTAAAATACTGAACAACGGGAATGTCTCTTTGGTGTCCGTCTCAGCCAAAGCGAGCACTCAGTGTGGCTGCCTCGCTCGAGAGGGCGTTCACCTGCACTGCTCTTCATACTCACACAACCCTTGCCTGAACGGAGGCACTTGTGTGGATAGTGAACTAGGCTACAGGTAAAACATACTACCGTTCTAGCACTCAAGTCTTGTTAATAATTGCTTGTTTTTCTATATGATAGAATAAACGTTGTTTTTTCATGTAATGCATTTTCACTTTTGGGGAAGCAATGGCTGATCTACCGCTCTGTTGCAGGTGTAAATGTCCCCCTATGTTTGATGGACCAGAATGCCAGCAAACCAAGCACAGTTTCCTTGGGAATGGTTATGCTTGGTTCCCTCCCATAAGGCCTTGCTTCCAGAGCCACATCTCTCTGGAGTTCATCACAGAAGCAGGCAATGGCCTGCTGTTCTACAATGGCCCAATGGGAACACCTCAGCCTGGAGAAAAAGAGGATTTCGTTGCACTGGGTATGTATTGTATGCATAATTGTCGCACTTCACTGTTTATTTGCATAGTGCATAGTTTTATTAATTTTGTTCTGTGCTTTTGTCATTTTTATAATTTATTTATTTATATTAATAAATGTGTATTTTTATTTCAAGTCATATTTATTTTTAGATTACTTTTAGTTTTAGTAAATTTCAGTACTTAATTTTAGTACTTAAAATTATTTCAACTAGTTCCTATGGGAACATTTCTAATTTTAAGTTCATTTAATATTAGTTAACAATACCATATGTACCACATTCTGAATGATGGGAAAAAAACTAGTTGAAATCTGTTTGGACTGAAACCACATATGTAAACATTTACTATTAACCTGGGGGTAAAAAACCTGAACAAAGCCTTTAAAAACAATCTCAATAATGGAGAAAACATCTGTCATAGAGCCATCATAATTTAAGATTCTCTTCTTACACTGCATGACATTAATTTCCTCTACCAATTAATTGTGTTACTAAAATCGATTAATGGCAACAAACAATCTAAAGTGAGCCATTAATTATAGATGTTTGTAAATGTGTGTGGTCAGCAGTGGTGTGAATGGGCTTTGGGTCAGCATTGATCTTGACCCCAAGTCACCGGTGAAGGTCACATATTCAGATTCTGTGCCACCTGTCCAATACTGTATTGTGCAACTGGTCGTATGATTTCAGGAAACGACCCTCCCGTGGCCTTGCATAAGCTTACATCAGCCTCCACTGCAGTGACAGCAATTTCAAACTGACCACAAATTGATTACGAATAAGCATTTTTTACTGCTGGGGTCAAAATCAATCTTAGGGGGCATAAAACAGCATTAGACTTTCATGTCACATGTGTTTGCAGTATTTGTGTCATATGCTTTCCTATGATGAGTTTGAGAACTTGTTAAAGGTGAAGTGTACTAGTGGCACCAAATAGCCTGGGACTCAAATCTATGTGATTGTTTTGCCATTTTATCATCCTCTGGACAAAAATCTGTCTGATTTTGAGGTGTTATTCATGTTCGTAGCACAAACAAGTTACAAAAGTCTTCAAGCCCAGAACTGCCTTTTTTTCCATGTTAATTCACAGTTTCCACAAAAATATTATGCAGCACAAATGTTTTCAGCTTTGTTAATAATAAAAAATGTTTTTTGAGCACCAAATCTGCAAATTAGAATTATTTCTGATGGATTGTGTAACAATGAAGACTAGAGTAATGGCTACTGAGAATTCAGCTTTGCCATTACAGGAATAAATTACATATTAAAACATATTAATTGTAATAATATTTACCAATTTTACTCTTTCTAACGTATCTTTATCAAATAAATGCAGCCTTGGTGAGCATAAGAGACTTCTTTAAAAACATTAAATTTGACCAATTCCAAATTTTTGAATGGTACAGCGTACCTCTTTGCACTCATATTTATATTCTGTGTAGGGCTGCAAGATATATTGCAAGCGATAGTCATAGGCATCTCGTCAATAAAGCCAGTTCTGTGATTAGAAATAAATCTCCAACACCTGTTTTCAGATGGAGCGGCATTTAATACACAGAGCCATAGTTCACTGACAAGCTGCGCATGACTATCGCATGCAATATATCTTGCAGCCCTAATTCTGTGTGTCTTCTAATGAAATTCCATGATTCTGTTTCTTTCATTAGAGCTGAAAAATGGGGTTCCTGTGCTGAGTGTGAATCACGGTTCGGGGACCCTAACACTGCAGCTGCCCACGAGAGCCACTGTCACGGACCGCCGCTGGCACCACCTGGACATCATCAGCGATGGCAAGGTACAAGCGTAGATTGAAATGAAAGGCATGTGACCAGGATGAGACACTGAGCATTTGCCATTCCCAAAGGAATTTTTGTTTGATTTTATAATGTTCTCAACCTCGCCTCAGTTTCACTGAAACATGAAGCCGTCAGAGAGTCCAGATCATCACATAGCTTTTAGGTTCACACCGGGTAAAGCAGATTGTGAGCTTTATCACCCTCTGGGATATGGGTCTAAAATATTCCATTATGAAACGTGACCTCTCGTGCGCTCAGATGGTGTAATACTTTGCCTTGAAGTTATGTGTGTGTTTTTGTGTAGACTGTGCAGATGATTCTGGACCACTGCTCTGGTGCCATGGTGAATGAGGTAGAAGGCCTGGGAGCTGAGATGTTTGAGACTGATCAGTCGGTGTGCAAGGCCTCCGGAGAGACGCCAGGCAGTGAAAGGTAAAATATGATTTTTGTATTTAGAGAAATACCCTGCTGAAAAGATCCGCTTAGACCATTTGCATGCTGTCCAGGATTCCCAATTTTATTCAATTCCAAGTTTATTAAAGACCCCATGAAATGAAAACTAGAGTATTGTGGATTTTTGATGGCATCAGAATGTCGCAGCCTCGTACCTTTAGCCCATCTATATGCTAGTGTCTTTTTTTTCCAGGACAACACACCAAAATGCTGTTAACTTATCTTTCACTCAGGCATATACAAATATTTGTCTTATAAATGCTCTCTAGAATACCTCCTGCCTTTGACTAGCAATAGCAAGTAGCAAATCATTGTTTCTGGCTGTGATGTAAACTGAATGTTCATCTGTTCATTTCTTTTCAGGTTTTTGGATGTCTACCAGCCTCTCCAGCTGGGTGGGGTTAAAGAGACACACTCACTCCGTAGGTCACACCCCCATTACAAAGGATTTGTGGGATGCATGAGGAACCTGGTGGTGGACAGTCAGGTAAAACCAGTGTAAATATGGTTATTCATCTAGGTGCTACTTTGTTTTGAACTTTTTAAGTGTTCTGTATAGTATAGCTTTCTGGAGGGAGTCTTGGCGGAAGTAAAATATAACTTAACAAAGCAAGTTAAATAAGATTTTTCTTAAATACTTGTTCTAAGTGCTGGAAGTATGTACTTCACTGATAATGGGAAAACTTGATACTTTTAAGTGTGTCCCACATCATAAAATTAAATCATAACTTCTCGTTATGCAATGTTTGCATTTGCCTTCAATCGTTTAGCTAAAATCATTACTTTAAAATACGTTACTATTTAACATTATTTGCCTGCTGAAATTCTGTGGTAGCAATGCATTTATCTGCATTTTTCCCAACTGAAAAAGTTGGATATTAACTATTACAGACTCCTCTTCTTTCATTGTGCAAAAGGTTGTCGGAAATATTACCAAAAAATACATACACAAGTGCACACTCCAAAAAAAAAAGTGTATAATTTGGGCATATTTGGCTTAATATTTTCAGTATGCTGTTTTCAGTGGATTTGGTAGGCACTAATTCTGTTTGGACGGATTATTTGTAAATACATACATGTTGTTTCATTTTAAATATGATTGCATTATTAAGAGAACAGGTAACACTTTAGTATAGGGACCAATTCTCATTAATAACTAGTTGCTTATCAGCATGCCAACAAATTGGCTGATTATTAGTGCTTATAAAACACATATTCTGCATGACCATATTCTACATATCCCTAATCCTACCCAATACCTAAACTTAACAACTACATTATTAACTATTAATAAGCAGAAAATTAGGAGATTGAGGCAAAAGTCGTGGTTAATGGTTTGTTAATGGCGAGAATTGGACCTTAAAATAAAGTGTTACTAGAGAAGATTATGCTTTCTAGTTTATTGACAATGGGCCTTATTCATAAAAGATAAACAAAATGAATTCTGCTGAAAATCATTCATAAAACCACTAACATTGTCACATACGGACCACTGTATCTTTACATATGAAAGCAGAAATTAATTTTACTCACATTTCGTGAATGAATCTGTCAGGGTTAAACGTCTTTCAGACTGAATGTGTTTCAGGTTCCAATCTACGATCTTTTGTTTGGACGGAACAGAGGTTTACCTGAGCCACTTTCTGACAGCGAGTCGATACGGATCAATGATGTTCAAGATTGTGCTGACTCAGGCCTTTCTGTATGTGTGTCTGTTTTCTGTCAGGTGTACGACCTCGGCAGCGCAGCAGAGAGTGAGAACAGTGCCCCGGGATGTGCCCTAACAGATGGTGTGTGTCTGACCGCAGGAGGACCCTCCTGTGGGGTCCATGGGAAATGTCTGGGGGAATGGGGCTCCTTCAGCTGTGATTGCCATCCTGGATATAGTGGACACAAGTGTGACAAAGCCCTTCCTGAGTGGTCGTTTGAGAAAGACAGTGTGCTGAGGTACCAGCTGAGAGGTGGAGGAAGTCCTCGCAAAACCCAAGCTCACTTCCTTCTGAGAACCCGTGCATCCATGGGCAGCCTGCTCAGCATGGCCTCACGTGACGCCAATGAGTTCATTATCCTGGAAGTGAGTGATACACATGAATGCAATAACATCTGATTCAAAAGCATTCAAATTCAAGTGTCCAAATACATCTGAAAATGTTTTAAAGCTGTAATTCTGTGGCATCTTGTCTCTCAGATAGTAGATGGGTACCTCACTGTCCGTGCTAACCTTGGGGACGGCGCTCACTCTCTGAAGCTAACAGGTCATCGAGTGAACCTCGGCCAGTGGGTCTTTGTCAGCCTTCACCGCCATGACAACATCTTCACCCTGCGACTGGAGCAGGGCGGGGGTTCACGAGAGGTCACAGGGGTCCTGGGTCAGAAGAAGGAAATAGTTGTTCACCCCTCCAGTGTGTTTCTGGGAAACAGCGCCACTCCAAACACACAGGGGGACTTTCAAGGTGGGATTTTTCTTCCCTTTCTTCCTCATTGCTGTAATTCAAATCAGTGAGTTTGTCTGTTTTGCTTTGCTGAACTCCTGATAGGAGTGAATTTGTTTTCTTCTTCTGTTTTTATTATTCACGCTTTTGAAGATTAAAGCTTAATATTTAACTTAGTTACACAACTCTCTGGAATGCTTGACTCTGATTGGTTAGTCTCAGCTTTTTTAGGTCAAATATGTTTGTATAATTACATCTAGACTGTATAATTGACTTTGTCAAACAATCACCTACAATGTGCAATGTATAATATTATGTTTCATGAATATTATTGTTATATACCCCAACATTCAAAAGGATGAGGTGGGTAAGATTTGATTTATTTTATTTTTGCAAGGACACGATAATTTGATTGTAAATACAATTATAATGTTATGAAAGATTTCCATTTCAAATAAATGCTGTTCTTCTGAACTTTTTCTTCCAAAAATCCTGAAAAAATCTCGGTTTCCAAAAAAAATATTAAGCAATGCAACTGTTTTCAACATTTTTTGATGATAAAGTTATAAAAGAGTAATGGCTGCTGACAATTCAGCTTTCTCACCACAGGAATAAATTATATTTTAAAATATATTAAAATAGAAAACAGTTACTTTGAATAATAGTTCAAAATATTACTGTTTTACTATAATTTTGCTGAAATAATTGCAACCTTGCTGAGCATTTAAAAACATGAAAAATTCTTATTGACCCCAAATTTTTGAACAGTAGTATAAAATGTAATGTTTTAATATATTTTTTAATAAACATTTACACTATTTAAAATGTCCATTTATTTATTTATTTATTTATTTATTTAGTAAGTAACTAATGAGTGAGATTATGCACAGTCAGGTGGTCATTATTGGAAAATAAACCAGATGATCGAAATTACAATTATATATTATATATTATATATATCATTATAAAGTCCAAGAACACGTTATATATTTCAAATAAAAGTCACAGTAGCAAATACAAAATATAAAAGTTCTGTTGCATTTTTTTTTTTTTTTACCATACAGGCTGTATGCGGGATGTAAGACTGAACGGTCACTCTCTGCCGCTGGATGGTCAGGGCACAGAGTTCAGTACTGTGCTGGAGCGCCGAGGAGTGGTGCCCGGCTGCCACACTGATGCCTGCAGTGCCAAACCCTGCCTGAGTCCACTGTACTGCGTCGACCTGTGGAGGAAACACGAGTGCAGGTGAACACTCTCTCCCACACGGTTGCCCACTGTCAAAAGCTTCATCCTGTGTCTCAACGTCCACTCTCTCACTCCAGGTGTCCAGCCAATCAGGTTGCGGTGGTGGATGAGGTCACAGGTCTTTTGCATTGTGCCCTGTCCCCCTGCGGCCCCACCACGTGTCGTAACGGTGGCACCTGCTTGGCTCACTCCACCAAAAACTACCAGTGCCGCTGTCCAGAGGGCTTCAGGGGCCAGTGGTGTGAGATCGGCCAGGTCAAATCTCTCCGTCTCGCCGCGCTCAGCCCGAGCTCCATCCTAGCCATCAGCATGTGTCTACTCGTCTTTTTCGGTAACTATCACAATATCATGGAACACTTTTCATGAAAAGCGTTGTAATGTCTCCGTTATCAGTGTTGGAACCATGATGAGACCCTCTCATTTTGTGTTACTCTATTGAGAAAACTGTCAATAGAGAGCCAACACACAGAGGTAAGAATGACGAGGCGGGCCAGTGTGTGTGTGTGTGCCTCAGACAGGTACAACAATAACGTGACAGGCTGGCAGTGCCCTCCAGGCCTCTCTGCCAGCTCTGACACTCCGTCAGCCACATCACAAGCAGACACACAAATCCTTTTTAAAGCATTACTGCATGCAGGCTGTAAGAAATCACTCATCAACTGAACCAAAAGTGAGAAACGTGCTGCCAGATGATGGGATTGGTTGGGCTTATGGCCTTCAGAGAAATTTGGCAGAAAATGATGGGTTATTTTTGGATTGATCTGTGTTTAATTGAAAAGAGGAGTCTTACCATCCATGAACTGGCAGGATTGCATGAGCTGGTGAAAGCTGAAGCCTGCAATCAGACTTTTGCACTTGAAAGTCAAAATAAAATCAAAATTGACCCAGTTTACTTTAACTTTTTTTGTGGATGATTTACATATTGTGCATGTTATTCCAAAGACAACAAATCTTTGTAAACTTTCATCAAAATATAATATTTTTCTACATCTCTGAATCATAAACCTGGGATCCAAAATCTTATTTTAACCTGTAAATAATATAATTTCGTAATTAATATATATTATTTGTAAATATAATAATTTGTTAATATATAAATTGTGAATTTAAAAATATTTTGTATTGAATTACACTCTGCATTTATTTGATCAAAAATACAGTAAAAACAGTAATAATGTGAAATATTATTACAATTTAAAATAACTGTTTTCTATTTTCATATATTTTAAAACATAATTTATTCATGTGATGCAATGCTGAATTTTCAGCATCATTACTCCAGTGTTCAGTGTCACATGATCCTTCAGAAATCATTCTAATATATAGATTTTCTGATCAAGAATCATTTCTTGTCAATTTTGGAAACAGTTGTGCTGCTTAATAATTTTGTGCAAATCATTTTTTTTCCCAGGATACTTTGATGAATAGAATTCCTCAAGAATTGAAAAGCTTTTATTTTAATTTATTTTTTATATTTTATTTATAACAGCATTTTTTTCAAATATAAGTGTTTTGTAACATTACAGTTGTCTTTACTGTTTAAATTTAGTGTATCCTTGCTGAATAAAAGTATTAATTTCGTTAAAAAAAACAACAACAACAAAAAAAAACTTATTGTCCCCAAACTTTTTGAACAGTTGAACAGTAAAAAATAAAATAAAATAAAATAAATAAATATAAAATAAGCACAATAGATGCATTTTCAACACTGCACTGCATGTCACATTATGGAAGTAAAATGTGCTGCAAAGTATTTACCATCATTTACCATATTAAGCATCCATGCTTCAACAGAAATACACTTTTTATAACTGGTTTCATCATTCTTGTATTAATCTCTCTCTCTCTGTCCTCTGCAGCCGTGCTCGTGGCAGTGACCGTATGGAATCAGAAGGGCAGCCGGAATAAGTTCCGCAAGCGAGGTGTTTACCACATCCCAGCGGAGCACGAGAGCTGGGAGGACATCCGGGAGAACATCCTCAACTACAACGAGGAGGGAGGAGGAGAGCAGGACCAGGTATTCCATTAACACAGGGCAGCCAGGGGAGATATTGATTTACTTTCAGTAAGACTCAGGTCAGGGGAATGACCTCCATCAGCAGCTACACTGCAATGCCATCATCCTCTAGGCGGCAGCTTTCAGCACTTTAGAATTTCAATCTGCACAACATGATTTACACAAAAGCACAGCAATGCTCAGAATGGAAAACTAGCATGCAGTCTATGCTATATTGTCACATCCAGGGGCGTAGAATTAAGGGGGGACACTAGGGACATGTCTTACCAATATCCAGCGATTACCAAACTGTCCCTAGCAATAATTTTGATCAAACAATTAAATATATGTATATGTTTTTTTTTTTTTTTTTTTTATCTTGGACGCATCTGAAACTTCATACCATTGATATTACCTAAGTTAAGGTTCTCTGTGGTTCTCTTATGTCAAAAGCAAACCTACGCCCTTTGCATTTTTTTTTTCATCCAGAGTTTTTAATTCAATTTTAAAATCTATAGATTCTATAGCACTTTCCCAGAATTCAAACTGTCGCCTATGTGTCTGCCAGAACGCCTATGACATCACCGAGCTGAAGAGGCCGCTGTGCTCCAGCTTGTCCCAGTCCTCCTCCTGCACCACTGCCCCCCTCATCAAGTCGTCCCAGGGCTCTCAGGAGGAGGTCCATCCCTGTGGAAACATCACCAACGGAGCCACCCTTCCCTACCACCACAATGCCAGCTGCGGCGGTCACTGCTCCATGGACTTCAAGAGCTACGTGTCGCGAATCATCTGGGAGGCCGACAACGACAGTCTGGCATTCCCCATGGACACCTACCACGTGTACTGCATCGAGGGAATGGGCTCCAGCGCGGGCAGCCTCAGCTCTCTGGGATCGGCCATTTCAGAGGAGGCCTTCAGCTACGACTCCCTGCGGCGCTGGGGGTCCAAGTTCGAAGGCCTGACCGAGCTTTATCGCCGTCCTGAGCTGGCCGTCCCCTACATGGACACGGTCCAAAGCCAAAGCCAGGAACAACAACAATAACCGGATGACTTCAAGCCCAGCATTTTATAGCCTTTATAGGGTTCCAGTTTGAACGCTACAAAAACGTGTCCTAAGAAACGGTTTCTGTTGATTCGTGATACAGTCACACAGCTTTAAGGGCGAGGAGCAGCTGAGGTTAGAGGACTGATTTGTTTTATTTATTGAGTGAAATATTAAATGTACTGTATTTATTTTTGCTCTGATAGGGAACAAAGCCAGCGAATCATCAGGACTTCACCATGATGAACATGGTATTCAGTCACATAAGGTGCGTTTGACTAATGCTGCGTTTCATTCCACTTGGAAATCCAGCTTTCTTTTTGGAAATGTGCATTAGAATGCCACTTTATGTAAGATTTTCATTTTAGAAGCTTGCGCGGAACTTTGATTTTGCCAAAATGTGAATTCACACTACCGTTCAAAAGTCTGGGATCGGTAAGGTTTTTTTTGTTGTTGTTTAAAAAAAATACAGTAAAAATTTATATTGTGAAGTATTATTACTTTTTAAAATAACCTTTTTATAATTTAATGTATTTTTTTTTTTTTTAAATGTAATTTATTCCTTTGATGGCAAAGCTGAATTTTTTAGGATTTTTTGATGAAAAGAAAGTTAAAAAGAACAGCTTTTAAACAATGTAATGAGACTTTATTGTCATTTTGATCAATTTAATGTATTATTGCTGAATAAAAGTATTAATTTCTTAAAAAATAATAATAGAAAAATTAAATATTGTAACAAAAAAAATCTTACTGACCCCATACTTTGACTTAAACAGGGAACCCATGGTACTGGAAAACCTAAAAAGAATTAAATTAAATTAAAATAAAATAAAATATTAAAGTATTTCTTAGGATAGAAAATACTTAATTCATTAAATTCTATAAAATCTCTAAAAAAACTATTTAAAAAAGTAATAATTAAATTAAATGATTGAAGTCATCATAAATTACTGGAAAGTTAATGGACGTAATGGAAATTGCACAGAAAAATTTGTCAAAGTTTGGGAATCCTGCTTGATTAATACCCAGTTAACTATAAACATTCACTGCATCACTGAGACAAATTTCCTACATTTATACGCTGATGAAACCTCTTCAGTTTGCAGTGACAGGTGTAAAACACTAAATGATCTTCTCCAGATCATCACACACCAGCAGAGCCATTAGGTTCTTTATGTCATTGAGAATCAGACCACAAAACACGGTTGAAATTAAATGGATCCCACATCCGCCTTTGAATGGAGCGCAGCATTATTCCCAGCAGTTTACTGATCAGGGCGTAATGTTTTAGAAATCTGCACTTGACCAAAACTCTTGTTTTAATGGACCCAGCTGCACTAGTAATGGACGCCCACTTCTGAATTTTAACTCCGAAGCATAAATTTGCCAAAATTCACTTCATAGGTGACTGATGTGCCAATGAATCACAAATCCGCTCATGCAAAAAGAGCAGAAGTTACATTACTTTCGGTCAGTGGTGGTATAAATCTGCATTCTTCCATGAATATTCATTGTGTAGTTTTTATTTTTTTTCTTTCTTTGTCTTTTTCATATAAGGAACGTAGTGTGTGATGCCAATCATTTCTGATGCTGGTGTGCTGAAACGTGGCGACACTATCGTCTGTCTCACAACTCCAGATGAATGTATCATGTATTGAGTAGCCGAAGATGAAACTCCACTGTGTCAAAGTCTGTTTTAAAGTTCAAATGTGGCCAGACACAGCGCAAATACAATCATTTAAAAAACTTAAGGATATTTTAAATTGCAATATACTTACAAAGGATCTGTATAGTTCTATTTTTATTGTTGTGAAAACGAATATTAGTCTGCTCAAATTTGCAGGCTACATTTTGTAAAAACAATGAGCCATAAGATTGGTTTTTCAGTTAGGTTAGTCCTCTAATAAATGCTCAGCACAGCAAAACCTATACAGAGACATAAATAGAGCTGAAGACACATGGCCATTGCTCTTTTTCTGGAAAGGTCCAGGCAATGTCACTCCATGCCGCTTGTAAACCTTCTAACAAGAGCATGAGCTCATTGCCACAATGGCTGACTTGAAATGTTCCTTTCAGCCCATCACAGACCTGTGTTGCTCGTTGTACAATGTAAATAATGTAAATACAGAAATACTTTTTCTAGGGCCTTAACATTTTCCTTTTTGTATATGAATTTTAATAAATGAACTGTTTTCCTCGAGCAACCGTGAGAGCCTGGTTTTGTCATGTTTCCTTCCTCATCCTACATTTCACGCCTCAATGGCACTGATTTTATTTGTGTTGTTTTACTGCCACCCAGCGGTGACTTACAGTAATCACAGACTGGTTTTTTTCTGCATTATTGTTTGCAGTTGCTTCGTGATCACTATTTTCCTGCTCATTTCGGTCTTTTATATTATCATATACATAATTTCCATGAGCCTTTTTAAATTCCCTGATATGTGAAAAATGTAAAGTTTGCTCTCATTACATGCTTCCTGGACCCTAGATCTGTTAGTTGCTATTCAGAGACATAAATTATATTTTCAATTTCCTCTTTATTCTTGACACGCTCCTGTTCTGCAGCAAACATTAACATTTTTAGCAGCTGTGTAGGTCAGTATAAAGCAATTTTCTGTCTTTTCCTCTCTGTGGTAATACAGTAATTTACTTTGTCTATCACACACACACACACACACACACATATATATATATATATATATATATATATATATATATTGTTTTGTTTTGAATTTTTGAGCTGCACAAGTCACTTCAGTGAGTGTCATGAGGTCTGACACATTTCTGGTTTATCCTCATGACCTTTCTGACACCTTAGGTTGTGCTTTATTTATTAAATGTATTTATTTACACACACACATACTATATCTACTATATACTAAATGTATATTTTACTATAGTATAGTAAAGATAGTTTAGACAGATAGTTTTATCTGTCTGAAAGTTCTCCAAGCCATCATAATGCAGTGGTATATGGGACACATCATTAAAAGTAAAAGCATGTGTAGTTTGGAGTGGGTTCTTTGTCTCGGTGGTTCTTGCAGGGGGTTGGGAGTTCAGGGGTAGGAAGCCCACTGAGGAGGGTATACTCATTCCCAGAACTACACAATAACTCCCACAACAAAAGCATTGTAAGAAGAGTCCATGTCTTCAGCGCCAGCCACATGTCTGGCAGACACCTCTACATACAGACCAGCTGAGCACTGCATAAACATGCATCCTCTTTGCTGGAGGAACTGCTTGCGATATATACCAAAAAGGCAAAATACCATTATACAACTTTAATATTGAGAAAAACTCTTTATCAAAGAATTGAGCTCTAATAAAAGCCAGTGGCCTCTGCAAAGAGCTGTTGTTTCCTGTTGAGTTTCCTGTCAAAGATGCTCCACACACTGTATATCAAAGGGTGTTTGTCTTCATCGTCTTTCCTTTCAGTTTATCTGGAGGTGAGGACAGCAACAACTTTTTGGGAGACTCAGATGTAACGACACCTCAGCACCCTCATTAGGACAATTTGCAATTCAGATTAGTCTTAGTGCTTTTCCTTTGTCACTCCACCAAAAGGTACATCACCACCTCCCCCATCATACTCACAGGCTACAGAGGCAATAGGGGACTGACAATAGCTTCACATTAGACCAGCGATGTTTGTGTATTTCTGTAAATAAAGGTGTTAAATTAATGTATGTAAAATTGCAAGTTTCAAAATTTGGGGACAGTAAAAGATTTCGTTTGAAATAAATGCTATTCTTTTTAACATTGTATTAAAGTATCCTGGGGGGAAAAAAAAAATCAGTTTCCAAAAAATATTAAGTAGCACAATGTCTTCAACACTGATGTTTCTAAGCAGTAATTTAGTATATTAAAATGACTTCTGCAGAATCATGTAACAGTGAAGACTGGAGTAATGGCTTCGATCATGACAAAAATACACAGAAACAAGATGACTCGTTTCACTTTTTAATAACTTCACATTGGAAATTACACATTACAGAGTCTTGAAATTGTTATTTGTACACATATACATCTTCTGTACAATTCATAGTACATTTTTACACTGTTCTTAAATCAACAATGAAGCTAACATGACTGGCGCAAGTCCAGATCAAATTTAATTCAAGCTATGCTACAAACAAAAGGCATTAAATTCATAAATAGCAAGCACCTCAAATTATTAAATATGCCTTTGGCATTGAGGAACAAAATTGCAATTCAAATATTAAAACAAAATCTATGTGAAATAAATATGCAGTTTGCTTAAATTCAGTTTTGTAAATTCACTTCTGAGTGGTGAAAACAGTCAAGTCTTACAGGAGTATCTTGAGAATGAAAGGATCACAAGGATCTGAAGGTTTAAGAAAATAAGCCAATAACAGATTCTGCTGGTAGTACAGGCTCGTCCTGTTTAAACAAGCACAGTTAGCAACCACTGGGTTGGCATCGGACCACATTAACGCCAAAATTCAGAACATACGTTTCACATCACACGCTCACTCACAATAAAATTAAATTGTATTTACATAACATAAAACAGTAACATATGATCCATGAAGCAGCAGCAGCATCTGTGCAGACTTCTGAACTGGAAACATAGCCAGTAGCTCTTAAGCAGGTTCAGTCTGAGATTATTAACGCTTCATTTCTAGCTTCAGAAAATGGATATTAATCCATTCTTCGATGGAAGGCACTTTTGAGTGCTTCAAATACTGCTCAGCGAAACCAAACTTAGGTTCTCCCTCAGTTTCACACAAAATCTGAATGTTTGTGTGTTACAGCCTGGATTCGTGCTGTGATGGCATTAAATAAAGACTAGCTATAGCAGGTTCTCCTCAAACCCGTCAAGCGTTAGCAGGTTTCTCAGTGCTTTTAGGAGGGGTCAGTATTCCGGCTACAGCCAACGGAGACATCCGGTCCAAGCTGTCCTGCTGCCGATCATGTGCTTCACTCTGAAAAGACACGCACACACATACCAAAAAAAAGGTTTGTGTTAAAACTTGCTAAATCTTAAATAAATCTGATTGAGGAGATAATGAAAAAGAGAACTCACCAGCATGGCCAGGTAGTCCACGTGGGTCTGTATGTTGTGTCGACCCTCTGCCACCACCTTTTTGAAGTCCTTCAGCTGTGGTCTGGGCCATTCACGTACTGCCCATGCAAATGGGTTCATCCACCGCACACAGTTTGATATGCTGTCCCATGTGAGCCCTGGTGGGGAAGAAAAAGAAAATATTTAGCACAAATCAACCAACTGATGCAAAAACTCTGCAGGTTTTATGAAGGTAAGTTTAAGATCATTTTAAGGAAAATTTAAGTAATAAATTGAAAGGTACACAATACATCAATATGTAAGTAATAGGTATGTAAATGTCTAGGGAGCACACAATTCATTCATCAAAAAAACCTTGACCTGTACCTTCTGATTGCATTTCAAAAACCATGTTCTTCCTCAGTATTTTTATCTTGTTTTCCAGCGCAAAAGCCAAAGATTCAATTAATCAAGATACACTGAGAAGCAAAATGACAGCAGATAAGGAGTATTGTTCTCTGTAAAACTGATCAAAATAAAGTGAGTTTTACAATTAAAACAAAAACAAATCTGCTGATGGAGTCTCGATTCATGTATCTTGATTTAAAGATGTTTAGATATTTGAACTGGAAAACAAGACAAAAATACTGATAAAAATATGCATTCTCTGCAGTGCATTTAACATTTAACGCCATGGCTTTCTGAATTGAAGACCTCCCTCTACAATTTAAGACTTTTTAAGGCCTTAATTTGTAGATAGGGGAGAATTTAAGAGACGTTTTAAGAGCTGCAGAAACCCTGAAAATCCTTAAAGGATATCTAAGATCAGAAAGCTCACCTGATACTTTATGGACCGTTTCAAAAGAAGTAAAGTGACAAAACGCAGCAGCAGCGAGGACTCCATACTGGTAATCCAAACAATTAATGTCCAAAATGCAAAGATCCAACAACTGCAGAGAGGATTCAAGAGTCAGAAGAGGCATCAAGATAACAAAACAGCTATATACATGTTTACTTCACATGAGCTGAAGTCTCACCTGTGTGATCTGGATGTAGGTTTCCTGCGAGAACTGAGGAATGAGGAAATTAGCATCGTCCTTCAAAGAGTCCACTTGAGAGTAGAGCTTCAACCATGAGATGACGGTCTCAGGACACAGCTCCCATTTCAGTGCCTTCAATATCACAAGCTCTTTAGCAAGAATCTCCTCCTCGTTGCAGGCTCCATCCGTCACATAAGCAAACTCCTGGAGCTTTGGCGGGTAAATCTCCTGTCAAACAGAGACGCACTTTATGAGAAAAGCGGCAATGTGGAGTTCTGTGATGAACCAGGTGACTTGTATTGCTAACAAATCTTACAGAAAAAAACTCTAGTTCTGTAAAACAGATTTAAGCTGATGTCAAAGTACCTCTATCTTTGAGGCAATGAAGAGTGACGTTATGCCGATGAGCTGCAGCTGATCTTTCCCGATGTCGTTCTGAGTGAGCATGAAGCGATCAAAGATGTCCTGAGCCAAGTAAAAGGTCTCCCGGTGGAGAGTATAAACTTCACTGACCTGTGTAGAAAGAATTTAATATCAGATTAAACAGATTAATCAGGTGACAAGACCAAAAACCCTTTAGAAATGGGAATTAAAAAAAAAAAAAAAAAAAAGGATTAGAAATAATTAATAATAATTAATAATAATAATAATAATAAAACATACCTCCATGAGCCAGTCCAGCAGAATGGACCTCATTTTAGGCTGCAGGGTCGGATGCTGCTGGATGAAGCCCTTGTCATGTACATACTTCAGCTCCTTGTTCAGCATCTTTATCCACACATCATCTGAACTGGCCCAACTGACAGGACAACAGCAAATTAGTACTGAACGATATTAAACACTCAACCAAACATGTTCATAGATGAATTATGCTTGCATATTGCAAAATGCTGGTGATAAAAATCTTCCAAAACTAGCATTACATAACTCAGGAAGTGTTTGAAGTGGTTGCAATAAATTAAGCCAAGTTGTTTTCAGTATGATTCTGTATTAGTTTCCTCAAAGGAACACAAAAAGGGTAATAATGTTGTCAAGCGGATTGTTTCATTGAGCATTATTTGTACGAGACTTTGATTTATTAGGATTTCTTCTACTTTTCAAAGGATGAGACGCTGTGATCATGTGTTACCTGAGACATGGCAGCGGAGAGGGTTTCACAAAGAGGTTCTTGAATCTGAAGCGCTTGAAACCAGAAAGATTACCGGTCTCCTGATGAACCTCCTTCTGTGGAGTCTCGATTAACACACTGGGACTAATATCACCTTCAAAACACCGCTTCTAGAAAAAGAAAACAGTGTTTCCGTTTAGATTTTACGAATAGGACTTAGCCAACTAAATATACATAAGGCATGAGTAAAAACAGATTTCTTTTTATAAAACCTTGTTTAGTGTACATTTTATATAGTTTACATTCAGTATTGCTGCACAGGAATATCCTTTCAGGCATCAAAGAACATTTTATGAACTTATGAATACAGCAGCTGCAAAACAAAGCGTTGAGAATACTAAAGATCATGCATAGAATACCAAACTTTTTTTCTTCTCAGTAATCTAATTAAATAAGATTTTTTTTCGCGGGCTGCTGAATAAAGGAAATAAACGCGGGAGGTTCTGGACGTGACCCGGGGACACATTACTGCGCATGACCGAATTACTGCATAATAAACAGACAGCTAGCGGAAAACTAACATTTATTACCTTACAAACATTTCTTACACTTAATACAACCATTCTGGCTCTTTTAGCCGTTTAAAATAATACGAATAACGTATAAATAAACATAACACTGATAATAATACATATCATCAGCTCACCTGAATTTCATAGTGTTGTTTCTTAGCTACTGAAGGCACTCTTCTATTGCACTGCTAGAAAAAAAAAAAAAAAAAAAAAAAAAAGAGTTATGATATTTAAATATTTGCGTATATTCTGAAGAAAATGATTCACTCCAGTTTCAGTAACGTAATATTCAGAATAAAGCGCAATATCTTACCTCGTCTTTTCTTTTCCTCTGCGGTTTATTTTGTTCTGGTGCATTTTCATTTCTTTCTTGTAATGTGTTGCGACTACTGTTAAAACAAAAGTTATAAAGAAATATGAAACGTTATTGGGTTTTTAAGGGTTAGCGAAGATAAACATTTGACAAACAAATTCAACAAATCAAATTAATAATTCTTACCTGCGTCTTGACATTTTCTAAACAAATAGTGCGCTTTTCTCCTGTGAAACAGACACATAACGTTAAGTTACACTGTAATTAACCAGCACTTTTACAGCCTAAACTAAGAATAGTGTAACTTAGTTACTACTTATCTAAAACGTATTTATATAAAAAAAGCATTTAAGAGAGAAAAAAAGGCTTAACCATAAACACTCAAGCTTCAGCCATTTGACCAGAGAGAAGCAACGTTACATACATGACCAGAAATATCGAATGATTTTTTATAATTCATACGAATTAAAAATCATTTAAAGTCGAAAGGCATTGAGAGTGAATACAAAGTCTACACAAGCAGCAGTATGATCATCAGATGTTATTACAGAAACCAGAAATACATGATCCAGTTTTGTAGGTTTATGAAAGGACAGTCCGCGCCAATTTACATGAAGCGGGAGACTACAGCTGCCCCCACAAAAACCCATCGAAGATGTATTTAAAGCGCATTAAACACTAGTTTAACCGAAAATACAGTTCAGGTAACCCCTTGGCGTGTGGAAAACCCATAAAACGTTCCACAATATCAGTTATTTTCTCAGTTTCAGAAAGAGTTAACAAACACACGTCCACGCACAAACAAGATCTAATCTGGCGCCTAGCAGAGCTGGCTAACTTCAGCAACATCCCCCTCTGAGCTCGATAATACTTTAAACTTTAGCCTAGGAGATACTTCTAAACACATTAATTACGATTTCTGCCTAAATAATCTAGCTAAAAACAGCTGCTTTAAGGAGTCCCGAAGGGATCTTTCATCTTTAGTCGAACATGACTAACGTTAAAAGGCACAAACTTCCGTTTTAAAGCCAAAGCAGCATAAAAACAACGGCACTGCGCCTTCTACAACATGTTTACAACACGATTTTAACGAAGTAAAGTTAAAATAAAAGAGATTACAGATGAAAGAAGACTAAAGTAAGTGTCCTTACCGCAGTGTTCAGTGCGAATGAATGAATGGATGGCGCCAAGCATTATATAGTCCAGCGGTTCGCGGCTACTGCGCATGCGTGGAGCTTTTTAGCCTTTAAAAACAACACGAAAAACTATATATAACATTGTGTTTTAGCGCTAAAAATGACCAGACAGCCTGACGTGCGATGGTTTTAAAAATCTGCATGGACTCAGAAACGATAATATTGATTGTTTGTGAGAAACCTACAGGAATGCTTGTGGTTTGTAGACTTGCTTTGAGCCGCGTCGACCTTTGGTTTAAATATGTTTAAAAAAACGCGCTTTCCTGCTTTCCCGGTTAAACGAATCCGGGGCTCGAGGACCTAATGCATCATATGCGAGTAGGTCTGTATGTTAAACATCGCATTTATATGATATTATTAAGAGTTTTTGACTCTGATGAGACGCTTCCTAGTTTGACAGCTTCTAGTGGGCGGGGTTTTGAATCAATCTGACCAATCATGGTTATTCTGCGAGAAACAACGTGCTCTTGTAAACAAACCCAAGAGAGGATTCTTATTCTGACAGACAATGATAAAGCGTATTGAAAATGATGCTTACCGTTAATCTTATCATAATATTAGTTGCATTTCACAATCATAGATGTCAATTTATCAATTAAAAGCCTTTTTTTGTTGTTGTTGTTGTTTTTAAAGAAATTAACTGTTATCTTGAAGGCGTTTGTATGTCTTCTAGCCACTGGTTACATTATTATATTGTTCTGAGCATAAAACAAAAATGATATGAACACGCTAACGTACATTTACCTCTTTTGCACCCGGCAAGAGAATAACACACAAGGGTACACACAGTTCCGTCGATACAAGATCAATGCAGCAGCTCTACTTAAACACCTAAACAAGCAAAATTGTATTGTTTTAACCTTCTGAAAAACTACAGAATCCTAGGAATAGCTTTTGGACGGATGTGAAAGCGGCGCGAATTCTTCAAACACTGATCCCGCTCACCCTTTTGTTTTGTGGATGTTAAAATACGTCACATCCGGGGTGAGGGGAAATATTGCTACGTGCAATATAGAAATAAATAACTTCTTCTTCACGTACTACATGTCTTCCAAATGCAGACATCCCCAAAAATTCTATTTTGCATTAACATTTACAAAACAAAGTAATGAAAATTCTGAGGAACTCACAGAGAGGACCTTTCCAAACAATTCATCCAGTACAAAAGCTACTGCCACTGTCAGAAATTAACTTTCTTATTAAGAATGTAATAAAATGCATATTAACTTGTGAGGAAATAACATTACGTTTCCCTGGCCATATAAAACAGTCACCCAAGTATTCATTAAAATATGATATACTGTATCATATACAAATCAAGTACTAAAGCAATTACAAAAAAAATCCACAAGTCATAAAAAAAAGCAAATATGGTTTATTCTGATTTATATTTTTTTTAGATCTGATTTTAGTCAGTAATCAAAGCCACCGTATTAGCTGCTCATTCAACATTGTTGAGAGACTAGGCACAAGAGGATTAGGAATCAATAACATCATAAAATATGTGACCCTGGACCACAAAACCAGTCAAAAGTAGCACGGGTATATTTGTAGCAGTAGCCAACAATACATTGTATGGGTCAGAATTATCCATTTTTCTTTTATGCCAAAAATCATTATATTAGCCTAAGTAAAGATCATGTTCCATGAAGATATTTTGTAAATTTCCTCCTGTAAATATATCAAAACAAATTTTTGATTAGTAATATGCATTGGTGAGAACTTCATTTGGACAACTTTAAAGGCGATTTTCTCAATATTTTGATTTTTTTGCATCCTCAGATTCCAGATTTTCAAATAGTTGTGTTTCAAACCATACATCAATGGAAAGCTCATTCATTCAGCTTTCAGATGATGTATAAAACTCAATTTCAAAAAGTGGACCCTTATGACTGGTTTTGTGGTCCAGGGTCACATATATCAAACGTTCAATAACAGAAAAACAAAATTTATTAAACTGACATTTTTACCCTAGCATTTTAAATCAGTATATTGGGCACTTTTGACCCTACCAGTAACCTCTAAAAGCACCAATGCATCGAGGAGAAGAACGAGGAGGGCATCATTAAACTGGTACAGTTAGAAATCTACTTTATTAAGGTTAATACCCACACTGGTACAATGAATAATAGGCTTGGAGTAATCATGGCTTGGGATTCTTTAGAGATTAGTTGGGTTGAGTTACAGGTTGGTATGGGTTCTTGAAACGCTCCTGAGTGGAAACCTTTCATTATAATTTGGTGTGGTGATTAAGTCACAGTATAACTTATACCTGTACATGATGCCTGAACATGCAAACACACCTACTTAGTCTAAAAGACTCATGCCATTATATTTTAACATTTCTGTTTACTAACAGAAAAGACAGAAAGCTTCATTTTGTATTAAAACATTTATTGAGAAGGGAGTATACATAATGACAAATAGTTGGTTTCGAGACATATGAAATGAACAATTTATTTGCAAATTATACTACTCATATAAAACAGTCTGTGTATGACATGTATCCAAAACATATCAGTTCAAGAAAAAGATAAATAAACAATGCTAAAACTCTACACTTTTGGCAAAATGCTGTATTATTCCAGTAAACCAAAAAAAAAAAAAAAAAAAAATCAACCAAAGCATAGTCTAAAACTTAGCAATGCCACAGAGAATTTTCTTCACACATTAAACACAGAAAACATTTGCTACATTTCGTGTAAAAGTTGACAGAGCAAGTGGCTCACAGAGACAAGGTAATCCTCTGTGCATAGTAAAATTACATTTGTTTGTGTCCCTTTGGACAAATTTCAAGTTCTTCACGGATGCATTGTCATACTGTTCACCTGGAAGGCACATGATCCCCAAATGCAATTCAAGGCAAAATTAAATCCCTGTTATGAATACCAAATATCAGGCGTCTACTGACATAAGGAAAGAGGGCCTCTCCAGTATTACTCAAGGAATATGAAGAGAACCTTATGTCCCTTCCATTCCCTTCGTCCACAGAAAAAAAATGTCAGAAAATGCAATATACTGCTCAACACAGACTGCAGCAAGCGAAAGAAGAAAAGCTGTAGGTGTTTTCCTTGAGTTGCTCATGCATGTAATATGCATTTGACTGAACGTCAGAGTTACTGAATTCAGTTTCATTCGTTTAGGGGAGACATTTACCTTGGCAGTGTCACTGGAAATTTACAACACCAGGTCATGTGTGATAAAGGAATAAAGAGTAACAAACATAAACTACAAAGAATTTTAAGCTCGTTGCTACTTCAAATATTTCGCTCAGCAAATACAATGTGTAACTAGTCAAATAAAACATGAAAAAGGCATATAACGCAAAAAAGCCACTACATTGAGAGAACTAAAAAAAATTAAAATAAAAAAAAAGCTAACAGTTTCACTCCATTGTCAAAGGCTTTAACAGTCAATTAAGAGAAAGAGTTTGTTTTCACAGTCCTCGGAGGAGCAAGCTTTCATTCAAAGTGTGAGACACACGTTATGTTAAAGATTTACATCAATTACCAACATTTCCACAAGGTAACATACACAAGTTAGAGGTTCTCCAGTATGTACAGAGACAATTTACCGTCTGCAAGTAATCTGCATTTTTAGCAAAGAGCAAAGGTGAACAGTGATGACCCTGAGACATGTACTGCAGGTATAGAGCAAACATGAAAATTAACATTACAACACTTGATGTCTTTTTTGTTTGTTTTTCACCTGTTGGAAAATTAGCACTACACAGTCATACATCAAATCAGTCACTAAAAATAGGAGAAACTGCTTACATACATATCTATGCAGATAACATACACTCTTATCAACTTCATACTGATATGTAATATATTCGGTATTTTTTTCTTTTGAAAATATTTTGGAAGTTTTTTTTTAAATATATTTTACATATTTTGAAATCTACTATGGAAACAAGGCTTTTAGTGATAATAAACCCAGTATTTTAAAAGAGAAAAAAAAAAATAATAAAAGATAAAAAAACAAAGAGGAAGAAAGCACTAATCTACAGAATCACAGGCAGGTTCCTTCCTAACCAGAAAAGAGCTGCTGATGATTTCATCACTGATGTGATTGAACTTAGTATGGCTTTAAAAAAAAACAAAAAAAAAAACAAAGACAACAGGTTAAAGGCACTGAAGGTGCCAAGCTGCCTACACATGCTCCAACAGAGCACTACAAAATCATGCTCACTATAACAAAACACTTGGTTATTCAATCTTCATGACACATAACACAAGACAGAACCAGATGGAGCTTATAAAGGAAACATGATGCAGACACATTCAGGTTGAGCGGAACCTGCCGTGAAGTAAAGTGACCTATGGCATTGATTCTAAAGGACTCCGTTCCTTCTGGCGAAAGACCAATTCTCCCAGTGTGGAAGGGGTGGGGTGCAGGGGAGGACGGGGGAGTGCAGTGGGGACCGTCTCAGTAGTTGTACTGCCTCTGGCCCGGCTGGTGAACGTAGCCTCCGGTGGCTTTGGCCTGTCTGGCTCCACCATCGCGCAGCAGGTTGAGGCGGCGGAGGGCATTGCGGGACAGCTGCTGGCGCTCCACGTTTTCACGGATGCGCTGGGCCAAGCGGCCGTTCTTGGTCTGCTCCAGAAACCCGGCGTGAGCAGCAACCAGAGCAGCTGTGTAGCAGCCAGAAGGGTGACTGGGCCGGCGCTGAACGTCAGATCTGCAAAGCCAAACAGAATCTGTGAGATTCAACTATTTCAGATTGTTATATAACATTATTACATGGCCCTCTGACAATTTTTATTATGATTGGTCAGATGCAACATTTCGAGGTCTGGTGGTTTCGAGGATGATTGTTTTGTAGATTGTTATGCATTATAACACAAACAGTTCCAATTTACATCAATATTTCATATCCACATAATTATTTATATGGTGAAAAGCCATGTAATAAGCTGTATGATTGTACATTACCCCTAAAAATGTTTGCCTTGGCTCAAAGCTGCTTGCTATGAACTGTTTTACTTTGTGGAAGATTTGAGCTAATAAAATATTTCAACTCAAATCAATATTTCTTGACCATTTATTTACTTATATGGCCATGTAGTAGCCATGTATTAAGCAAGATAATGTACATCCAGCCAGTTGTTATTGCAAAATAAACCCCTTCAGAGTGATACACTTTCAAAAAAGGTACAAAGCTGTCACTGGGGTGGTACCCTGAGATACAAAAGCTAAAAGGTACATCTTTGTATGTTATTTTTCCCTAAATGTGACATATTATATTATAATTTTGTACCTTTTTTCTGAGAGTGCACAACAGAATAAACCCCTGTCAGATTTTATTCTGTGATAAACACCATCTGGAAGTAAATTAACTTTTACACACAAAACTCTCAATCTGCCTTTTACCTTAAAATTGATGCCTCACGGGTGCCGTCCTTGGCAGGTCGTTGACGAGGGCTGTGAACGGCGTACACGGACATACTGGGATGCTCGATCAGAAGGTTCTCCAGAGGACTGGTCTCCAGCAGGATCGGAGCTCTGCCTCCAGCCATGAAACACGGCGGAGGGGTGATGAACCAGCTCTCTTCCAGCCCACATGTCGCCTCTAGACGCAAGAAGTTTCCGTCCTCTGTGTCAGTGTCTGCTGCCGAATCCAGAGAGGAGCAGGAGGAGCAGCGCACGGGAGAGTCCTGGGGAGCGACATCGTCAGAGCACACCTCCACCAGATCATCTCCACACGCATTGGAGCAGGCCTTCGCTACAGGAGCAGAGAGCAGAGAGGATGTTACTACATGGCTTCCTATAGTAATCAGTTCATTGGATTGGATTGGAATGTTCACACTATTCATAAAACCCCAAATTCAGCATGAAATGGAAATTGTGATAATTTTTCTTCCCTAATGTGAGTGAAACGGCTTCTTGAGCAAGAAAAAATTATGACGAGGACACAAGAAACGAGGAAGAATAATGTGCCCAGATAAATGTTTTACTATAAACACTGCAATACTCTATAATTTTTTTTAACTGTCCATTTTAATTTCACGGTGACTTCAAAAAGCGATCTGACACTGGAAGACAATACAATGAGGGGAAGAAAAAAAATCCCATTGACACTGAAGAAGTACTAGGCCTATATTTCACCCAAGTCATATGTAGAGTGTAGAATAACACACAAAGTAACTTGGAATGCTGAGAAACCATAATTCATCACTGGTTAATACTGAAAACATCTGAACATGTTTGAGATATCTCTGTCTATATAATTTAAGTCTCACCAGTTCTATTGAAAACAACTCATATGTTTAGACAGAAACTGAGAGAGTAAATATTTTGCACACACTTCACTTCTATTTGTACTCTTCGTGGTTCCTGGCAGGTAACCAGAAATGGTGTAAACAGCTGGCTTTTGGGCAGAGCCTCTGAGATGCTACACATTTAGTGGCCTCTAGAGGGCAGTGTAATCGAACTAGAACTGAACAAACACTGCAGAAACTTGACAGCCTTCACATGAAGTTTATGTGACAAATTTGAAATTACAGTGATAACACCTTATATTTACACCATATGTAACGCAAGCCCAACTAGTGATTGAGGGTCCCACACCCATAACATGGTGTTATAGCACACACAGAACTTCCCTTGCATAGAGCCACACCTTGTTTATCTGTAGCCTTGCACCGTCCTGCCAGATTACATCAAACATATTCTCAACTCAGCTGGTTAAGGAGGCTTTTAACCCTCTTACAGCACTCTTCAATGTCCCTGAGAAGCCAGTTAACCTTTAAATCCTCTGACCATGATGGGAAAATTCTCACTTACTTCCGTCAAGCTATATGGTTATGAAACAAGAGAAATGTTTTTAATCTCCATTCCCTTCCTGTCTACCTCAGCCTTCAGGCAACGATGGATGCTTGTAATCATTCCGTGTTGAAGGCCGACTCGCTTTATGTTCATAAAAGGTAACTTAATCTGTCCTATTTTTATCGTAGACCCCACCATAGACACTTTTGTCTGACAGGCTAAAAGCGTTGTTGCCCATAAACATGTCTGTCGCCCTCTGTCCTAAAACAGGGAACTAGACCATCTAGATTGCCTTGCACCTGAAATATTCACACACATACACAATATGAGAAGGCCTGTATTTGGGCAGGCAGCTTATGAGAGGCATCATGTTAATGAGGGCATTGCATCTGTGCCGGGGTTTCTGTAATATGGCTCCTGCAGACCAAGTCATCAGTATCAACTGAGGTGATCTAGGGTCGTCTGATGAATAAGAGGACGTCTGCATAGCCAGTTTGGGCTAATTTTGAGGGAAAATAAGTGGAATTCTGTTCAACACATGTAAAGTCGATGCAAAATGCAGTTTGCAACCCCTTTTATGTCCATCATTGGACAAATTTGAGAGTAAAATGGGATATTCCATGTATGGCAAAACTTGGCTATATAAACTGGAAATTGATCTGATCAATTTCACGCCGACTTCAACATTATTTAATGGATGTTATGGCCTAAGTGACATCAGCAGAAAAAGAAAGTTGATTCAGAGGAAGAGCAAGTTTGATTAAAGATTCTGAAGACACTGGAAATGGACAATTAGAATAACATGCACCAATGTTCACAATAAAGTTGCAAACATGCATTAAAAAAAAAGGTTACAATTACTTGAAATGCTGAGACTACAACACCCTCATTCTTTTGATACAAACTGCCTGTTCATTTCTGCATTTAGGGAGAAGCTCTTACACAAGATCCATATTTCAGTTCACTAATCAAAAACAGGAAATGCAAGAAAGCTCTCTCACCTAGATAATCAACCAGAATCCACTCGTCATCCTCCTCCTTCTCATTGAAGTCTGGATCCACAGGACATCCACTGCCCTCCTCCAGGGAGTCTCCAAACAAGATGCTGGTGAACCTCTGGAACATGGTGTTGTCTGGGGCAGAGGCGCGAGGCTGGATAGTCCTGCTGGGAGTGGGCGAGGGCCGGGCTCTTTGGTCATCAGCTGCGGGAGCCGCTCACTGAGATCTTGGTAAAGGTGCTGAAGTGCATTAGTTACTCCTTCTCAGCCGAGGAACACCTGATGAAGGTCAGCCATAGCTCTTGTTGATTGTGCAAAAACAGGCCCTGGAGGACAAGCAAGAGGATAGCTGTGTTTTTAATGAAAATGTACACAAAAACCAACCAGCTTTCAAGTACAGAACATTTCCTGGTATCTATCATGTTCTGTTGCGATTAGCCATAAATTACAGGTCATAAAATACAGACGGATATTCTTGAGAACAGACCAGCCAAAACAAAACGGTCTAAAGTGTCTCTGCTGTCACAGATACTCCCTGTCCTCTTCACACGAAGCTGATGCTTATGAAAACTGATCTTTGTACAGATACACCCAGCCTCCTTCAGGACTGTGACTCATGAGGGTACCCTTATCCGTTGTTTTGCTTGCGACAACAAAGAGAGACAGCTGTGAAGTGAAGGGCTACAAGCTGTTCTTCACCCTACTCCATCATTAAAACAAGACAACCAATTCATACTCCCCTCCACCTACTCATATAGTCAAGGCAGCACTCTTTGTTTGTGTGTTTAGGGGGTTGGGGCAGGGGCTATTATGGGGTCACATACATATAATAAGCACCCTTCAGAACCCCCAAAAAAAGAGGATTAGACTGACAAGCAGAGATAAGTAGGACTGGGATGGCCTTTGTGTCAGCAGCCCAGAGGAAAACTGTATTGCTGAGAGGTCACTTTTTTATAGCTAAGGAGATATAAATTAAATACACAGAGAACTCCATTATGTATCAACTTGGTTTTTCATTATATAAGAGATCTTCACTACATACATATTTTTCAAAGGAAAAACAGTCAAGAGAATCCCATTTAATCTCTCCATTGTTGTAAAAAATAAAATAAAATAAAGATAAAAATAAACTCATGGGAAATGCTCTTAAAATAAATCTTTAAAGATGTTAACATAAAACTGAAATTGAACAAAAATGTCTATGTAATTTGTGTAAATGTGGTGTACAGACAGAAAATCACAGAACTGCCATCAAAAGTGGAGAAAAAAAATGCAAAGTGCATATTAAGCCATATTTACTTCATGATCATGCACATGACGTGACAGAGAAAAATACAATTAAAGCAGAACATATCAGAACTGCACTTCCTTTTGAAAAATCTTCTTAAACCAGCCCGAGCCTGGTCTTAAGTTTGGATCCTAGCCTGGCCAAGACGGTCTTCAGCTGATTTAGCTGGTTTCCCTGCACCAGACCTGCTGAAAACTAGCCAAACCCCTTCTGAAAACAGTGAAAACCAGCAAACCATCTTAAACTGGTTTAACATGGACAGTTAAACGTGTTTTAACTGGTGGAACGTACTATTACGTATATAGGCAGCATTGAAGAGTTTTTTTTTTTTGTTATTATTATTTTATTTATTTATTTTTTGCAGGCCCAAAACTGAACACTGCACACATTTCAATGTTCCTTTACTGATATTGTTCAAACTGCTGATCCAAAATGGATCAAAATGGGAACAACATTTAATGTGGAAGCACAGAACAAAACAAGATACCTTATACTTAAGGTAATAACTGTTAAAGTAATATTAATAACGCACTCATGCATTGAAAAAGCATGCACCGTCGTACTTATTACAATCTGAATAACTGTACAGGTGCACACATATAGGAAAGCTGCATTTGTTTGTCATATATGATGGTTTCTGACCCGCACACAGAGCCTGGCCGGGGGAGGGATGAGTGTAACCCTACACCGAGCGACTGGGCGGACCGCAACCCAAACGCTTCAGCTGGCTCTGATGAACAAAGCTTAATCCGTAAAATCCGAACATGCTCACAATGCAGAAACAAACAATGATCATATCAAATCGCCTGCAGGCTTTGAAAGGTTACGCTACGCAGAATGTAGATATATGTAAATGCATTTTTTCTTACATTTTTACATGTTCGACCAAAATTTCACTTTTCTTTTCACAACCTATACCGAGTAAATTTTGATAATACATTCATAGTACTCTTTAACTCCAGAAGGTTTCTATAACGTATTAACGCAGAACGTCGGTCGATCAACAACAAAGAGGTTTTAACTCACCTGCGGCAAAAAGTAATGTAAACAGGAAGAGGGTTGACTTCAAGAACAAAAACAGATCACTTCAAGTGGCTGAGGTAGATTATTTGCAAAATATATAAATACAATTCTTCCCGGAAGAAATTAAAAGTTTCTGGACCCTTTAGTTCGGAGTTTTGCAGTCGGTTCTTTTTTCGTTTCTTCTCCGAGGTCTCAACTGCTCCCTTTGTTATTGTTGTGGAAAATTAACAGCTGATCGGTCGTTACGTAGCCGAGGACAGCCTATGGGCGGGGCTTATCAGACCCCTCTCAGCCAATGAAACTGCGCCCCTGACTATGACTGACTGTCACCAACGCACGTGACCTCATGCCGGGAAAGGCAAGACCGGGCAGAGCACTCCATGTTAAGGAGTGTCACTCAGTATTTGTTGGGCTGTACTAAGTTTTTGAAAATATTCTTTAAAAATATAATAGTTCAATAAGCCTTACATATTATCCTCAACTTTTGAATCATTATTGACTGAGCAGGATCATGTAAGTGATAAAATTTATTGAAGACAGAACTATAAAATCATTTGGAAGAATCTACTTGCATTACATAACTGAAATGACTGGAATTTTTTCATGAAGTTTATCTTCAACCAAACAGTGCTAAAACATTCTGATGGCTCTAAAAACTTACTATGTTAATGTGTACCTTATAGAGTTTTCATCAAACTAAACAAACAGAGACAAAGAAAACAAAATAAGATTAAGTCAGCTGGTCACCATGAACCATGACATAACATCCCAAAATGCCTTTATTTACTTACCAAATAAATAAATTGACATAAAATATAGATTTGATTATTGGAAAAGAACATGATTGCACAGCTTCAAAATATCTGACCACAGAATGCATGACTGATCAATCAGAATCAAATGCATCTAATAATTATTAAAAGACTTGAGTAAAACTGTCATTTTGGGGTAAATTGTAAATGGTATATTCGTTTTAGCTCTTTATTGAGTGAAAACATCTAGAACAAAACACTGAAATCCTCCCCAGTACAGATGTAGGTCACCAGTTTTTTGGGAACAAAGCACTCCACCCCCGTCAACACAGCTCAGATGAATGTATTCAAGAAGCCTGTTTTGTTAAGGGAGGCCCGTTCTAAGATCTGCCCCCGCTAAGACACCACAGTTTGAACAAAAGGACTTACCCTGGTGAGTCAGCAGATCTAATAAAGCAAGCTAAACATGTTATTGCATCATCCATATATTCAGATAGCTAGATTAATCTATACAGATAATATATGGTCATTATTAATAGCTAGTGATATCAAAACACATTTTAGGCATAATGTTAAGAAATGTCCATTGTGTAAAAAAAAAACCACTCAAATAAAGTTTAATTATAATTTTATTTCAGTAAGTCTTAAGTGGTACATCAGTGTTAAAGGATTTAAAGTATGAATGTACTTTAAATAAATTGTGACAGATTTTATAGGGATTACTGTATATAATTGAGGATATAAATTTCAGTCCTGCTCAGAATAGCGTTTGTACCCTTTGTCCGGTGTTCCCTTGAAATGAGACAGATGACCTTTTCATCAGGATGGAAAAAAATTAACTTTCTTTCCTGGTTTGGAATTATGTCTCTGACACAGCCATTTTTCTAGTTTCAGTCCACTTCCACTTTCTCAGATCACAACACTGGTCCCATTTATGTACAGGAGGGACAATCTTCCTGTTGGATAAATATGTTCTAACCCTCCATTTTCTCCCTGTAGGATGACGTGAGAGTGAATCAGCGTTCTCATGCGCTTTCATCATGTTTTTCTTCTGTTTCTGGATATTTCCTTTATTTACTTTCCAAAACAAGGTCACACCTGCTCACTCTGGGTTAAACCATAAAGATAAGCCACAACCCACCCTGACCTCGACAGGCCTTGTCTGAAGTTGAGTCAGAACATCCAGTCATTTAACTAACTGATTAAAATGTCAGTCAAGAGTTTGTTGACTATTTGGAAAAGTAACTCTTTGGATGAAGTAAGATTTTATTGCATGCTATTTATTATTTGAGCAATTTTTATAAAAGAAGTTAATTATAATAAATTATTTTTTAAAAAAAGCTCATAAAATCTGAACAAAACACATGCCTAATTCAACCCTAACTAGGTTTAAGATTTCTAATCTGTTGTCTGAACTGATTCTTATCAAGCCCCGCCATAACAGAACATATTGTCTAGTGTGTTCATTATGATTTCACAGCATTCTTGATATAAACAACATATCCACCGTCCACTGTTCAGAGGTCCACACTCTGATGTAATTCTGTTAATGTTTAGGGCATGTACCAAACCTGTTGTGCAATAAACCATAGTCAGTTATTTAATTTGACATAAAATGAGCAAATGAAAACAAGGCTGTGAGGGATAGTAACACCATATAATCTCACAAATGGATGGGAGTTTTGGGGTGGTCTTTACACAGGTCCATACACATATTCTCATTGGTAACCTTTTTGTGAGTCATTCATTGATGTAATACAAGTATCCATGGATGACGAAACTCATATGTCATAGAATCCTTGTGGCATTTCCAGAGCCTCTTTTTCTGACGCAACTAAAAGTCAAAAGGGGAGCGTGAAGAAGAGTTTAATCACAAAAAGCACTATGTACACTGACATGATCTCTGAAACGACCTGGTTTACTACCTGACCCTTAGGTTAAACAAAGCAGACTGAAAAATCAAACGCATTGCATAAACTTGCAGTGGCTCCAAAATGTATTTGGAGGATGTGACGCATGCATTAAATATCAAATTATCAAACAAAACGACATTTATTTTCAAGAAATACTATCACAACCACACTGATTACATTTCAAATAATAATAAAACAAAATGGAAAACTGGATTTGGGAACTTTCTGGACATGTCGAATGTTATGAGCTACACCTGTGAACTTGAGTTGAACTCAAAATGTACATAATTTAAAGTGTGCCTTGAAATTTGTATATAAATTTTTAGTATACAGCAATTTGAAGTTCTAATGCCATCCATATAGTCACAAATGTTACAAGAAAGCACTACCCTGAAGGACAAATCATCTGGAATGCATTTGTAATTGTAAACGTACGTGCACGTACATCACAAATGTCAAGCTTTTGACCCCATTAAAGTTCACTTGAAAGCAAACTGGTCTGATACCATCTGTAATCACATTGCAACACATTCGAATCCTCAGTAATATCTAATATAAATCAAGTTGAAAATGAAAAGGCAGATTGAAACTTAAAGCACTTAAGGCCCATGTGTGACCGTTAGGGTAGAGGTAGATCAAGAGTACAGATGATGATGCAAAGAAGCTTAGTGTGACATCTGGGTAGAGGATTGCATCATGTAAGAGGACAGACAGGCAGGTGGAGGCACGAGCGTGTGTGAGTCAGTGAGCTGTCAGCCGTGACATCCTGTCAGCCAGAACCTGTAGGCCTTGTGGTTGTGAGACTGCATTAATGTTGAGGCTTGTAAAGAAACTGCTGTTAAAATGTCGCAGGAATCTTGTTCTTCTAGAAATATTCCTCTGCATACCAAACACCTTAAAGAATGTAGTAACAAAAGTGACAGCATGATGCATCAAGCTAAGGCCTGAAAAGCACTGAACAATTTTAAAACGTCACATACTTTGTCATTGAATATAATGTATGATATCACACTAGCATGCCTCAAGGTGTACAGTATTGCACTTCTACTGTTGTTAAGATGGTGTCATTTTTTTTTAGAGCTTGAGAGGAATACAATATAAAACTGTTAATCCGTAAGATGAGGGATGACCCCATCTTTAACCTTGTCAGATACAAAATGTGACAAACAGATGAGTTTTGAGTAATGTAGTGGCAAAAAAGTGAAAATTCCAGACAATCGTGAAAAACAATGACAAAACACACAAATGGCTTTTATTAGTCGTTTTGTTGGTTGTTAAAGGTGACCTGATTTGGAATCCATGGACTCAACGCTATTTAACAACTTTTGAAAAGACAGAGAGTCTCATTTGCATTATGTTAAGAATAATGTTCCAAAAGGAGTTTAATGGAATAGCAAGTGACAAACAATGCTACTGGCATGGCATTTAAATATTACTGACAAACCAGCACAAAATTAAATGAAACATGATAAAGCACAAATATGTTCTTTATTGAAACGATCTAGTCAGAACAACCACTTAACAAAAATTGAACAGCACAATAAAATCCACATCTTCATGTTCTGTGACACACATCTGTTCCTGAACACAATTCTCTTTTAACAGGCTTTTAACTTTTCTTTGGAAGAACACACCTTTCATTTGCAGTCTGTGCAATGACAACCAATTGTGGCCTTTAATTACCTGACAAAGTCATTATCAATTCTATCTCAAAACAGATAAAACAGCAGTGTATTTGATTAGCAGCCTGACAAGTATGAAGCAGTACATTAACAATCTTTATATAACCTAATAAGTTCATTAAAGTCAAATTTTATTAACTGATCCAGTGTATGGAAAATAGAAATTTGGACTGTAAATGTATTTTGGGAGGGTGCTCAGCGGAAAACCAGCCATTTTGTGCACAAACATATATGCAATATAAAAAAATAATTGCCATTTCATATAGAAAAATCTCATTGTTCATATTATTTTGTAATCATTTTGTTTCATATATTCATTGAAATTCAAAAGGCTATCCACTAATGATCCTGCATGAACCCAAGAACATAAACCGGGGTGAAAGTAATTAACAGGTCAAGCACATAGATTAGGCTGTAGCTAACCTCAATATCAAGCCAACCTGAGAGCAACCAGACTATCTGAATTAGAGAGATCCAACATAACTTTCAATCAATCACATCCTTAATCGCACAAGGAATTGTGCAAACAAACTAAATGTACCATTATTTATTATGCATATTCTTTTGATAGCAATTTCTATTGTTTAACAAAATCACTCATCATTTGTATCATTTGTATTATTCACGCTGATAATACAAATGATGCATTAGGACTTGCGTTTACTGACCTAATAAATTCTTTTGGAGTCAAGTAAAATGTCACCGGGCCCACTCATCGTTTTAATCATACGCTAGATTTAATTATATCGCATGGAAGTGATCTTACTGACATAGATATCGTACCTCAAAGTGATGATGTTACTGACAATTTCCTAGTATCGTGCATGCTGAGTATTACTGATATTAACTATATTGGTCCGCGTTATCGTCCAGGAAGAACTATTGTTCCAACCACTAAAGATAGATTCAGAAATAACCTGCCTGATTTATCTCAACTGCTCTGTGCACCCATAAATACACATGAACTAGATGAAATGACTAGCAACATGGGCACAATTTAATAGTAATGACTTTATGAATTTCTTCACTGATAAGATAGATAACATCAGAAATACAATAACAAATCTAGATTCTGCAGCATCTAGTACTTCAGCTCCATTCATCACACCCAAAGAAAAAGTGCAGTGCTTTACAACTATAGGACAGGAAGAGCTAAATAAAGTTATCACTGCATCTAAACCAACAACATGCCTATTAGATCCTGTGCCCACTAAATTACTAAAAGAGTTGTTACCTGTAGCAGAAGAACCGCTTCTCAATATTATTAACTCATCGATATCTTTAGGTAACGTTCCAAAATCATTCAAGCTGGCGGTTATTAAGCATCTTATTAAAAAACCAAAACTAGATCCTAATGAACTAGCAAATTACAGACCCATTTCTAATCTTCCGTTTATGTCTAAAATTTTTGAAAATGTTGTGTCTGCTCAGTTGTGCTCTTTTTTGCAAAAAAATGATCTCTATTAAGAATTTCAGTCAGGTTTCAGGCCCCACCATAGCACAGAAACCGCACTTGTTAAAATTACAAATGACTTGCTTCTTGCGTCAGACCAAGGCTCCATCTCATTGCTAGTTTTACTTGATCTTAGTGCTGCGTTCGACACTATAGATCATGGCATACTCATAGATCGATTACAAAACTATACAGGTATTCAAGGGCAGGCTTTAAGATGGTTTAGATCCTACCTGTCCGATCACTACCACTTTGTTTATTTAAACGGGGAGTCATCTCAGTTATCACCAGTAAAGTATGGAGTACCACAAGGATCTGTCCTAGGTCCTCTGCTATTTTCAATATACATGTTGCCCCTTGGTAATATTATTAGAAAATACGGGATTAGTTTCCATTGTTATGCTGATGATACTCAACTATATAGCTCAACAAGACCAGATGAAACTTCTAAATTATCTAAGCTAACAGAGTGTGTTAAAAATGTAAAAGATTGGATGACCAATAATTTTCTCCTATTGAATTCAGGTAAGACAGAGATATTACTTATTGGACCAAAACACAGTACACAGAATCTCTTGGATTATAATTTGCAACTAGACGGATGTACTGTTACTTCCTCTACAGTCAAAAATCTGGGTGTTATATTAGACAGAAACTTGTCTTTTGAAAGTCATATTTCCCATGGTACAAAAACAGCATTCTTCCATCTTAGAAACATTGCCAATCTACAAAACATGTTACCTGTTTCTGATGCAGAAAAGCTAGTTCATGCATTCATGACCTCTAGACTGGACTATTGTAATGCACTACTAGCTGGTTGTCCTGCATTTTCAATAAACAAGCTACAGGTAGTCCAAAATGCAGTGGCTAGAGTCCTTACCAGGTCAAGAAAATATGATCATTTTACCCCAATTTTACACTCTCTGCACTGGCTACCTATTAAGTTCCGCATCAGTTACAAAATATTATTACTTACCTATAAGGCCCTTAATGGTTTAGCTCCTGCGTACCTAACTAGTCTTCTACCACGCTACAATCCATCACGCTCCCTAAGGTTGCAAAACTCTGGACTTTTGGTAGTACCTAGGATAACAAAGTCAACTAAAGGAGGTAGAGCCTTTTCACATTTGGCTCCCAAACTCTGGAATAGCCTTCCTGATAACGTTCAGGGTTTAGACACACTCTCTCTGTTTAAATCTAGATTAAAGACATCTCTTTAGCAAAGCATTCACATAATGCATCTCATAATCTTGTACTGCAGTTATATCTGATCAAACACACATTATTGTTCTTTAGCTTGGATTGAACAAATCATTTTTGCTTGGTTGGAACAGCAGCTACGCTAATTATGTCTCTATTTGTTTCTCTGTTTCTGCCATGGGTAACTAGTATTTACACAAGCTTCAGTCTGGATCCAGAACACCTGAGAAGAGATGATGCCAACCCCACAGCGGACCTCAGATGATGCCTACCCTCAGACAACATACAGAACTACCAAATTTCGGCTTAAGTTAAATATATTAAGTTTCTACAATATATAAATATATTGTAGAAACTTAATTTCCTGTAAAGCTGCTTTGCAACGATTTGTATTGTGAAAAGCGCTATACAAATAAACTTGAATTGAATTGAACAAAATCTCTCACTTAAAATGAGTGTCAGCAGCCGCAGATGCTCTGATTAGCACCATGATCGAACGTGGACAAACAAGTACCATCTCTAACCTGTGCGGCATCTGCCTGCTTGATAAGATTGAAATCAAAAACTACATCAAAAACCTGGATTGAAGTCTTTGTCCCTGTCTGCTTTACACTAACAAGGCGATCAGCATAGAGGTCACTTGCAGTGAAGAACATATGCAAAGCAGGCAGTGAGCTAGGTGGAAGTTAATAAACAGTCAAATGTTTCACACTGCTGACAAACACCTTTCACTATTATATGACATGAAATTTCTGTAACTTTGTAACTAAAGACATCACTTTATGCGCGAAAACATGTACAAGCTAAATTTCACCTCAAAACAACAACAAAAAGAAATTATATTTTGTGAAAAATGTTGTCTATTCAAATATTTTTGTGCATCATAACGTCATTTTTAAAGACAAGCTAATTTTCCCCAAAAATTCTCATTATCATAATATATAGGTGTTTTGCTTTTACTGTATTTTATTTAAATTAGCTTATGTTAAAGAAAGAACAAGTACTATCAAGATATATAAATAATTTACAATTTAACAGATATAATTTTGTGTGTTATAGTTATGAGAAATAAGAGATTATTATGCATTCAGGATGAAAAGTGGGCAGAGAAAATGTACATAGTTGTCATTAAAATACTATCACAAAATGTAAAAAAAAAAAAAAAAGTTTAGTGTGCAAAATAGGATTCATTTTTAAGGGAAAAATGTGATTATTTATTCAGTTGATTCTGGGGTTTAATATGATCTGGAATGTTTTGACAGGTTTAATGAAATTCATCCTTCCACATGTCTCTGTGTCTGCTTGTGAAATGTTTAAACTCTTAAAACAAGACAAGCCTAAATCTATTTGAATGCTGAACAGGAAACAACACAGGAACTACAGACTCGAGTAAATGTTCCTCTTCCATAATATTTGTGTCATGCTTCAGAGCTAAAACAGAATCTGACAAAACACTTCATCTCAAACCTCTTCCCAAAGCCCAGATTCACTGCTTTAGAACAGAAAAAGAGAGCAACTTTGAGCTAAGCACAAAAGAAATGTCCTTCTCTTGCTTTCCTAGAGAGTGTGAAAACAATCCAGGCCTTGATTTTCTATGGCTGGTTCTAAGTGCCTAAGACAACACACAAAACAGCATTATGATAAGGCTGGCAGGAGTTGGCAAGGCGTTTACAGAAACAAAAGGGCTGAGGGCTGGAATCAAAATAAACTGAATGACCTCTAGAGGCACAGGAGGAAAAAAATCATTCAATAAAACAGTTTCAAAATAGCAGTTTGGCAAGTTCCTGCAGGAAGGATTCCGCAAAAAGAGTTCATAGTTCAAAACTCATCTGTTCCTATGGCAACAGGTGGAATAACTGGGCCATTCTGTCAATAAAAAGGCTTTGTGGTGATATTGCTTCTCTTCTCATCTGAAGACCAAAATAAAAGTCTTCATTGAGGTCAATGAAATAGTATTTTAAACTATGAGTAATGTCACTTGAGAAACCGGTTCTTACATTGCTAGCAGCTACAATGAAAGTGTACTAAAAACCCAAACAAACAAGAAAATGTGCAAAATGCAGTCGAACTGCACAATCAGGGCACTTGGCATGTGTTGAACTGGTGTCTGCAGGCTCAGCAGGGGCAAATGTGAACGCACTGAGCCGCGCAGACAGCTGTTGGGATGCTAACGCCCATCTCATTGTCCATCATCGCCAATTTGAGCGCCCCAATCCAAAGACAAAGAGGCCCTTCCAAAAGCTCATCGATTCACAGCGGGAACAAACAAACCCTTTCCTCGTCCTCAGACTAATGAGGGCTTGCTCTGGCTAGCTAGCTAGCTAGCTAGCTAGCACGCTCTCTGCTGGAAGGCACATTTGCATGAACCCGCACAAGTGCATACATTTTGAATCACGGTTATGAGGAGTCTTGCGAGTCAGAGTCTTCCTGCTGAAAAAGAACTTTCCCAGACTTCGTCCCCTGTCCTCTGCTTCGCTCCACGGACCCGTTGATCTCTCCCAGCAGCAAGTAGGAGTAGTCCGCCCTCTGCCCGCGCGCTTTGCATTTTCCGCACGTCTGGATAAGGTTACCGGCGAGGCTGGCCAGCAGCGACGTTGCCAGGATAGCGCAGACAACCAGCCAGCTTTGTCTGCACACATAAACAAAACACTCTCAGGGTGAGGAGTTGCACTTTGACCTCTGACTCCACCGCTGCTGCCCACAGCCTCCACAAAGCACTTGACTGCAACCAAGGCAACACTGCACAATCCCTTACTTGCATGTGAAAGGCCGAGCTGACTAATAAATTCATCTGTGCCACTCCGCTGCCGCAGAGTTGTTTACCAGTACAGTCGGGGGAACTTGGTTCAGATTTGTCCAAAAGCCCGTTCTGCTAAACAAGGGCCTGGAATTTGTCAGAGTGAATTTCCATAGCAATAATCAAGTTGCTCAAACACGCAGATAGGGAACGGTATAAATGACAAGTTGTTTGAGATAGGCTAACAGATTTTTTTTTCTCATGTTGTGGAAACTGTGGCTTGAAGGCATAAGAAAACATGTCCTATAATTGTAGCCGACATTTAGTTTTTAAAATAGCAACATTTCCACTATGAAAATGAACCAGATGATCACTAGAATGTTCTAAACACAAATGCACCACTGTGATTTATTTATTTGATCAAAACCACCTGTCCTCAGTCCACAACTCAGTATTTCACATAGACTAAAACATCTATATTAAAGTATTTTTTTATAATATAAAATATTATTTCTCTTTTATATATTATATAATAACATAATTTTATATATTATTAAATATAATTTAATTTCTATGAATATTTTAGTATTAATAAATAATACTGAGTTATGGTCTTAAAGTATACTTTCTGTGTAAATCATATCAGCGCTATTTCAGAAAATATAAAGAAATTATTCTGGATTTTTTTTTAACACATTTCCTAATTTAGAGTAGGACTGATTATCAACTAGAAACACCAGAAAAACAAAACAGTTTCTGGATTTAATACATATTTGCTATCTAAAATCAATTATATATTAATTACATTTTTTAAATTGTAATTGCATGCTACACTTGTAAATATTCATAAAAACTATTTTACATGAAAGTACACATTTTTGTATCTGACAGTACTGACACATAGTAAGTAATAAAAAGTTGACAAAATGTTATGTTTTGTCTCATGTCTCAAGAAGTGGTGAGGACACATGTTGGCTGCTGTTATGGGGTGTGTGTGTGTGAGTGTGTGTTTGGAGGGTTTTGGAGCACTTACTCAGATAAATTGGGTTTTGGAGCATGAGCTTCCTCCTCTTGTCTCCATTCCCTCCACATCTGTGTAGCCAGGCAGTGACCAGCTGAAAGATTGTGGGGAAAAAAACAATTCTTTTGAATCAAATCCCTTGTTAGGACAAAAACCCTCCATTACAGGCATACTTCTCCTTTCCCCACTTTCCTAACTTCAGATGTAACTGTGGGAAACAGAAGCGCAAGTGCAACTGTTGTTTTGCTGGTAAATCAGTTCTGTGTCTATTACTGTCAAAGATTTTTTTTTTAATTTTGATGAACATCCAAATGTGGCTGTAGAGTAAAGCTGCAGTCACACTGGTGAAAATTCAGAGAAAAAAATCTGCAGACAAAAAAATGTGCATTGTCTATGGTCAATAGTGTAGTGTTGTATAAAGTCAGGGTTGCTGCAGGATTTTTAAGCTCAAATTTAAGACTTTAAGACCTTTTTTAAGACCAGCACAAATAAAATTAATACCATATGAGCGGGGTAAGGCAATGTCTATGGTAAACTATTAAATTGTAAAACCCTATTTTTTGGGACAGCGCCATTTAGCCAATTCTATTCCAACAGAGGAGACCTTATTAAAAACATCAAACAAACATATGCAAAGACTAGATCCATGGAAACCATTAATTTTTTATCTTTCCATTTTATTTTTAATGTAAGGGCTGTATGTAATGTAATGTTCGAGTTAGTATTTGTATTCAAATTATTTTACATTTATCAAAGTACTAATAATCACACTAATTTGTACCACAATTGTTTTACCGTTTACTGCACTTTAAGTGGTTCACACATCAGACGTGAAGTATTGCGGCTAATGAACTGAAGTCTCGCACAGAAACAAGTCTTTCTTTCCAAGAAAACCGAATTTAAAACCAGAACATATATAGAATATATTGAAATAAATTAGGTTAAATATTTCAAGAGGGTTACCAATGGGTATGTTTAGGGTTAGGAGTTGTTTAGGACAATAATTGAGTGTATACAATTAAACAACTACATAATTCCTTTAAAATAATAATATACAGAATTGAATAGCAAGTGCTATAAAATAGTATGAGCCGCTAATACATACAAAATAAATAAATAAATAAAATAAAATAAAATAAAATAATAATTTTAAAAAAACTATACGGTCCTAGAAATGCGGTCCTGAAACTGCAGCCTCCGGTACTGCAGGAATACCCCAATAAAATCATAGCCTTTTGAAATTTAATGGTCACATTAAATTCTGGTCTGTACCCAAATTTAAGACCTCTTGAAATCAAGACTTTCTTGAACAATTTAAGACTTTTTATGACCTTAAATTTGATAAAAGTAAATTTAAGACTTTTTAAGGACCCGCGGGAACCCTGTAAACCACAGCTCACACAGAAGTCAGTTTCAAAACAAGCAGCTTTATGATGATCAACACACCAAATTCAAGGTACCAACTTGAGTAGGTTTCAAAATCTGCGACACATGGATTCCTATTAAAATGACTGGATTTTGCCTGTGACAATTTGCAGAAAAAGGCAAATGTGACCGCACCTTAATAATTCATAATGGACACTGATTTTTAATATACAATATTATTTAAGATCATGAAAATATTAAGATGTCAAATATCCTTTTTCTTTTTTCCCTTAAAGTTCAATTATAATATTAGTCAAGCTTTTTGCACAAAAACAATCAGAACGTAGCTTTTACAGGTCGAATACAGCTTGTGCTGCCCCATTATTACAGATTTTGGAAAGCCGATGTTAGATTGTGCAAGACTGCAAAGATCAGGGACCTTGCTAAAAAATATAGGAGTCCTTTTTGCAGTTCCAAAGTCAGTTCCAGTTTCCAGTTCCAGTCTTTTTTGGTTTGACATTTTGGAGTCCAGAAAGTTTTCATAGTGCAAAATTTTTTACATCAAAACATCAAGGAAAGATTCAACTGGATATCAAATCCTTCACATGGAGCAAATAATAGACAAGCTATCACCTAGAAGACAGGGAAAGATAAGCAGAAAGCTGTTCACGTGCACAGCAGATGGGATCGTAATGAGTCTGCGGTGTCAACGAATGGCCTGTTCCTGAACTCCACAGAACAGGGGTTTGGGGTTTATTATTTCTCTGCAGGGAAGTCAGAGAATGCATCTTCTTCTCATGTTAAATGACAGAGGTCAGAGAGTTGGGATAGACCGAGCTGACAAGGTTTTTTTTTTTGGTCTTGACACAAATAGCTTCTCTGTGGAAGAGGTCATCAGTAACACGAGGGGCTGCTGGTTAGACTGTGATTCTGTGAGGTCTCTTTTCTCAACACACCCTCCGCAAACACCCGCCAGCTTTGTTTATCACAGACTGTTTGAGGATGTGCGTGTGCAAGTTTGAGTAGACAGGTTGCAATCATGTGATAGTGAATGAGCAAAGAAGAGAGAGAAATGGTGAGATATAGAGAGAAATCATGAGATACTTTGGCTGTCAATCCATTATATTTTTAATAAATATAAATACTTGATATGCTGATAAATTAATCAAATTAACTGGAAATAACTGCTTATTCAATTTAAAAAACCTTGAATGATTATAATAAATAAATAAATAATAAAATGTGACTGTGTATGTGTGTGGGTGTGTATGTATGTGTACGTTCCTATATACATGTTCCAAAATACAAATATAACCTGAAAAACTCAAGCCTAAAAAAATGTTACTATAAAAAATATATTGGCAATTATATAATGCTATAAATAATTATATTGGCAGTATTGCCAATTTGTTCAAGCTTGAGTTTTTCAGATTGTAGGAACATTTGTTATTATGGAATTTGCATAAGTAAGCTTATTTTATTTTTGATTTAGATTTTTAAATAAATAAATAATTGTCCTAAATGGATGGATTAAATGAACAGTCCTAGTAAAAACATTTCCAACGAAATCAGCCCAAAGTTAACTGGAAAAAAGGCTGGTGAGAAATTGAGATCTGTTAAAGCTCGTATTTCAGGCAACTTGCGTGGCACGTTTTACAGTAGAGCAGTGTGGACAGACACTAGCATACGCACACATATAGAAGGACAATGAGGAATGCTGATGGCCCAAGCTATAAGTAGAGAGAGTTATGTGCTGAGAAAGTGTGAACATTAAACTGATCTATAGAGATGTCACACGGAGGATGTGTTGTTTACATGTCGTGGGAGTGCTAATAGGGGCTGTACCACACCTCTGTGCAGGCTGATGTTTCTCTCTCCTTGGTATGTGGTGCTGCAGCTTCCTGTGGCAGCGTCACACGGGCACATGTCGTGGCATTGGCACGGCTGCTTGCAGTTCAGCCCGTAGAATCCAAGAGGGCACTCTGGGATGACAAAGAGAGCAGAAACACAGTTAAGATAATCTATTCTAAAGCAGCATTGCGTGCATTACTTAAGGCAATTCTAGAAGGCATTGCAAGAAAGAAAGGTTGGTTAAAAATGTTTTAAGTTCTGGAAACTACACTTAATATTTGTGTGTTAATTATTTTTTGTTCTTATTTGAGTATGTGTTAAGTTTTGTGCTAATGTCAAACTATTGGACTCAATGAAGAGTGTTAGTCAAGTATTTTGTTGATATTAACCATTTAATCCCACCGGTCACAATAGTGACCGTAAAGAAGGTTTTCATTTATAAAGCTCTAAAAATGTTACTGACTGGTGTTTTAGTGCATTTCCTGCAAATATGGAAAAGTGTCTCAATTAAATATGTGAAGGTCACATGGATAGTAGAAACTGCCACATGACCAGAGCCGTTTACTTCCTGTCTGCACCATGAAAAGATGATGGCTGCATCAAAGCTCCAAAACAAAAGGCTAGTAAAGTAAAGATATGACCAAGATTTTTGGTATGTTAAATAGTGATAATAGGATAATAGGATAATAGGAAGTGATAATAGGAATAAATCAGTGCATGTAGGAATACATAAAAATGTATTCACAATTGTGAATTAAATGTAATTAAATTTACATTCAACTGATACTTTCATCCAAAGTAACTTACATACATGTTTTATGACATAAGCTTTTTTTATGACAATCATTTTTTAACGTGTATCTGGAAATATATCTCTTACTTTTTTCATTACCTTTACACATTCACCCAACTACATGTTAAATAGATTTATCAAATGTGCATCTGTTAATATATCAAAAACTGTTGAGATTAGACTGCATACCTTGCTCACAGGAATCTCCATGGAAACCAGCAGGACAGGTGCACCATCCGTGAACAGAATCACATGAGCCTCCGTTTGCACATGCGCATGTTTGATTGCAGTCATCGCCATAGAAACCTGCTGCACATACTGTGAGGATACAGACAGATGTTATTCACTGTAGAAGTATAAGCATATTGGTTTAAAATAGTTAAAATGACCACTGCTGACTTTAATAAACTCTTAAGTAATGATCTCCCACGTAAAGAGCCACTCAGATCTTTATTTGATAGTTAAGTCAGAATCTGTATGACAGCCAAGCTGATTTTGCCCTTACCTTGGCTACAGTTTAAACCCATCCATCCAGCATCGCACACACATCCATCTGTTCAGAGAGAGGGATAAGACAGGAAAAATAGAGAGAGAACTGTAGTTAACGGGTTATAAAAATAAATAAATAAATAAACTTTAAATACTACCTTAAATGCAAGATCATTTTGTCTGTTAAAAACATTCATTAACTACAAACAATCTGTAAATTTTTAGCAATAAATTTAATCTAATGTAACGGTTGCAGTTTAAGCTACACGCCTTATACAAATCAATGTCAACTGTTGGTACCACTTTATTTTACACTAGCCTTTATGTATAAATCATTAGAAAGGCATTCATCGTAATGCTTTATATACAGTATATTCACATAAATAACTGTAACCAAAGTTAAAATGCATTATAATATTTGCAGATTCCTTGTTACATCTGAAATTGATTGTTTGTCATGTGTTTTTTTTTCCAATTAAACTTAGTTAATACAAGTTATGTGGCTACTTCATGTATCCAGTTACGTATTTAGATAAGTAGACAAAATTAATGTTATGATGAATAATACTTATTACAATATAAAGATTAATGCATTATGTTTTCTCAAGGTGTAACAATGTGTAGATGTGTTATGTATCATTACTGTGGTTAGAATTATTAATGAGATTATACAATGCATTACAGGGTGCATTACAAGGCTCAACTAATGCATTAAAAAAGCTTCAAGGAAAGTGTGACCATAATGTCCTTTTGTGATATAAAGGAGTGTATGAGAGAGCGACTCACTCTCAGTGCAGATTCCATGCTCTCCACATTTACTCTGGCATGTGAGATTGGCACATCCTGGGCCTCTCCAGCCCTGCTGGCACACGCACTGGCCCTCCACACAGCGCCCATGTCCGCTGCAGTCCTCCGGCTGGCACAGCCTCTCGTGAACACACAGCACAGTGGATACCGCCCGTGGGCAGCGCCACTTCGGAGTTTTGCTGGAATTTAGGTGAAAATGTTGTGATAAAATAACCAAACTCAGCACACTGTTGTTTGCAAATGTGTAGTTTTGCATTTACACACCAGTGGTCTGAAGGGTAATTGGCCAGAGATCCGTTGAGGATATAAGTGGCTGAGCCGCCTCCATCCAGATTGATAGCGTTAATGACATTCTGTTCCTTCAAAAACTTTGCCACTTGCCAGAGGTTCATTCTGCAAAGATAGCAGTTTACTAAGCACGTGTAAAAATAAACTGAACTAAACTGTACCTGAACTTCTGGTATGCACTAATATGTTTTTGAATTTAGATGGCCCACTGTGGCTTAAATACAGGTTTTAAAACTAAGCTGAAACTTTTGAAAAGCAAGCTGCAAAAATGGGTAATTCAGAAATCAGATGTCACAACCATGAGAACACAAACATAACCACTATGCAAATTAGCCAACCATAATAAAGGTAATTTATATATAAATCTTATGCATGTTTAATTTCATTTAAGGGAATTTTTAAGTGGGTTTAATTAAGGGCCAGAGTGACAAGATTTTTCCTTTTCTTTTTAAATATTTTTCTAATGTAATAACATTAATATTGTAAAATAGTATTATTAATTATTACTATTCATCATTCTAATATCATCTAGAATCATTCTAAAATGCTGATTTGCTGCCCAAGTAATATCAATGTTGAAAACAGTTGTGCTGCTTAATATTTTTGTGGAATCCATGATATATTTTTCTTTAGGATTCATATTTTGTAACATTATAAATGTCTTTAATGTCAGTCAATTTAATATATCTTCACTGGAAAAAAAAAAAGTGTTCAATTCTTAAAAAAATAAATAAATAAATAAAAATTTACTGACCCCAACCCTTTGAATTTTATTGTATATTATTATGACGTTTTGTTGCAAGAAACCTTGAGTAACATTACATGGAAAAAAAGGAAAGGAAAAAAACATTCTGCTTTTGTGTTGTCTTCTTGAGCAAGGTTCGTTTTGGGTTATTTAGTGTTGTAGCATGCACAGACAGACAGACAGAAGGGGAGGAATCAATGTTTACAGTGATAAACAGCTGAGATCAGCTCAGGTTCAAAGTCCATTCTCACCCTCTTACACCCGTCTGACCATCGACGTGGAAGAGGATGAGTTTGCCCTCTGCATCGTGGCCCACGGCCGTACGGGCAGATATCACGTCCACAAAGTACTGGAATTTTCCTGCAACATAAAAGATTAATAACCTATTGAATCTTATATTACAATCTTTGAGCACAAATGTGTTTAAAAAGACTGAACTATTGTTGAAAATACAGTTTTTCTGATATAAGGAGGAATTTTAGGGAATATGGAGTCAGATAAACAAGCTTATTATATGCTCACACTTCAGACAGAATCTTGTCTAATCTTACCGGTCTTCTGTGTTTCGTCACATTCTGCCTGGATGCTCTCATTGATGTAGATCTCACCGTTTCTCAGCAGCCACACCACCCCACTGATCAACTGCACAAAGGGGTTTACCTGATCCACGATGTCGTCCTCAGACAGGTAGCTAAGAAAATACACAAGAAAGAGCAAGTGAGACAGATCAAGATAGGCTGGTGTAGCCTAATAGTTAAAGATCTAGGCTGGCAACTGAAAGGCTGTACATTCAAACCACATAACGGGTTTGCCTTTAAAATATGTTTTAGGCACAATTTTCTTTCCTGTGTTGATGCATCTCCTATTGAAATAGGAAGGTGGGGTGGGATATTTTGTTTTTTGTAAATAACCAGTAGCCATTTAAAAGTCTCTTGTTCATGCTCACCAAAGCTACATTTATTTAATCAAAATACAGAAAAAAGGTGCACAATATTTCTTATTAAAACTACTATTTTAATATTTTTCTAAAACATAATTTATACTTGTGATGGTAAATTTTTTAGCAGCCATTACGCTAGTCTTCAATGTCACATGGTCCTTCAGAAATCATCAGCTTACATATTATGATTGTTGAAAACAGTTGCTCAGCATAATAGGATTTTAGGATATTTGATGAACATGGGTGTGGATTTTTGTAATATTATAAATGTATTGTAATGTATTGTAAATGTAAGTATTAATTTCGTTTCCCAGGAAACCACACTTGACAGACTGCACTATGGACTAAAGCAATAAAAGCACTTTCAAATGAAATAAATTCTAGCAGCTTCTTTTACAAAAAAGCTGATGGTTTGGAAAGGCAACAAAGTATAAATTCAGAAGGGCTTTCCCAATAATATCTGTATTGTAATTCACACTTAGTAATTACTAAAAAGCAAACATTTGATTTGATACAGATTACAATGTCAGCAAACCAACACATAAATAATCCCTGACTTACTGGCTGTCCAGCTGTACTATTTTATACTTTATTGACTATAGGCTGTTTTGAATTCCTTAAAGCTCACCCAGGTGAATGTCCAAATATGCTATACAAACACCTTATCTAACGTCAGAACATTTCGGTTAAAGGCCCTTAACGTCATAATGAATGACAGACCGAGACACCCTGGGTACATAGCGTTCCAAAGTACTGCCTATTATTAAAAGCACCAAGCATGTTATGCAATATTGCCATGTTTTTGTAAAGTTTCTATTTTAGGAAACAGATGTTCTAGGGGCCCTGCATTCCCACGACTTACTTCCTCCAAATTCTGCACCCATATTTAGGTTGAGGTTTGTTACAGCACCCTACAGAGGAGGAAACCACTTTGTGCTTATAGATGTATGCTAACTGATAATGTGGCAGTGCACTCAAGTACACTCTACTAAATATCTTCGTTTGTGTTCCACAGACTAAAATAAATATGGCTTCAAACAAAACTTTGAGAGAATTTTCATTTTTGGATGACTTATCCCTTTAAGGGTGTGATGCAGATATAAAAGCACAGCTTAATTATAGGCAGGTCAAAAGTACACCAGCACCCAACCAGGAAAGTCTAGCTCAATTTTCTATTGTTTCCTGGGTCTCCACACAAAAACAAACCCTGTGGTTTTGCAAAACATCACACAGGCCAGGAGAAAGACTGTAGAGAGTGAGAACTCGGGCTGTGTCCTTACCCAAACACTAGCGTCCCATCCTTTCGGATGCCAAACTGAGCATTTTGAATTCCTCCACTGTTCCTCACCAGTTTCCCATCACTTATGACATTCCCCAAACACTGCCCGTTGTCAATGTCAAAGAAGCCTCCATTCTGGGCGACGAGGCACTTTCTAGTTTTGGCAGTGTACTCCACCAGTTCTCTGTGACTCCACCTGCACCCTCCAGGGCCTCGTGGTTCCAGAACGGACACGGATCTCAGCGGGTCATGCACCTCTGTGATGTGGCCGCTCGCCCATCTGTGAACGCCAGAGTCATCGGTGATGTCGGAGACGAATATATTGGACTCAAACAATGGAGAGTTAGTGTGTTTGCTTGCTGCCCAGGTTTCATGGGTTACATTGCCATGAGCGACGGGCTGACAGTCCCTCACATGGCGGTGGGAATGAGATGGGCCGTGGGATTTGGAGTAGGGTAACAAGAGATCATCATCCGAAGAATGCCTGTGGAAAATTAACATGATTAAATCAGAGAAATAAGGAGCAAATTGTGTTTGTTAAGTCAGTTAGGTTAACTTGGAGCATGTGTGTAAGTGATTCAGAGAAAATGAATCCCTAGATCCTACATCTCAGCATGCAGATGTGGTTCATTGTTCTGTTGAGTAAGCACATTTTCATGCGTACATGTTTCTTTCATAGACACCTGCTGTTTTGCATACTTCTCAGTCTAAACCCAAGACAGCATTATCTGAAGAAAGAGTAAAAATCAGTTGAGGAGCAGCAGATGTTTAATTGCGCAATCCTTATGCAAGTCTGGGTTCAGCATGTGGTTGCTCGGATCCTCTTACACTATGTAAATTCAATATGCAAATTAACTATAGATTCAGTTGGGAGTGCGGTACTGTACTGCAAGTGTGTGTACACAAAACCTAATGAGAACTCCAGTTAAGACAATAATGCTTAAAATAACTATCTACTATTCTGCAAATTTATCTCAAAGTTTCTATATTAGGAGAACTGATTAAAAACAGACCGCAGGGACATGCTGTTGTTATTTAGGTAACTTTGCTGATTGACAAAATATTAGTAGCATTACATACAATACATATATAAACTTTTACACATGTAAAATTTTAAAATATTTATATTATATCATTAAAAAATATGAAGAACAGAAATTAAGGAAATGGTTTATCTTATATTATTTATAGCAGATTATTTCTGCATGTTGATGCACAGTGTAAGCCTAGATATTATTTTCCAGTCAGTTAGCTGTAGGGACGTCTGCGCCACTAGTGTCACCAAGCGGAATTACAAGAATATGACTGTTTCCAAACAAGTTTCCCAATTTTATTTTATTTTTATTTATTTTTATTTTTTTTTTTTTGCTGTTTACAAACCCTAAGTCTGTCAAAGAGACATATAATGTTACATAAGACATTTTATGTATTTCACTCTATAAATTACAGCATAAGAAGCAACCATATATTTTTCTTCCTCGTGCAATAATTAGGCAACTTATGAGGGATGAAACTGAAACCTAATTATTAAGACTTTTATAATAAAAAGCTAATTCCAAGAGATTTTCAAAATAAGTCAAAACTGCAAAATACATCAACTCAAGAAGAACAGGCCACAAAATTGTATTTCCATCCCAACCAGGGGTTTGCAAACATTCAACTTGAAGAGTTTTGATCATCATCTGCACTATAATACACGTCCTTACCGGATGTCTTTGCATTGGGACAAACATACTCCTAGGTATATGAGAAACAGAGAAATCTGATCGAAATTCACGGACGATGTTGCCATAAGACATACGTATAATACAATGAAATAAAACAAGTTACTATCCCGTTCACATCCGTCTTCTTCGATGAAAGGACTTTCACATGTGCTGGTCATATGATGAAAATCACGTGATCAACTGATCTTATCGGTCATTCATTTCGTCGCTCACTTTAAGCGCAAACAACTGTGCAAAAACATTTAATGTATGTAAACTGCATTCAAATGAAAAATTATTACATTTGTAACATGGTTCACTTGGAAACTAAACTTAATTTGATTTACTTTTAAGCGGAACGTGCTGTCAGAAGTGCTTGCTTACAGGGGAGTTGTAATACGACGCACACAGGAGGAGATACAGCTCAAGGATAGATGCATGGGGTTTGCAATGGCATCCAGTATAAACATAAAGTATGGACTTTTAGCCACCAAAAACTCTCTTATCAAAAAGATTCCCTATCCCATATTTATACAGAGGCCAACAGAGATCAAATGCACGAGAGCATTAACCAGCCAGCACAATGAACACTACTGTATTGATATTGTAAGGTAAGTTAGTTTAAAAATCGATTTACTTTTAGTAGTTTTACCTAGAAGCAAATAAATCTCCATTTTAACTGTGAAGACTTGTATCCCAGAATACCTTTTTTCCCCCCCTCTGTCTTTATGTTAAATTGAATTAGAATATGGCGTGGCACTTTTTAAATAATGTAAAATGCGATATATACAAACATTAATTTGTTGTGCTTACTTTTTAAAATGAGGAAGGTATTTCATTTATGTCATAAATGTATAAATTCAGTGTACAAGGAAATCATTTCAGTACTTTTTATTTAATGGTTTCAGTGCTTTTTAGACATTAAATAATTTGAAACCTTAAGAACTTGGCAAATATTCTTTTGGCTAGATATTCTGTTTATTTTTTATTATTTTAGAAATCTTTATTTGTCATTGACCCTTATAAAGTAGTCTATATGTAATAATTGTCATGCCTACAAAAATTTCAGTCTCTGTTTAGGCTTAGTTTTGTAAATGTAGGTTAATGACACTACAGATCACACTAAGTGAATAACACTGTACTGTCATCAATAGGAAGAGGGACTATGAGGGATTTTTGTGTTCATTGCTTTTTCCTGAGGCTGTTCGTCGATCTGCACTGGCTCTGAGGGCGTTCAATGTAGAACTGGCACAGGCAGGTATTCCAGCTAATGAGTGAAACAATGCACAAGCTCATTTAGTCAGTTTGGTTTAAGCTAATTTACTTTTTGTACAGATATAACTGTAAATCATAGTATGAAAACCAACTCCTGAGACATAAAAGTGCCTGTAGTTAAAGAAACACTCATATATGCTCATATATTTTCTTCTACTCTTTTAGATTAAGGACTCTGTTTCTCAGAAAACCATTGGTTTAATGCGAATGCAGTTCTGGAAGAGTGCCGTAGAGGATATTTACAGAGATGACCCTCCAGCCCAGCCTGTCAGTGCAGAACTGTGGAGGGTGGGTCTTCCTTCTATAAAAGAAAGATTCTGTCATAATTCACATTAAAACTACCATTCAAAAGTTTGGAGTCATTAGTTTTTTTTTTACTAGTATTTTTTTTATACTTTAATGCATTAAATGGCTCAAAATAAACAGTAAAGACATTTCTAATGTTACAAAAGATTTTTAATAATGCTTCAAATTCAAATTAATTAAGATCTGTGGAAAAAAAAGTATAATGGTTTCCAAAAAAATATTAAGCAGCTTTTTCTACACTGTTTTTTCTACACTCAACCATTTTCTACACTGATAATAATAAGAAATGCTTCATTGCCATATTAGAAGGATCATGTGACACTGAAGACTGGAGTAATGGCTGGTGAAATTTCAGCTTGTCATCACAGGAATAAATTACATTTTAAAATATATTTACATAGAAATCAAACTATTTTAAATTATAATAATTCAGAATATTACAGTTTTACTGTATTTTTTGTCAAATAAATGCAGTCTTGGTGAGCGTAAGACACTTCTTTCAGAAATACAGAAAAAAAAAAAAAAAAAACATGCCAACCCCAAACTTGCCAACAATAGTGATGTCGTTATGACTGATGTCTGTATGACTTTATTTTTTATTTTTATTTATTTTTTTGAAAAAATGTATCTATAAAATGACAGTCAGTGTCAAATGTTATTTGGACCACAGCATTCTTCTAAATATTGTGCACTGATATACTATAACTGTTTTGTGTTCTCAGGCAGTGAGGAAGCACACATTAACAAGGAGGTGGATGTTAAGAATTATATCTGAAAGAGTAAGTAATTAGATTTGTCCTAATATATGAGTAAAAACATACTGGAAAGTTCTCTTTAAATAACTCTGACAGCTGTCCGAGAGACATGCATGGCTAATTCTTGACATTAATCTGTCATTCAGTGAGTCGGCACATTATACACATTATGCTGTCCTCTGGCAATTGTATTAAAAACATTATGTTCTGAAAAGGAGAAAGATCTGGAGGACAAAGCGTACAGGAACCTTCAGGAGCTGGAGGCCTATGGCGAAAACACACAATCCTCTCTTCTTTACATGCTTCTGGAAACACTTGGTGAGCAGACTTTTCTTGATCTCCAACTTAAAGCAATAGTTCTTTCAAAAATGAAAATTGTATCATTTACACATCCTCGCATTGTGAGGACAGTATGACTTAGTTTCCTCTGTAAAACACTGTAGATGTTTGGTGGAATATTAGGACCTGACAGCCTCAGTCACTATTTACTGTGATTGTAAAAGGAAAAAAATTTCAGCAAAATATCAGCCACCTGAAGGATAACGGAATTCATTGCTGCCATTTTGAAAAGAACTATTAAAATGATGTTATTATACAACCTGAACTCTGGAAATGTTGGGACGTTTTTAAAATTTGAATAAAATGAAAACTAAAAGAATTTCAAATCACATGAGCCAATATTTTATTCACAATAGAACATAGATAACATAACAAATGTTTAAACTGAGATATGTTACAATTTTATGCACAAAATGAGCTGCTTCAAATTTGATGCCTGCTACATGTCTCATAATAGTTGGGACCGGCGCATGTTTACTATGGTGTAGCATCTCATCTTCTTTTCAAAAGAGTTTGAAGACATCTGGGCATCGAGGTTATGAATTTCTGGAGTTTTGGTCTTGGAATTTGGTCCCATTCTTGCCTGATATAGGTTTCCAGCTGCTGAAGAGTTTGTGGTCATCTTTGACGTATTTTTCGTTTAATGATGCGCCAAATGTTCTCTATAGGTGAAAGATCTGGACTGCAGGCAGGCCAATTCAGCACCAAGATTCTTCTGTTGCCATGCTGTTGTAATAGCTGCAGTATGTGGTTTTGCATTGTCCTGCTGAAATACACAAGGCCTTCCCTGAAATACACGTCATCTGGAGGGGAGCATATGCTGCTCTAAAACCTTTATATACCTTTCAGCATTCATAGTGCCTTCCAAAACATGCAAGCTGCCCATACCGTATGCACTTATGCACCCCCATACCATCAGAGATGCTGGCTTTTGTACTGAACGCTGATAACACGCTGGAAGGTTTCCCTCCTCTTTAGTTCGGAGGACACGGAGTCCGTGATTTCCAACAAGAATGTTGAATTTGGACTCGTCTGACCACAGAACACTTTTCCACTTTGAAACAGTCCATTTTAAATGAGCTTCTGGACCATGTTCACATATGGCTTCCTTTTTGCATGATAGAGTTTTAGTGGCATCTGCAGATGGCACGGCGGATTGTGTTTACCAACAGTAGTTTCTGGAAGTATTCCTGGGCCCATTTAGTAATGTCAATGACAGAGTCATGCCGATGAGTGATGCAGTGTCGTCTGAGGGCCCGAAGACCACAGGCATCCAACAGTCTTCGGCCTTGTCCCTTACGCACAGAGATTTCTCCAGTTTCTCTTAATCTTTTGATGATGTTATGCACTGTAGATGATGAGATTTGCAAAGCCTTTGCAATTTGACGTTGAGGAATGTTGTTTTTAAAGTATTCCACAATCTTTTTACGCACTCTTTCACAGATTGGAGAGCCTCTGCCCATCTTTACTTCTGAGAGGCTCTGCCTCTCTAAGACATCCCTTTTATAGCTAATCATGTTACAGACCTGATGTCAATTAACTTAGTTGCTAGATGTTCTCCCAGAGTCTTTTCAAAATTTCTTGCTTTTTCAGCCCTTTGTTGCCCCTGTGCCAACTTTTTTGAGACCTGTAGCAGGCATCAAATTTGAAATGAGCTTATTTAGTGGATAAAAGTGTAAAATTTCTCCGTTTAAATATTTATGTTCTCTATGTTCTATTGTGAATAAAATATTGGCTCATGTGATTTGAAAATCTTTTAGTTTTCATTTTATTCAAATTTAAAAAACGTCCCAACACTTCCGGAATTCGGGTTGTAACTTAAAGTCTTATCATTTGTTGATTTGTACTGTGGGTTTGCTAGTATATTTCCAATGTACACAACCATTCGAAGATTAAAGGTAAGAATTTTGATGTTTCTGAAAGTCTTTTAGGCTCACCAAGGCTGCATTTATTTGACTAAAACTACACCAAAAAAGTTATATTAGGAATTATTGTTATTATTCAAAATAGCTGTTTTCTATTTTGATATATTTTAAAATGCTATTTATTTTTTACTCTTATTTTTTTCCATTGTGATGGCAAAAAAGAATTTTCAGCAGCCAGTACAGAAATCAGTCTAATATGCTGATTCACTGCTCAAGAAACATGATTATTATCAATGTTGAAAATAGCTGTATTACTTAATTTTTTTTTTTTTTTTTTTGAAACTGGGATAAATTCTTTTTATGATTCATTGATGAAAAGAAAATTCAAAAGAACAATTTATTTGAAATAGAAATCTTTTATAATATTATAAATGTCTTTACTTGGCTTAAAAAATAAAAGAAAGAAAATAAAATAAAGAAAATAACTTTTTGTTTACATAACATATATGAGTGTACTGTTTATATTTATTATGTATATATAAATACACACTCGTATATATGTAAGAAAAAAGTATGTTTATATATTAAATATATTTATATATAATATAAATTATATGAATATAAATATATACATGTAAATACATGTAAATATTTTCAAAATATATAGTGTATGTGTGTGTATTTATAATATACATAATAAATATACACAGTACCACACACACATATTATGTGAACAAAAACTTTTATTTTGGATGTGATTAATCGCGATTAATCGTTTGACAGCACTAATAATAATAATAATAATAATAAGTTTTGACCCCAAATTTTTAAACTGTTGTGTAGTTTGCATTACCCCATCCTTCAAAAAGTCATAATCAGAAAAACGTCTAATAGTAATATGCTGCGGAAACTAAACTAAGGAATTTCTTAGACTAAGGAATTTTTGACTTCTGAAATTGTATTGTTTTAAAGGTGGAATATTAGATTTTTCATGATATGACTCATAATATAATTTGAGAACACTTTTTTTTTTTTATTAGCGAGACAGTATTGGAAATTCACTATTTTACGAAAAACTGGTATCATAAATTGTATACTTTGTCTGTCTTTTTAAACGTAGGTGTGAAAAATGTCCATGCAGACCACGCTGCAAGCCACATTGGCAAAGCCCAGGGCATCCTGACCTGCCTTCGGGCGACCCCCTACAACAGCAGCAGACGCAAGGTCTACCTGCCCATGGACATCTGCATGCTGGTGGGTAAATCAGCTATCACCGGCATCTCTGTTGCTGCATGTAATTCCATGCTTTTCTAACATCAGAGGCACTAGTGAAGGACTAGAGACAATCCATGTGCCTGTCAGCATATATGTGGGTGAAGCTGTCCACTCCAGTGCCCTCTCGTCTGCTAAGTCCAAAACTATGGGCTTCGTTGCAGCCATCTGTCGCCATTTCAGCATGAACAAGCCATTAGAATTGGGATTTAGAAGATCTTGTCCTTAATGTAACAAAAGAAAAGAATATCATCTGTCGTTTATCCTCGACTAATCTCAGCTAGAGTCAGTGTACAGTATTAAAATCGAATTATGTTATTGTAGACTGTTTTCCGTATGATTGCACATTCACCAAAAGGGGGCACCGTTGTTTCACCATAAACAACGTGGACATGTTTGGTTTCTGAGATTATTTAATGCTCACTTAAACGTTTTAAATAAATACTTCTTTATTTGTAGGTTTTTAAATGTTTTGCTACGTCATAGGTAGTTATTTGATTGTAGCATGAGGAAATTTCTTAATAATTGTCTTTACTTATCATTTTGAAACTTCCTTTCTTGAGGCAATAATGTACAGATAAGCTTTTAAACCTGTAATTGATGTCTTTAATAAGGCATTGGATTATGCTGAATTAAAAGAGACAGCAAAACTTTGAAGGTTTATCTACATTGCAGTTGTTTAGAGAATATTTGCTGTGGGAATTGTAAACAATAGTAATGTGCAACCTGTCAAGATTAGCCAAATATGTTTGTAAAACAATGCGAGGTGTGTGTGTGGGGGTGTTTCTTTTTTAGGTAGACTGTAAATACAAGCCTCTGGGTGTCTGCAAGCCATTTTTGTCACAGTTTAAGGGCTCTGTTTGACATGAAACCCCAGTTCAGGAATCAGAACAGATCAATGGTAGCCTCCCACCAATTACACTGGCTGGTTATTCATGATGTTGATTGCCTTGCCAGTGCTTTATTCTGCCATACAGCTTTTGTTTGAGGAACAATTGGCTTTTAAATTAGACGCTAAATGAAAGCTTCTACAGTATGTGTTTATTGATCACTTGCTATCGTGGATTTATTTGTGTTTGTTCAGATCACAGTTGAGGCAGTGCAATCACAGGGGACACTTGAATTATGGAGGAATTTCACACATGTTTGTTTATGTCATCGTTTGAATCAGTAGTTTCTCACATATAACTAAGTGCAATTTCAGTAAATATTCCTTCTGAAGAAGTCTTGGGATGCTGAGTCGTAAACACATCACCTCATGTTCTGCATACAGATTGTCACATTTTCATCCAGCATACTAATTTCTTCTGCTGTTCAAGTATTTTTGTTGAATGCTGGAAAATCTGTAAAGATGAATTTCATGAAAACTCGAAATGCCTGGATTGTATTTCACCCCAAAATCCAAAGAGCTTTTTTTTTAAATTGTGAAATTATATTATATATAAGAGCATGACAGTATTGTGCCATTATTTTTGTGAATCTAGCACATCCTCCTCTTACAGTGAAGTGAAAATTAATGTACTGAAATTAATGAAAAATAATAAAAAATAAAAACATTTCTTAGAAATAAAAGAGAATATATAATTATATCAAATAATAATAATATAATTGCTAATTAAATAATAATGATATTCATTACTAATGAGTGGGGTTTTTTGTACAGTAATAAGAATTTAGGAGAAATTAGGAGGAAATGTTCTTAGTAGTAATGAAAATATGACTCTCTCTCTCTCTCTCTCTCTCTCTCTCTCTCTCTCTCTCTCTCTCTCTCTCTCTATATATATATATACAGTGGGGGAAAAAATTATTTGATCCCCTGCTGATTTTGTACGTTTGCCCACTGACAAAGAAATGGTCAGTCTATAATTTTAATGGTAGGTTTATTTGAACAGTGAGAGACAGAATAAAAACAAAATAAAATCCAGAAAAACGCATTTCAAAAAAGTTATAAATTGATTTGCATTAATGAGTGAAATAAGTATTTGATCCCCTATCAATCAGCAAGATTTCTGGCTCCCAAGTGTCTTTTATACAGGTAAGGAGCTGAGAACAGGAGCACTCTCTTAATCTTGCTCCTAATCTCAGTTTGTTACCTGTATAAAAGACACCTGTCCAGAACTACACGGGAGGATCTTGTCAATGATCTCAAGGCAGCTGGGACCATAGTACACACTACGCCGTGAAGGACTGAAATCCTGCAGCGCCCGCAAGGTCCCCCTGCTCAAGAAAGCACATGTACAGGCCCGTCTGAAGTTTGCTAATGAACATCTGAATGATTCAGAGGAGAACTGGGTGAAAGTGTTGTGGTCAGATGAAACCAAAATCGAGTTCTTTGGCATCAACTCAACTCACCGTGTTTGGAGGAGGAGGAATGCTGCCTATGACCCCAAGAACACCATCCCCACCGTCAAACATGGAGGAGGAAACATTATGCTTTGGGGGTGTTTTTCTGCTAAGGGGACAGGACAACTGCACCGCATCAAAGGGATGATGGGCGGGGCCATGTGCCGCCAGGGCCAAGGCATTGAAGCCAGCCAGAGCATTGAAAATGGGTCGTGGATGGGTATTCCAGCATGACAATGACACAAAACACACAGCCAAGGCAACAAAAGAGTGGCTCAAGAAGAAGCACATTAAGGTCCTGGAGTGGCCTAACCAGTCTCCAGACATTAATCCCATAGAAAATCTGTGGAGGGAGCTGAAGGTTTGAGTTGCCAAACGTCAGCCTCGAAACCTTAATGACTTGGATCTGCAAAGAGGAGTGAGACAAAATCCCTTCTGAGATGTGTGCAAACCTGGTGGCCAACTACAAGAAACGTCTGACCTCTGTGATTGCCAACAAGGGTTTTGCCACCAAGTACTAAGTCATGTTTTGCGAAGGGGTCAAATACTTATTAGACTCATTTAGGGCTGCAACTAACGATTATTTTGATATTCAATTAGTTGGCCGTTTATTTTTTCCAATTAATCGGATTAAAAAAAAACTTTTTTTTTTTCTTTTTTTTTTTAAATAAAAAACACTTCCACATTCTGCCCAATGTCCTTCAAACAAACGTGCCAACTGAATGCTATGAAAACATACAGTGCTTAACAATTTATTAGACCACCTGTCATAATAAAGAGAAAACACAAATATTTTAGGAATCTGTCAAAGAATTGTTTAAATCTAAAAATGTTATTGTCATTTATTGGGCAAATAACAAACTGAAACAACTAAATAGTATTTATTCACATAATAAAAAAATGGCCTCCTGCCTTTCATAACAGCATGCATTCTTGCTGGCATTGTTTAGCTACTTTTTTGACTGTAATTGGGTATCTGAAAAAAATCTTTCATAGATCTTTCATTCTTTCATAACAGCAATAATTATATTATAGAAATAGCCTACTGTTACTAAAGAGCTTACACATATTGGAGGACTAACCAATACAGATATCTAAAAAAATTATTTTAGTAAACACCAATACTGTTAGTTTAGAGCAGCAGTGGCACAGACCTTACATTATTTGTTATAAACCTTAAGTAAATTTGTTGAGCACTGTAGCCTATTTAAATCTCTTCATCAAAAATTAAGATATAATAAAGACGAATAAACACACAAACTCAGTGTTAACCATCAGGTAAGAGTAATGTTCTGCAGGAACACGTGTTCACTTTGATCACAGTCAGGTTTACTGTAATTTCTTTATCCTGTAAAAGGCGGCTATGAAGCGTCTGATATTTATATTCAGACAATTACACGCTGTTATCCCTTTGCAGTTCCTACTCTCATAAAATACGTGCACTACATGTTGACTTGTAAACCTTAATTTAACGTTCAACAACAGATATTTCAGCACAATGAATGTTTTTGTGCTGAATATTAATCCCGCACAGGCGCTCATTCAGTAAAGATTTAAACTTAACACAGACTGTCAGGACGGAACTTTATGCAAAAATGGAAATGCTCGCGTGAATTTGTGACATTTACAGATAAGGATATGACTGTAAACTGAAAGTGTTAGCGCTGAGAAAGCGCCTGGCAAGGCAAGTCATTACGCTAAAGCATTATCTTAAAGCTTAAAATAAATAATTCTCATGTTTTGTGCAGCCTGGATCAAGTACTTCTCCCGCAGCATCTCATTCTGTTTCCTCCACTATTTTTAGATGCATTTTGGCCACAGAAATGCATTATTCAGTGCTGTAACGTTAATTTGACGCGACCGACTGAAGTTGGACGTGCACTGTGGGCAGACCCGACTAATCGATAATGAGAATCGTTGTTGATGATTTTCATTATCGATAATAATCGATTTTATCGATTAGTTGTTGCAACTCATTAAAATGCAAATCAATTCATAACTTTTTTGAAATGCGTTTTTCTGGATTTTTTTTTTGTTGTTTTTGTTTGTTTGTTTGTTTGTTTTTATTCTGTCTCTCACTATTCAAATAAACCTACCATTAAAATTATAGACTGATCATTTCTTTGTCAGTGGGCAAACTTACAAAATCAGCAGGGGATCAAATAATTTTCCCCCCACTATATATATATATATATATATATATATATATATATATATATATATATATATATATATATATATATATATATATGGACTTCAATACTTTTTTTCTTTAGGTTTTTGGGGTAAAATACAGGATATTGTTGTGATGGTGCTTGAAATATGGTGGGATGAGTAAAGGATTGTGGTATCATCAAGTTCATTTTTCTATCTATCAGGAGAGGGTTACTGATAATGCATTTTCACTGTTTCTCACCCAGCATGGAGCATCTCAAGAGGACTTCATCCGTGGCAGCAGGGACCAAAACGTCAGGGACGTCATTTATGACATTGCCAGCCAAGCCCATGTCCATCTCCAGCACGTAAGCAAGGCCCTTTAGTTTAATATCTGTGGTCAGATGGGAGATGTTGAATCTGTTGTATGTTGCCTAGTAATTTTCAATTTGCATACTAACTTCATTAGATTTCACAAGCGATATCACCCCTCCTCCACCAGCAGCTCTGATGACCCTTGATTGTTGCCCTCTCCTCATTATCGAATTTATTAAAAGCCCAGTGTAACCACAGGGAGTAGCTCAAGAAAATGTTAATCAGAGAAATCGTCAGAATTGCTCACCCCACTTTGCATATCTGGTCAGGTGGTATGAATCAAGGTTAGTGCCAAATGACCTCGGTGAGGACCACATTTAAATCACAAACAAGGGCCAATCTGAAAATTGATACTTTTAATCTAACTTTTGATGAAATTGTGTGGGTTAAAATTTAGTGTGAGTCATGAAAACATGTCTGAGTCACATTTCACTGCCTCAAAATACCATATTTTTGATTTTCGTGATAGTTAAGTTTGTTTCCCCCATAATACTGAAATGCATTCAGATGTTTAACAGTTTTTTGTGATTCCTATTATTCTCTGTGGTGATTCTCGTTACTATATACAGTAAAAAAAATCTGTAATTGTAACTGTATTAATAAAATGAAAACATGAGAAAGTACTGTAAAATACTCTATTTTTACAAATTTTTATAAAATACAATAAGTCTTATAAAATAATAGAACATTTATGCAGATTCAGATCAGAAATTGTAAAGTATATACTACTATTGAGAATGATTATGGACTGTCATGAAAATAAAGTCAGTGCAAAAAAAGAAAAATATGATTTGGGGGAAAAAAAATTATTTATTTGCTTTTATTTTCTATATTGGTGATGAAATATGATCTGGACATGTCCAGGTTTGTTTGACCTAATTTCATTCACCTAGTTAGGTTTGTGTGATGTTGTACTATATAGCTCAGCTGTAAGAATTTGCTATCTTTCAGGCTAGATCATTCAGCGAGAACGTTCCACACGTGGCCATGCCTGCCTTCCTGCAAACGGTGAGTAATTTCATCTCTTTCAGCTCCTCTCCCCTCCCTACGCCTCATTAATGTGATGTGACACAGAGAAGCTCATGGCTTATCCTCATTCTGCCTCCGAAAGAGGCGGAGCCCCATCGAGCCACATGACTCCTGCCCCCTGGAGGCACCACTACCAGCTCATGGTCTGATTACACATCTTAAGCCTTTTTTACTCTTTTACAGTCACTTCTCTTAAAGGGAGGGCCCCTCGGAGGAGCTGAGGGAATAACTCTTAGCGTATTACGAGGCAAAGCATAGGGAGGCAGTCTGTAATTTTCAGTCCAATTTCAGCCTGTTTGCTGACACTTCATTGTTTCAATTGCTTTGGCCAATGCTTTCTGTGAACTAAATGGCCTGTAAACCATTTTTATATCACTTTATATTACTGTAATGTTCTGCTCTTACTTTCCATTTCCATATCCCTGTGTTTAACTGTCATTCGCATTCTTTAAAGCCATTGTTTCCCTGCAGGCCGTTTAGTGACACATTGTACTCCACTTGCTTTGGCTGGTGTTAATCGTAGTTGTGTTCTCGCGAAAGGACTTTACTGTAAGGTTTGGCATTTAAGGATTGCACTTTGTTTTTGGGTTCATTTACAGTCACAAGAAAAAAGTATGTGAACCCTTAGGTGTTCTTCTTGTGAATTGTGAACTTAAAAATGTTTTTATTGAACTGGTCGGTTAAGTCAGTAGCTCTGTATTTCCCACTCTGTACTGTGAATCTTTATGGTTACCCTTTTTTTTTTTTTTTTTTTTTTGAAAGAAATTAAATGCTTTTATTCAGCAATACAGCATGGAACATTATAATGATTTTTAAGAAATGTTTTGAACGTTCTATTCATTCAAGAATCATGGAAAAATATTATTTCAACAAAAAATATTAAGCAGCATAATTTTTTGCAACATTAATAATAATAATAATAATAATAATAATAATAATAAGACATGTTTCCTGTTCACCAAATAAGACTGATTTCTGAAGGATCATGTGACACTGAAGACTATAGTGATGGCTGCTGAAAATTCAGCTTATCACAAGAATAAATTACATTCTAATGTATATTAAAATAGAATACTGTTATTTTAAATTGTAATAATATTTTACTAATATTTCACTACTGTTTTGCAGTATTTTTGATCAAGTAAATGCAGTTTTAGTGAGAATAAGAGATTCAAAAACATTAAAAAAAAATCTTACTGACCCCAAATTTTTGAACAGTTGTGTATGTTCAATGAAGACAATTAAAAAATTGCTTTATTGAAGTAAATTATGTATACAGTGCTGCTTGAAAGTTTGTGAACCCCTTGCTGAATCTGTGAAAATGTGAGTAATTTTAACAAAATAAGAGAGATCATACAAAATGCATGTTATTTTTTTATTTAGTACTGTCCTGAGTAAGATATTTTACATAAAAGATGATTACATTTAGTCCACAAGACAAAAAATAGCTGAAATTATTAAAATAACCCCATGCAAAAGTTTGTGAACTGTTGGTTCTTAATACTGTGTGTGGTTACCTGGATGATCCACGACTGTTTTTGTTTTGTGATGGTTGTTCTGTATGATTTTGAGATCCATCTTTTCACACTGAGGACAATTGAGGGACTCAAACACAACTATTAAAAAAATGTTCAAACATTCACTGATGGTCCTGAAGGAAATACGATGCATTAAGAGCCAGGGGGTGACAACTTTTTGAATTTGAAGATCAAGGTAAATTGTACTTAATTTGTCTTCCAGGAAACATGCAAGTATCTTCTGTTGCTTCCAAAGGGGAGTATTAAATGGAAAAAAATCTATATATATTTCTACAAAATAAGAAAAATTTGGACATCTTCATCCTGTTCAAAAGTTTTCACCCCCTGGCTCTTAATGCATCGTGTTTCCTTCTGGAGCATCAGTGAATGTTTGAACCTTTTTTAATAGTTGTGTTTGAGTCCCTCAATTGTCCTCAGTGTGAAAAGATGGACCTCAAAATCATACAGTCACTGCTGGAAAGGGTTCAAATATGCAAAAGATGCTGGAAAACTGAAGAATCTGCAGGACATGGAGGATTTTCTGAAGAACAGTGCTCAGTTTAACTGTTCAGAACAAACAAGGGACTCATGAACCACCATCACAAAACAAAAAACAGTCGTGGATCATCCAGGTAACCACACACAGTATTAAGAACCAACGGTTCACAAACTTTTGAATGGGGTTATTTTAATAATTTCAGCTATTTTTTTTTTTTTGTCTTGTGGACTAAATGTAAACATCTTTTATGTAAAATATCTTACTCAGGACAGTACTAAATAAAAAATAACATGCATTTTGTATGATCTCTCTTTGTTAAAATTACTCACATTTTCACAGATTCTGCAAGGGGTTCACAGACTTTCAAGCAGCACTGTATATTGTTGTGACTTTTTATTATGCAAAAACCCAGATAAATTGCATACTTTTCCCTGCAGCTGTATCTCAATTCCACAATATCAAGATCAAGATTTAAATTCTTTCTTAATAGATTTTAAAAACGCATGGCTGTGTTGTGTCACCACTTACTTCCAAAAATTACCAGCTGTAACATTTTTGCCTTTGGTTCTTTTTCTTTATGCTTTTAAGTTCTTTCAATAATGTATTATCCTCCAGGCTTGCACAAAAGTAATTAAATGAATAGCTTCTTTGTGTTCTGTCCCTCAGGTTGTTTTGGAGGACTACCTGCAGAGAGTGAGGAAAGCAGACTTTGATGTGTTTCACCCCAGCCTACAAAAGAGGAATCCAATTCTGCCCCTTCAGCTCTATATACGATCATGGAGGAAGATCTATTAATTAGTTTGATTAAATCATCATCTGATTGTTTCAGATGAGCTCCCTGTCAGAGAAACCAAGCAGTTGTAATAAATTATCTAGCTTCTATATGTTCAGAATGTTAAAGTATTCCTGTCCTTTTTCATGTCGGAAAGTAAAGTGTTTGATTACTCAATTTCCAAGCTTCCCAGAAAATAACCACAATCAAAACAGTCCATTAAATTAAATTAAAACATGTCTGAACTCAACAACAAATATCTCCAAACATATTTTGAGAGATAGTACAAACTGTTAAACTGTTTTGAATTTGTTAAAGTATCTGCATAGTGTTGGTGGCATGAATTGAAGCAAATATTTTCCCAACTTGGTCTGTAGAAAACGTTTTGTAATAAATTAAATGATTTAAGACATTTGTGAACAAATTGGCAACAATTTTACATATTTATAGGTGCGGAATGATAGGCAAGGTCAACCAATTCTGTTTCACGCTGCAAGTGTGATGCAAAGGTGGCATATTTTAGTGGCATATTTGAGTTTATTTAGTTATGAAAAATACAGTCCTCCCACTGCCACAAAAGCTCTTATCTGATCGACAAGAAAACAACTCCTGGCTGTTTGTGACTGCTCTTGAACTGCACAGAATATTGTGCTGGGAGCGAGGTCCTCTACGTTGCTTTGCTTAACTCATTCAGTCGCTTTGATAAAGGACAGAGAGCAATATATATATGTAAGCACTGTTTTTGTTTTTCGGTAATATGTGTATTCATAGCTAAATATATGTGCCTGCTGACTAGCTACAGTAGCTTGGCCAGGCTGAGACCAGCTTAGGCTGGTTTAGGATGCTTTTTTTTTTTTTTTAAGGGTAATTTAAGTTATTTTAAACAAGTTTGTGTTTCCAGATGAGTTTAGTTTCAGAAATAACACATATGTGACAAGACTATTAAAATTCTCTCATTCATTAAACATAAGAACAGGGACTAGAAAAGCTTTTCAACTGCACTTATATAAACATAATTAGACAATATGCATAGATAATGTACATTCTAATAGCATTCATCTGGTAAAATGTACAAATGATTAATGAGCTCCTATAGGGTTCAAATGATTTGGTTTAAAGCACACACACTTTTAAGACAATGAATCTCCATATACTGTAAAACACACACACAAAAAAAAAAAAATGTATCTAGAACTCGTTAGTCTACTTCTCATAGATAATAAGCACATTTAAAGCTAATTTCTGTTCCTAAATCTTATCTAGTCAGCTGGGGGTCAGTGATTAAGTTTTGCCCCTTTGAATGAAGGTGCTGAGATGAAAGGAGACACATAAGTAATTATCATGGAAAAACTTGCAAATAATTGCCTCCACTGAGATATGTCAAGGTCACATTGAATCTTTTTTTATTATTAAAAGTGAGCCGAGATGTTCTGATCCTGACATGTACTTTGAAGTGCTGGAGTTCTACACTTCTGTATGGCCAATTTAGGGATCTCATCCGATGCTTTATAGCATTATGTACTGGTTTTTCACGTTTAGATGTTAAGCATCACATTTTTATGGAAACCTGTTTTCACTACACAATAAAAAAAAATATATAAATTTGCCATTCTGAGAAATTCTTCGAGATATAAACTCTGAGAAGAAGAAATTCTGAGAAGAAAAATCAGAACTGAGATATAAACTGACAATTGTATGAAAATAGCCAAATTTTCAATTTTTAAAAAGTAATGAGTACTGCTTTTATTTTTTATTCCGTGGCAGAAACAATTAAAAAACAACAACAACAACACAGAATTGCAAGATGTATACCCAGAATTCTGAGGGGGGAAAAAAAGTCAGAATTGTGAGATGTAAATCCAGAATTCAAGAAAATAAAAAAAAATACTGAATTGTTAGATGTAAACTCAGAATTCTAGGTGGGGGGGAAAAAGTAAATTGCAAGAAAAAAAATCAGAATTCTGATGCAATTCTGAAACTCCGAACTGTGATATATGTATCCATATGTATCCATTCCATACATTTCCCTCTTTTGTGCACTTTTGTGACATTTTCTTGGTTTTATATAAAATATTTTTATTTTTGTGCCTCATTAGTCTAATATCCATGACATTCTCTTCTATCTAATTCTCTAAGGATGAATTAGTAGAGGATGGAGAGGTTGTTTTCAGAAAGTTAGAACAGGTTTACCTTTCATTTGTTTAGGTTGTTCTTTCTGGCCAGTGGAGATGTGATGCATTTTGAAAACAGTTTCTAATTGCTGAACTGCACCTCTAAAATGGAACTGACAGCTTCTGTTGGCCCATCACGATCCTCATATTCACATTCGAATCTTGAGATTAACTGCCTCAGTTGCCAAGGTGAATTGCTTTTCATTTCTTGACCCGAGGCAAATACCATGTCTATTATTTATAAAGTGACAACTACTATTCATCAAATTAGGAGATAATTGGCAACAAATTAAACACCTGTCATTTCAAAACATGTCCAAATTATTAAATACCCATCCATACCTGGTTTATCGCTGACCACTACTAAGATCTCTGTTCAAACTGTGATCTTATCGTTTCGAGACCAATATAATTGGATGAAATTCCATTTATCCCTTTTGAAATATTGGCTACAAGTGAACATCAGACTCTTTGGATGAACGGAAACACATTTCTTTGTCCTCTGATTTACTTCATTGTTGATCTTCAAGAACAACAGAGGAGTTAGAAGCTATTTTGTTTGTGTGAACAGGTTTTGGCTCAGACTTTCTGCTCTGAAAAACCACACAAACATGAAAAGAACAAATTATAATTAGCATCTAGGTTCTCGTTGTCCATCTGAATACTATAGAATTATATAGCACAGTGGACAAAGATTTGAATAGCAATAGCACCAGATCTGCTAGATAAAACCTCTCATCAATACTTTTATCTTTCTGAAGAAACGTAAGGACAGACAGTGAGAGCCTAGATATCTTAAAAGCCTAAAGTGTTTTCCCACAGCTTTTCATCTGCACATTTTGAAAAAAATCCCAATGTACTGGAAGTCAATGTGTTGTCATGAGGATGAGTATACAATTTTAGAATTTTATTTTATTTTTTTGGCTGAACCATCTCTTTAAAAGCTTGAAGGAATAGTTCATTAAGAAATGAAAGAAATGCATTTTTTTTCATCCGCAAAAGGAGAATCTTTTAATATTCAGGCCACTCTTTTCCACATAATGAATGTGAATAAGAAATTATAAAAGGACAAAAAAGCACCATAAAAGGTTGTTCAAATGGATCAAAGTCTTCTGAAATCATATGATAGCTTTGTGTGAGGAAATGAAGGAAAACAGAAGAATAATGTAAATAAATTAAAAATTTTGGGTGAACTATTTCTTTAAGAAATTAATTTTAAGCCTGTAGGAAGTTTAAATGCACTAAAAAAAAGATCTCCTACCCATACTTAAAACTACATTTTTAATGTTTTAAGTAATTATGCAGCACACAAAAGCCTGAAATTTCTTCATGAAAGTAAGATTATGAACTCTCTGAGCCTGTCTACATTATTACCAGCCTGAATCAGCACTGAATATCATCACTTTATGTCTTTTATTCTTTCAGACACTATTATCATGTTAGATCACTGGCATATGAAGTCTTTGAATGCATTTCATCCTTTGCATCTCTGCCATGTATAATGAGGGGTATTTTGTCTCTGATCAACTGTTCTGACATTTGGCTGCCTTTTCTCATTTTCGCATGGATTCCACCGAAGTGATATATTTATGGTAATTTTCTTCAAGCACAGACAGCCCTGTAAAAACGGCATACTGATTGCCAAATAGAGCAGTTATGGAATCTGAAGAGGAGTAAATAACTGCTTAAAATGCTGCTGGATTTGGTCATTGCTCATTTTACAGCACACAATACATGTATAACTTTTTCTCCCAATGTTTCCTAAGGTTTTAATTTCTATACTTTAATGAATATAACTCACAAATTAAACCAACACATCATATGTGACTTTCACATGTTCCATGCAAGCAAACAGCCACCAGCAAAGGCAAATTAGAGTAACGTGACCTTCCTCCTAGTATGATGTGCCAGTTTTATGGAGGCAATTCCGGGTCATATTTTTTTTTGGATGTCAGACACGCATCCTTCATTATGACCTCATAAACGTCAGTTTAAATTGGTTTGTTTTGCAGGGCATAAATGAACAAACAAAAACTCTGGATTAATGAAAACCACTTTGCCCAAACACTTCTAGAAATGTAGAATTTCATCAACTCTATTAGGATAAAATATGGAATGACTAAGATGAAATGTAGTGCTACAATACCAGCACTAAATTCAATTACATTTATGGCACAGAATAGTGTATTTTATGATCTCAAAGTGAGGTGAACATACATACATGTGACTGGCGCACTCTCCAGAAGGTTTCTCTCTGTTACAACATGTGTAGTGGAAAAAAAATGAAACACATTGTTTACCAGAGGCCCTATGAGTAAGGCAGCTGCCATATTTTGTTGTGATAAATAACAATCTTGCTATTACTCCACTGAAATGACATTGAAAAAAAAAAAAGCTAAAGCCAGGCCATCTGCCCTCCTCCCAAGGTCTTATGGGAATTGGACAGCCCCTGGGTTCAAAACTGAACCCTCCAGGCTTGTCACATCTATGAGGGGACGAATGATTGAAGATTCACCAGACGGTAATCTCTGAAACAAGATTAAAGACGGTTTAGCAAAATTCTGATTTAAGATTAACATGGCTAACATTTGCCTACTCTGCTGGATCTTCAGATGCATCATGTAGTTTCATCACATCTGTGTGAGAGTATTTGCACGAAGAGGGATAAGAGGTTTTGATGGGTAAACTGTCCATTTGAGCCGTTAAGGCACGTGTAAAGCACTGAGATTGAGCCGTTCGATATATTGCATAATTTTGACAAAATATGCACAGTATAGTTAGAGGGATTGTCCACCCAAAAATTAAAATCACCACCCTCAATCTGATGTCTTACTTTCTTCTGCGGAACATAATAGAAGATATTTTGAAGAATGTTGGTAATCAAACAGGTTTATTTCCCATTAACTTCTTTTGTATTTTTGTCCATACAATGGACGCCCATGGTCATTGAAACTGGTTACCAATTTCTTCAAGTTCAACAGAAGAAAGAACGTCATATAGGATTGGAAATCATTGAGGGCGAGTAAATGATGACAGATTTTAAATTTTTTGGGTGGACTATTCCTTTAATCAGTATAGTCTATTTAGATATTAGAGGAGAAGTTGCTTAGCAAATTTAAAAGATAAACATTTTAAATGCACTGTCATTGTCAGATGTACTTTAAAATCACCAAAAACATGATTGGAATTCAATTAATTAAAACAGATTTTTAATGAAGAATACTTTATTGTATATAGTACAAAACTGTGCAAAAGAATAATGGCCTAAATAAATAATAAACATCAACCATGGTGTTTTTGGTATAATGTCTTGGCCCTTGTATGATAAGAGAAACAAATTATGCATTTGATATGAATACACTGATGAGAAAATGCATTTTGTCTTTTATGACACAGCCTTCTAACACTGTTTTTATTATAAAAAATTACATAAGCCAATAAACAATTAACCCTATTATAATGTGTACTTTAACACTCCCAAGTGTTTACATTAATCCTTATAAGTATCAGTTCTTGACCAGTGTATATACACACATTTTATTAAAGCCACAATATTTCAAAATATCAGTTCTCCACAATGAAAAAAGATGCCAAATTAAAATTCTAGAGAAGCATCCATGTAATATCTATGAAGACCCCCCCCCCCCCCCCCCCCCCTTTTTTTTAGTGGGACTGTCATTATCCATGCTTGTGGATATATTCAAATACAACGTGAAATCTTGTGACCTAATGCAATCAGTCATACAAAGTTTAGAATAAATCAAAAGAGGTGACCTGAGAATAGTGACATATGCCACATAACAGGTGGTTATGAAGGCCTTAAATCACACTGGCATCAATAGGCATCTTGTGGCCCAACAGTTGGAGATCTAGGCTAGGATGATAATCAAAACATTTGATTACAAGGAATGATCCATATCCTCAATGTGTCTTGGAAAAAGCCAGTGAACCTCACGTTGATCCAGGGGGACTGGAAAAGCTGGCAGGTTAAGCTGGCAGCTGTGTTTCTAGTTGGTCTGGTAGACCTTGGAGCAGCAACAAAGCCATTTTAACCAGCTTGGTCCATCTAATGCCCAGCTAGAAACCAGATACTAGCTTAATACAGTAAGCACCACCTAAATGGGGCTACTGCTCAGTAATATCATTAATTAGGTTTGCTTGACTATTTCCTCATTGTCTTTCCCTCCATTTACAGTGTTTTCATTCTCAGTTTTTTTAGGCGCAGTGTTCAATTGAGCGGATATGAGCAGCTGATACGCGCGACTTCTAAACTTCTGGTCTCTTACACCATATATAATAACATTACAGCAGCTGTTCGAGGTCAAAATCCAAAAGGCAAAAAACGCAAAATTGCACCATTCGTTTCCCAGCACATTTCCAACTACAAACACGGCGATGGGAGTGAAAGAAGCGGTGAAAGCCAACGTTAGAGTACCTATTGTCTTAGCAGCTTTGATGTCGGAGAAGGTTGGTTTCGTTGAGCTTTGACTCTCGGTCTCTGCGAGGTGTTTTCTTCTTTTTGAATGCTGGCGGATCGTGGTCAGGGATATGATATTGATGACAATAGTACCTCCGAGCAGCGTAAAGTCAAAGGCAGGGAAAAGTAAGAGAATGTTCCAAGCTTGGGAAGGGAAATCTGCGCTTCCAAGCGCGTAATTGCACATGCGGCTGCAAGGATTGTACTCCAGCGCGATTTCATCGCTGAAAACCAATGGAGATATTGCCAGGAAAAAACTGCCCATCCAGGAAAAGACTATTAGTATGCTTGTTCTTTTTTTAGTTATGACTGATTCCTTGTGCAGTGGCCTCAAAACTGCAATGCTCCTTTCAATGGTCAGGAGGAAAATTGTTGTAATGGAAACTAAAGTGCATCCCGCAAACACAGGTCCGATGAAATTGCACGGGTGGAGAGGTGTGGTTTGGGAATTGCGCGCTGTCCACTCTGGCATTGAATTGTAGATCATGAGAGATACTTCTGCGTAAACGGAGACGGGCACCACAAAAATTCCCACAGCCAGGTCTGCCACGGCCAGTGAGGCTTTTAAATAACCCTGTGGAGTGTGGAAGTGTTTAGTTCCAACGACCACTGCTAATGTCAGCAGGTTTCCGAAGAGTATAGCAAGTATCAGTGATATCATGAAGACCACCATGAGTATCTTATTGGTCGTGGCACAGCAACACACACTGCAGTTTGCGAGCTCCTCTGGCATCCTTGATCAGCTGTGCGTAAAATTCCTGTCAGTAGCACAGTGGTATTTCTCCTCTTGGCTCGGAGGCAAGGCACGGCAACCTGCGCATGGTGGTCTGTCCAAACTGACAAATTCACCCCTGCCAAGAATGATATAATGATGAATATGACGTTGTGAATAATAGTCACACTTTATCAGGAAAAGGATATTCCACGAAAGTGGTGCCTTAATATTTGTACCCAAAGATATCAAACACTGACACCAAACACAATCAGTGGCATTAACTGGCATTTTAGGCACATCGAAAAAAAGTGTATTAGCAATAATGCACATTGTGACTGAAATCGTACAAGCTATATAGTATTTTTTCAGTCTGGATTTTTATTTATTTATTATTATTATTTTTATTCTTTTATGTTTTTTTCATTTTAGTGTACATTTGTATAAGTTATGAATCAGATGCATCAACCCTACCATTGTAACTAGCCATTAGTAAAACAACACAATTCCATAAAATAAATATTTTAAGTATGTTAACTTGTCATGGATAAAGGTATCACACACATTTTTATGCATTTAATTTAATCATTTACCTTTGAGTATGTTTAAAATCTTGAATAACTTTACTTTAAAACCACGTTTTCAAAATGGAAAAGCCACCCATTTAGCGAAATGACACAAAGACGCTACAAAAATTACACTGGGAAATGTCAGAAAACACCTCAATATTAGAACAAAAGGCTAAAGAAAAACCGTTTGAGGTACCAATTAGGCTACTACAAATAGATATGTGGATAGTGGATATAGCATAATTGTAATGCGGTACAGCTGATGCTGATGTGGACGTACCTTAAAATGAAAATCCATATCTCCAACTTCTCGGCGTCTTCCAGCACATCTGAGAAAATATTCTGTACGAGTCCGGAATATTCTGCCAAGACTTTTTATTTATTTATTTATTTTTTACAGTTTATAAGCAAACCCCTTGACAAACTTTGCACTAGTTATGCATTTGGAGAAACGGGGAAATGTCCACTACAAGCCCCTGTCTTTGACTGCTCTGTACATTACGCTTGTGCACGAACAGCCTTGAGCGCGAGCAGTGATGCCAGTCTGACGTGCACCGCTGCAGTCCCTGGATTCCCCAGAGGCTATTGTTTACTTTTCCCTCAATTACTATCCAGGCATAATCATTATAGAACCTATAAAATGATCAATCACGAGTAATCAGCCAGTGGCTCCGTTATAAGAGCACCGCAACATGCTCAAAAAACAATTGTGTGTATCATTGACATGCGACTACATGCAACGAACAAAGTCAGAATTAAAATACCCGATGAAAGAAACAAAAAAGCAATTGTCTGAATCTTTTTTGTGCCTTTGTGTGCACACACACAGGCACCTGGGGGCAGCAGAGAGTTATACTGTTAACATATTCATCTCACAATTTCTAACCAGAAAGTAGAATAAAGCAATATAAAATAGCATTGCATTACACATATTTATATGTTAAATGTATTCTATGTATATGTGTTAAAATATAATTAATATATTATTAAAATTAATTATTAATATGAATAGCCTAATATTAATTGATAATATGAAGTTAACATATTGCCATCTATTCAGATCAAACCAGAAATAACCTGCAACCTGATTAGCAACAATGAAAATGATAAATTAACTCTTTAAAACAAAACAAAGAGCTGTGTCCCTCAGAAGCCAGACTACTCCATGACGTCCAAACTGCTGTCAACGTTGTAATCAGAAAAGCATTTACAGTTTCAGTGTGGTGCACAGGTATCATGTTTAAATGACAAGGCTATTCTCTGCAGAAACAAGAAATACAGTTAGTGAGCCTAATATAGATGTGCTGAATCACCAATGGCCACTTCCTTCACACAACACAGGAAAACATTCTTGGGATTCTTTGGTACTACGAAAACAGAGAAATGCATGCTGGCACTTTTAGTATTTACTAGAGTACTTACCTGAAGTGCCACACTATACAATATTTGATACAACATTTATGCTTTTCAGTCTCTTTGAAAAGAAAAAAACAAGCAATATGGCAACAGCTAGATAAGAGGCTCATATTTACAGTATAGGATGGGGTCTTTATATATCAGTGGGTTTTATTAAAATTATGCTGATAGGCCAAAGGTGAAAGGTTACCGCTTCCTCAAAACTGATATTCATAACGCAAACTCTACAAAAATAATCCGAAGGCAACAGAATATTTGTGAAACACTGCAAAATGCAGAATTACACACTTGACCCACTTGTTGTGTTTTGCATAGTCATCATGTGTCAACTTATCCGAGAAAGACAAAGTTAATTTATGTTGGCTGCAAACCTAAATCACTGACCTCATAACCCAGTAAAACTAAAGATTATGTCTTTATAACTACTCTAACCCTTTAACTACTCAACTGGTTTATTGAAGCTGCTGATAACCACACACAGTAACTCTCATGACTCAAACAGATATAAAGGCGGTTATAAATCTGTGGTTTATTTCCAAGAAACATGTTAATAGCGAGAAGGGAAAGCGAAAGGCAGTACAGAAACACAAGTCTGCGATAAATACAAGGATCAGTGTTGATCCAGATTAGTCCCTGCCCCTCTCCCACACCACGCTAGTGACGCTTACATTCCCTGCTCCTGCCCTCAGCCATATTGAAAGTGCAGTTTCCGAGTTTGGCTGCCCGGGAAAGTGGCAAAACAACTTCCATCTGACGCTTTTTGATTTGGAGTTTAAGTATTTTGCCCGTTGTGAAACTCACCAGAGGTTGTGGCTTCGCGTCTGCAGCCGTCGATCGGTAAGTGCGCGCGCGCCTGGGTCTAAACTTACCAAGCGCTGGTTTCCATTCGCGCCTGTCAGAGCAAGTTTGCGTTGCAGCTGTTGAACTACTACGTGTTTCGTTTTGTTATTTTGCTACATTAGTGTAAGTGAAATGAGTTTCAGTCAGGTAAGTTTGAAAGCTGTAGGAAGAAGTCAAGGAACTATTCGTGCGCTATGGGACAGTCCAAGCGCCTTGTTAGCTTGTAGCATGCTAGCGTGAGGAAAAACTTTGTCAACGACGAAATGTAAAACTAACTTGATAACAGCAACATATGTGGTTTTCTATTTAGATATGTTCCTCTAATTCATAGCTCATTTTAGCCAGCCAGTACCAAGTTCGTGTGCAAACTCTGTGAAAGTAGCTAGTTTTATAGTCGAGTTATCAGTGTCAAAACAATAAAGCAAAAAAGTTTAAGTTAGAGCTAATGTTATATGACAAATTACCTTAAACTAATCTGGTTTAAACCTGACAGAGCATCAGTAGTTTACTATTATCTTCGCCTGTGTGACAGCCAGTGCTCGGTGACTCATCGAAACTACATAGTGAAAACCACCCAACCCTGTTCCTTGCTACACAGCATGGTGTCAGTCATAAAGTGATGGGAAAATTGAGGAGTAAGTTAGCAGATTTTCTTCTCTCAAATCGCTTGTCAACGAGAATATTTACAATTGCTTTAGATTTAAGGTCACATAAGTTAACTAGTTACAAGTTGTGGTGGTTAGGACATACTTGATCGACATGCAATGGATAATATTATACACAACATGCAACTGTAAAATGAAATAAACACATGGATCCAAACATATTTTAGCAGTGGAGGCATTATGAAACTTTTTAGTTGTTGTTAAACCATGAGTTAAGGAAGCAGCCCTAGTCTGATACTTTTGCTTCCTTAACATTTTTTGCTTCCCCAACAAAATATATAAAGATATATATGTATGGTGTTTTTATGACCTCACACTGAGCATTAATTTTAGAGTTTTTTTTTAACATGAGGTCCTCAGAAATGTTTCGTATATTCTATAGTCACACTTTCACTTCTGCATTCATATGGTTGTTTGATTCACACCTGCACTTTTAAAAAGGGCACTGGTTTTGGGTTTTTGTATTTGTGAAGATGGATGTTGTCATACAGTCATGGATGTATTTTAATGTACTCTTGTAAATTTGGCTTTGTCTGTTCATACGTTTATGGACTGTGTGACTTTGTGCAAAGTTCTTGAAAGTAGAGACTGATCTCTCTCTCTCTCTCTCTCTCTCTCTCTCTATGTATACATGCATGCATGCGTTTATGTATAAAAAAATATATTTTAATAAAAATATAACGTTTGATTGTCTGACACTTGATATGCAGAAGGAGAACCAATTCTAAAATGTTCATTTCTGCTTTTCAGTGCAGAAATAATAATTGGACTGCATAAATAAAAACATTGTGTTATGAATATTTTAATTATTTTAAATGTATTACTGTTACTTATAATTATTGTTCATATTTCAAATTAATTGTTTAATATGAATATTAACTGTTTCACTTGTTAACACTTGTTGTTTCCTATTGAATATAGTGGTGTTGTTGGATGCTGTTCTCTAAAGAGACATTTATTGGTAGGCCTGACACTGAAGAAATAAAAAAAAAAAACCGAGTAGAAATGTGTGAATATCAGTATTAAAAAAAAAAAAAAAAAAACTCTACCTATCTCAGAGCATTTGCTGAACATGTGCACATTTTCAGAATGAAGGAAACAGATGTTGTCATGGTGCATTCCTTCATTTAGCTTTATTTCTTAACTTTGGTGCTACTGTCCAGCCAGGATTTTCAGACGTGAAAAGCAACTTAGTGGTTCAAAATAACCATCTTTACCAGCTTTGCTTCATACTTCCACTTCTTTACTTGATGCTCACATTGAATACAATTGACTCATTTTCCTAATAAAGTCAAAATATATAGCCTTTCTTCAGAACAATGATATATTATTAATGGGCAAGTCAAGATTAGCTCTTTAAAGTTTCATTCTGTTAGACTTTGAGTTGATTTTGTTTCTGCATTACAGTCATTACTCTGCCATCAACCTCAGCATGTTTGCTATGATTCTGTGCAATGATTATTTTAAGCAAACATCTTAATTGTAAATGTGATATGTCTCTTGAAGATATTGAGTCAACCATTTATAATGCTTTAATCTTATGTAATAATAATAATAATAATATGCAATAATATGATTTTCATATTATTACATCCAAGAAGCAGTCTGTGCTTATGCAAGTCTGTCTTAGTTGTCAAAGTAGAGGTTTTGAAATTGTGCTACCGTCGTCATGTCTGTAATGATGGGTACAGACATATGGCCAAGCAGTGTCAGCAAGACAGACAGCAGGGTCAAACTGAAATCTTATGCAGTGTAATGAGGGAAAAGCTAGTCATTGATTTTTGTTTTGTTATATGCAGTTATTCACCAAATGGTATGTCCTATTAAAAGGTCCTTGAATGACCTGTTTGAATCCCTCCTGTCTTAGAAGCTGTGCGCAGTTTATGGTCAATTTTCATAGAGAGCGTTGTCAAATTGAGCATTGCCTGTATTGCTCTACTCATCACAAAGTCCAATACAGCATTGGAAGCTGAATCACTTCTGCATCACATTTTTGTAAACAATTCTGGAATTGGAAATTAATTGAACATTTTGGTTTGATGTAAAATCATGTGAGCAATACTGGAAAAATAGCACAATGGGTGCATTTATTGTCTTTATATTTTAATTTGCTATAAGTGATTGAAAGAGTGCATATTTTCTTTTCTGTCTGTGAATTGCCATGAGCACAGTCCCTTTTTTAATAGTTAAGTCTAACGTTATGCAGTCTTCTTTGTTTTTCTTGGTATTTTCTTATATAGGAATTTTGCACAAATTTCTTATATAGGATTGCACAAATTTCATATTTTTTTTCATACCTGAACTGCACATTTAATATATTGGTTCAGTGACTGATAATTAATAATTGGCTTTTGCCCCCCACTTTATTGTCAGTATTAACTATTTATCAGCCAATGAAGAATTTGGAATCAAATTGTGACTCTCAGGTCACAATTAAATTGAATCGTGAGGTTGAGGTGCCTAAAAATTCCCACCCCGTGCCATGCCATCAAAAACAAAAAAAAAAAAACCTTAAACAGACACAGAAAGTTTCTGTCGTTTAATCCATAGAACAGATCCAGCTGTGATTAGTAGGAAATTGGCTTATGTCTTCAGCGTAACCAAGTACCTGGAAATAGTGATTGACCTCATTCCTGAACACAGCTTATTGAGATGTCTTTTGAGCACACAGTGCATGTTGGGCTAGATTCCAAACACTCCAGTAAACCTTGTGTAAAGCCGCACAAGGCTGTGAACTTTACCCTTCAGTAGTCTGAACATGTTATTTGGTCAGAGATAATCTGTGGCTTATTTCCAAGCGAGTTGTTTGAGTTATAACACTAAGCAGCACATGCTTTATGTTCCTTATAGGTTTAAAACAAAAGATTTAATTCAGATGAACAGACGGGCACACTGACGTTTCTGTGAATTTAAGGCAAAGTCATTGATTTCATGTACAGTAACAGGCTGTGCTGAGCGGTTTAATGATGCTGGATGATGTTTTGACATTGTTAGCATGAGTATTAGTTTTTAACCTATAGCTACACTGCAGAAGGCAAACTGCTTTTAAATACATATTTACTCATAGCTGTAAAGCCCAAGTCCTCAAATTATGATCTTATCTGGTCTGTTACCTGCGGGTTATGTATGCATACTGATGTGACAGGATGTATGGTTAGATTTTGTGTGTATGTCTGTATGAACAGGCTTAATCAAATTTTGTGGGCTGAAAAGTTTGAGAAGCTTAAAAAGGGTTCACTTTGAAGATCTTGTTTATGTCTTGAGTTGGAGAAACCAAAAGATCTAAACGTAGTTAAGGTTTAATGGTTAAAAATATCCCATGGTGTTGCTGAGAATAGTTCTGCTGTACTTCCTTAATCTTGACTTACTGGAAGGCACTGTGCTGCCATCAGTCAACTGCGTTTAATTTGCCCAGAATGGTTTATTGGCTGCATTAAGGTCAGATATTTTTTTTTTTACAAAACTGCTGATTACAGGTACTTTTGACAGGTTTGTTGAGTTATCTTGCTCTGGGAGGAATCCAGAAGTGCAGTCATGCAAGTTTACAAGTCATCACCTACTTCTCTTTTACAGTGCTGACTTAAATGCTGGTTTCAAAATAAAAGAACTATTTGATCACAAAAATGTAATCTTCAGTAGGGGTCAGTATGTCTTACCCTGTCACCTCAAGGACATATGGAATAGCTTCAGTTAGGACTGCACAATTAATTGAAATAAAACTGAAATTGTGATATGGCTCAGTGAGATTGGTAAATTGAAAAGATTGACATTTATGCAATTTAATGAAATATGTGCTGCTTGTTTTAGAGTAAAGTGTGGCACTGTGTTCTTAAACGTGAGCTGCTTTTATTGTTTCAATTCGTAATACATGCTTCTCCTCACAAACTCCATCTTTGCAGCTGCTCTGAGTGCATTTGAATATGATGCTGAAAACATTGACAGTCACAGAATCTGGCCATTAAGAATTTACTGTTTATGTGAATTTGACAAATTTTGGATGAATAATAGAGGGCTGAAATTCGAAAAGGTCTTAACTTCAACCTGCCAAAATAAAAGTTTAACTTGAAGAAATTATGACAGAAATATATTATTGTTGGACAGGAATATCACTCAATTTTTCATCTGTGTTTTAATTTAAACAGTAGCCTAAACCTTTGTTGTGCAGCAAACAACCATAAATGTTAGTATTGTAATTTTACAGATGTGCTATAAAATAAGATTATTAATTTTTCACAAAAAAAAAACACTTATTTTACAGTGAAATATTACAATAGTAGTATTTCTCATTTTCTAATATTTTTAATGATAATAAGCATAATAAAAATAATTGTAGATTTAACAAAATGTTGGGCTGAATTGTGCAGCCCTACAAACAAGCACAGCAAACCTGGAGTATTTTATATCACATTTTAAAGGGATAGTTCACCCAAAAATGAAAATCTGTCATTAATTACTCGCCCTCATGTTGTTCCAAACCCGTAAGACCTAAGTTCATCTTCAGAACACAAATTAAGATATTTTTGATGACTTCTGACCCTCACATAGACAGCAATATAGTTACCATGATCAACGCACAGAAACGTAGCAAGGAGACTCCGCTTTTTCCAGATGTACCTTTTGGAAAAAGGCTTTTTGAAAACCAAATCTTGTTTTTTTTTCTCAGTAAAACAGTTTTTCTTAAATTATTTTCATATTGTATATTTTTCCTATTTTAATTTTTGTTTTGAAGGTATGGTAAATACTGGTAAAATGTGCCAACATTCACATAAAAAAAAAAATACACTTTTTGATATACCATAAAAATAACAGGTAGCCCATCTGAATTATATAACATTTAGGCTATCCATCTCATAGTAGCCTACCAAAATTTTATTAACAGTAGAAGTGAAATCTTACTGTAGTCTTCAAATCTGGGTACTGTTTTACATTTTAAAATCACTTACAGAGGAAGTTTGGTCCCATCAGGCTAACATGACAGTCACGACTCATGCCGCTGTATGCTTTTCTTTTTCTTTTTTCACTCGCGATCTTTACAACACATTACGTATTTCATGTCACTCTTGTTTTATGCGTATTTGGCACCACCTATTGTTGTGGGTGTATTATTGACGTGTCAGTCTAGACCAGGGCTATTCAATTGGCGGCCCGCCAATCATCTTCATTCGGCCCGAGGAAGAGTGCGCAGGTTGCACATTTGCCTTGAATTGTTCTTGCACTAATTAGTTTGTCCACAAGGTGGCAACACCGGCCCGGGTCAGCCAAAAAGAAAAGGAAGAGACGCAATAACAATCTACCGGAGACCGCAACATCAATAGATGGCAGTGTTGACAAGCGCTTATGTGAGGGAGTTATGAGATATCCACAATTCTAACGTTAGTTTAAACAAGTTTAAAGACAGTGTTATCGGTAATAACTTCTGGCGAGAAATAGCGCCGACACTGGATGAAGATTTTTATCAAAGCAGGAAGTATAGTTTGAAAATCTGCGCGTTTGGCTGTACTCATAAGCTGAGCCGCTTCAGACAAGCACGCCAGCGCTTCAGTGGACAAAACCACACACAATGATGTAAAAATACTGGTTTTGGCGAGTTACCTCATAAACACAGTCTTAAATCAGTTATAAAATCATAAATGACCGTAAAGAGTTGGGAGAAAATTGGATATGTGTCACATCCACGTCATGTGCATCAGGTTTTATTAAAGAAACAGCGCTGCTTTTAAAGTGAAACCTGCTGCAGTCTGTGATTGATGTAAATCAAAGAACTACAGAAAAAGAGAAATCACTTGACTACTCTGCTTGCTGATTTAACTTTTGTAGCTTGAATAAAGAATCATCAATATAGCTTATGCATACAATTTATAGTTTAATGTGAAGATTGTTTTAAGTTCACTTATAAAAAGTTGTTATATTTTTCAAAGCCTATTAAATGTTAAAAATAATATCATAACATTTCAATTATATTGTAATATTAAATGGCTATAATTAATGGCTAAAATTAAAGGAAAAAAATGGATTTAATAGAGACAACAGTAACATTTTAACATTTATTTTTTATCAATGATACTTTACATTAATAATAAGCTAGTAAAAAGATGCCATTAAACACATATTTAAAATATACCATGTTTATGTTGTTTCTATATTAATTTGGAAGTTCAGTTTGAAAATATGACAACACAAATATATTAATATGTGTTTAGTCACATTTTTTGAATTAATTAGAGAAAAAATGTGTTTTTTTTTTTTTTTTTTTAATTGAATGGCAGACAGCACTAATGTTAACCTTTTATAGATGTTACTGTTGGTAATATTAGTTAATTTTACTGATGAATATGCATTTAAATTTAATTTCCAATTTTATAGGTCCCTCAGAAAAAGATCGGGATGGCCCCCCACCCCCTTGGCCCCCTTCAAATGTTCAATTCGATAATCCGGCCCTCAAATGAAGTTAATTGAATAGCCCTGGTCTAGATCCTGAATTAAGGCGACCCCGTTTTTTTCACATGTATTTCCAAGAAAAAAAACCATTGTCTTATATTCGGGTCAATACGGTAATTCTCCATTCCTCTAGGGATATAATGGTATGAAAATTTCTTATCATGATTATAGTGACCAAAATTGTCATGGTTATCAGTGTTATCACTGTATTGTTAAAATGTGCTGGAGATGTTTAAAAAGTACCGACACATAGTTTCGACACATAGCTTCACCAAGTTTTATATTTAAAAGTTAAAAAAAAAACAACAACAAATAAAATGACTTTTTGTTTGCATAATCACTAAAGCAATAACATTACCAATTATGTTCGGATTTTAAATGACAACTTGACTGACAGCAGTTTAATAGCATGTTCAAATATCTAATGTAAATGTTCAAAATAAAGCTTTGAAAAAGTTTCTTAAAAAGGTAAACCTCACATTTCAGCGTTTAAGTCAAAATGATAATTGATTAATAAATGATTATATGTATTTTATTTGTTCCATAAATAATTCTAGATAACTTATCTGAATTGTTTAAATGTGTAGAATCCACATAAGCTTGTTTTTTCATCAACTGGTCAAAATTTACAGCAGGGCATACAAATTCAGTCCGTTTTTGGCCAGACAGAAACTGCACACAGGCTGAATGTAAATATAAGTGTCTGTAAATCCACTCTCTGACAGCAGGTGGCACTTATGGAAAAGCTGAATTACAGCTGTTTCCCGTAAACTCCGTGGACAAAGCAGTTTTGCGATTAAGAACACTTCCTTTAGGTATTACATGGAGCGAAGATGAAAACAAAATGCCATCGAATCGTTTCTGAAGACAATCAGAACCTTCAGAGGTACATTCAAATAATGAATTCATTCATATATTATTTTGTATAATTCTCTTAGCACTCTTTTAAAACCTCCCAGCTTTTCCGCCCTGTTTTCACTCAAAACGAAACTACTCTGCGTGCTGTGCGCATGTGAGACTGTTACTTAAAACTGTGCTTTATGCTGGACAGTATTTATTTATTATAAGTTGTTCAAATCGTGGTAATCTAATACGGTTTTAATGATAATTAAAATATGAAACGGTAATACTAACCGTGGGGAATTTTATCATGATTTATCGTCAAACCGGTAATCGTTACATGATACATCCCATGATACATCCCTACCTCTCCTAAACCTTTTTAAGCGTGTCCTTGGGTATGAGAATATCATGACTGGGTAGTATTTGCAGCATATAATGTGTCTGGTCTTGTGAACTGGCCTTTATATTAGTGTTGTCACTGTATTCGGAACCAATACCAGTGAAAATTCATGGTTTTCGGTACCACAATTTACACAATGACCAAACATGAATAATCAAGTGTTTGTATTAAATAAAATTCACAAACTTTAATTAATGTTGTAAAAATATATTGTTCACTCACTGTATGTTGATGTTACATAATAACATGAAGTCATGTTAATGATTATTGTAAAGTCTGTACTGGAGATAAAATTTGACTGTACTTTCATTTAATCCAAACTGTGTACATATTTAATTTTAAAGGGCTTTTAAAACCCGCTAGTTATCCAGCCAAGAATAACAACTAACTAGCTTAAAAAAAAAAAAAACCCAGAACTGCTTTTCTGATGGACTGATAACATAAACACTAACTGTTTGTACATTCTCTAACATGCATATTTTAGATTCACAATTCATTTCAAAGCCTCTGGTGTGTGAAAATAGTAAATACCATCATGTCCTCCTGTATTTTTTTTTTTTTTACACCCTAATAAAAGTTATAGGAGTATTAAATAGTTAAAGAAACTTCATTCTAATGCTCATTATATTAGCGTTAGCCACGCTTATGCTAACGATTAACTACGCTAACAGCGATGTTTACTTCAGTCCGACATTCAAATTAAAATATGGAATAATATTCATAACAAAAGATCTAAATATAAAATATTAAATTGAAACTTTCCTGTTTGAACTCTTTCAATTGCTACTGGTGTCAGTCTTTAAAGTGTTTTGTTAGTTTGATGTGTTTCCTCTTGATGTCGCCCTGTCTCAGTGCTTTTATGAAGAGAGCGCATCTGCGCACCTTTCGAATAACGCATCAAGAACCGGGTTGACCGGGTACTATTAAAAACCTGGTACCGTGACGTTTTAATTTTTTTAGTACCGACTTGGTACCGAAGTACCGGGTCTTTTGACAACACTACTTTATATGATAATTAAATCATTTGATTTGATGACTCCCATGAGATGGCTGTCTATACAATAACACATACTTTTTTTAAAAGCTGACAGCAGACAGTGTGGTTTTTCTAAATGTAAACGCATCCTTATTTTGGCAGTAAGGTTGTTTTGGAAATAATACTTTTAAGGAGCATTTTACTGCTTTTCATTTCTCAAGGTGTCCGGTTTTGTGCTTCTTGTAGTGGATTTTCTTTTTTATGCACACTGGACTTGGAGACATATGGTTTCCAAATAGCAGCCCTGCCATAAATTCCAATTTATGAAGCACATAATATGCAGTTTTTGTTGAGACTTGGTGATTTTCTTGGGCTCTTTCTTTCTTCAATTTATTATTTATACTGTAAAAGTGCCTCTCTAGTCTATACCAGTTATAGCCTAACCAGGTGTGATGCAATGAAGCATTACATAATTTCAATCACTTGGTTTCTGTTTGCTGTGCCTAATAACTTCACTCATAGTGAAATGTCACTGGTTGCAAATTCCGCTTTGTATATCTTTATAAACATCAAAAATTGGCATATTGCATCAAGCAGCATTTTCACTTTCAGTGTGGACAGACAGTCAGGAAAGATCAGAGGCGAACTGTAATTGTATAAAACTTTCATCATATAACTTTAGCATGGCTGATATGCTGATGGTTTTCAGTGCATCTATGTTTAGAATGCAGTGTTAGTTATTAGACTGTTTTGCAGGATCATTTCATTGTTGTTAGTATGCTCCAGACGTGCTTGAATAAACATGGAAACTAAGCACGTCATTAATTAGTTGGTGTAGTCTGAGCCTTCAGTTGTCTTCTCATCTGAGCTGTTAGTCTTTAATCTTCTTTCACGGCCTCTCCCATCTCTTTCCCACCTTATGTCATCCTCCTGACACAAGTTGAGGAGGCTTGGGACTGAGGTCATACCAAGCTCCTTCACTCTTCTGATACATTGGAGCTCAAATGTGTCATTTAATTCACAGCATCATTGTGATTTGCCACTAAGCTGACAGTACTGACTCACGCCATTCACAATCGCATAAATCTGCATCAGAGAAAGCAGTTCATTCCTATTAGTGACCTTTTATGCATTGTATTTGCTGTTGATTGACGTGTCTGACAGCTTTCCTGCGGCAGATGGACTATCAAGTTGCTTGGAGGGCCAGGTGCTGGCTGTTAGACCTGCAATGTGTTAGCGTTCTGCAGAGAAAGAGAGGTCTGGTCCGCACCTGCTGCTCCTCTCCCACCTGCAGCTGTCTCTGATCTCCCATACAAGTGTCCGAAAGCACCAAGATGCGCTTTTCTGCTTAGCAGCTGATGTACTGCAAAGCAACTGTGAAATGGAGGAAAAACATGACACCAATATGTTTGTGTTACTACAATTATAACTAATTGCTTTTTTTTTTAAATACAAGATGTGACCTGAAAAACCTTATGAAAGGACACATTAAATTCATCAAAAGTGACATTAAAGGCATTTATAATGTTATATAAAGTTTTCTATTTCAAAGAATCCTGAAGATTGAAAAAAAATCTAAGAAAAAATACATCTCTGTTTTCCACAGAAATAATAAGCTGCACAGCTATGATATTAATTAAAAATATATTATATATTTTTGAGAACATATTGCCTAATTAACACGTAATCAATTTCCGGAAAAAAAAGTGTCCTATTTTAGTGAATTAGTAAACTTAATGGCCAGATAGAAGCACATTACAATCATTGTGACATTCCCTACGTTACCTAATTTTGTATTACATAATTTGATATATTGCAACATCCCTTGATAAAAGATTGTCTTTGGTTCCTGCCTGTTGCATGATGAAAGAACTTTTGGAGGATTTGAGAACCGGGTGAAATAGATGCTGTGGCTAATGCTGTAGTGAGTCATGCCGGAGAGAGTCTAATTATGGAGACCGGCACCCATCCATCAGCCTTTGTCATGAAGGCTGGCAGAATTAGAATGACATCTCTCTGCATGGCCAGTGTGTCCAGTGCAGGCCTTCCAGGCCTCTTTTCCAGATCAGATTCACTTAGTCATTGCCAGCAGCCCATCTAAGCAAATTCAGTCAGGGACTTAATAGCCAGACCCATACGCTTCAGCAAAGGAAATTAGCGTTTGTGCAATCTAGTGAAGCAGGCAAGAATTATGGCTCTTTATCTGTTGTGCTTTGAGGGACTACAGTGATTAATATGGACTTCCAAGCATGTTTGTATTTATTGATATCTGCATCTACAGTTTTGTAGCGATACATTCAAATTAAGTATTAATATTAATAACAGAGCTTGGCACCATCTAACTGACATGTCTTTACAACCCTTGTATGTTTTTTCCTTTAAACTTGATGTTACGTAGAGTGTTGGATATCAAGAAAAATCATGCTAGCTTAGAGTCTCAAACATCTGGTATATCATTCATCTAAGGATTTCACATTGGAATGTTCCATGTTTGTGAGTGATATTCATTATCTTTTGCTGTATTTTTGATCCTCCCATTCCTGATTTGTCATTATTTCTTTGTATGGAGATGGAGAATTTATCTGCTTTATCTCTCATAAAAGCCTGAAAGAAATGAGCTTGTGTTGCTTAAATGTGTCATTGGTAAGAGTTGCTAAGTGCTCATCACTGACCTTTTTGTCACTCAGCAACACGAGAGCGAACCTTTTACAAGGCAGCTATTTAGGCGCTTTGTGCCTCTCAGTTTTAAACCCGAGGCTGTATTAGGGAAACCTCTGAAAGGAGTGGGTGTTTGAAGCACAACATGACACATTTTGTCCTAGCAATGCATTTATTTTCTCTGTGGAACACAAAAGATTTCTTTTTTTCATGTTCATACCATGAAAGTCAATGGGGCCCAGTGTTGTTTGAAGTGCATGGGCTAAAATATCTTCTTTTGTGTTTCTTTGCAGAAGAAAGTCATACAGGTTTGGAACAGCATAGGGATGAGTAAATGACTAGTCCTTTAAAAACATTGAAACTGAATATTCTCAACAGATAAAGTGAAAGGTTTTAATGTTTTGTCTACAATATTTAAATTTTGCTATGGGTGCATTTTTGTTTGGATTTGTGGGCAAAAATTCCTGCTTTCATGTTGTATTGCCTTGAAATTATGGCTGTTTCTGTCTAGACTTTGTATTTGTATGTTGCAGTGTAGTACAGTACTGACTCTAGATGGGTTAATGTGTTGATAATACTGCAGAAACATGTAAAGCACAATGCTTCTAATACTCAAAGCACCCCTGGTTTTCACTGTATAACTTAAAATGCTAGTAAATGGAACGTTTAGCTATTCTGCCCACAGCATGTGTGGAATACCCTTGCATCAGTTTTCATTTTTTATAAGAAGGAGGAAGTGAGTCAGGAAAGTGCTGCTGTGTAGGAAGCTGTGGTGTCCTTTCACTGAGTTTCAGATACACAGAGCTTCTCTACTGCCCATCGTGTTACTTCAAAATGACTACTGAGCTCCTCTGAGTGTGCATGTGAAAGACTGTGCATAATTGTTCACATTTTGGTCTTTGCCTTTTTGGTTTGATATCATTAACCCGACATTCTGCTGTTGTTTCCCAGACACCAACCGTTCTGTGCCCTGCGGGTGTCGAAAAAAAAGCATGAAGGGTTAATGCTTCATTAGTTGTCCTACAGCTGACTAGTCGATTAGTGAGTTGTTAAAACCCTCTCTGAAAATTCTAATTCTTTTAAAGCTCTATTCAGACAAATGTCTTTGGCTGTTGTGTCATGTCTTGTTCTGTTATTTGGGCATCCCACCACAAGCGATGTGTTTTAAGACACTTGTGTTAAAAATAGTCTTAACCTTTGAAACTATGTCTTGAGACCCATGCATTGTGTTCAAGTGACACTTCTTTTTGGCACTTGGTGAGATATTGTCTGATACGGTGTCACAGTTGCAATTTAAATGTACATATTTTCTGACATTAAAGGAATAGTTCACCCCCCAAAAAATATCATTCTGTCAGCATTTACTTATTTCATGTTCCAAGTCAGTATGACTTCCTTGATACTGTAAAGCACAAAATACTTCAGTGGTATTGTGTAGAATTTTTTTTATTAATTTTTGATCTTACAATTAAAATCCAATGTTGTTTTGGACCCCATTAAGTATGCATGGACACAAAAACACTTTTGTGTAGCATCTTTTGAAGAAAGAAGTCATACAGGTTTGGAACAAGACACACCTTTCATTTGAGTGAATTATCCCTAGTCTATCACTAGTAGTAACTAGGGCTGTCAAAATGGCTGAAAAACTAAATTCGAATTTTGTACTTAAATATTATCAAAATTCGAATTATATTCGAATTTAAAAGACAATTTCAGTTAGAGGAAAAAAAAGCTTTTGGCTTCGCTCCTGAGGCCACAAGAGGGCGCATCGAGCAAAATATTACTAATCCACGGTTCTTCAAAGCAATAACACGACTATCTTTGAAAAAAAGTGCATAATGTTTAAAATAATGTTCAACCATATATAATTAATGAAGTTGCTTAAGCAATTAGAAACAAAACAGCATGATGTATACACAGTTTAATACAAAGCACGGAAAACCAATCACAAAGAGTAACGTTACTTTTTTCTTTTAAAAATATGACATGCAGTGGAATGGGGAAAGACCCCTCCCGCCATAAATTTGAGACATGTTTTTTTCAAAGTTGAACTTACAATACTTTTAAATGGCTTTCTAAATATCCGACTCTCTTTTGTGAGACGCGAGTGCAATGGTGATAGATGTCCCTCTAGAAAATGCGCAAAATATGCGTTCTGTGTGAATGGCTTGGTTTCATCTCCGCATTGATGTTATCTTTTTCCGCAGTATTTTGAATGAACAACATATCCAGTGGGTTCAACTGGATAGGCTAAAAAAAAAAGCATGAAAATGCAATGACACCAACCTACATCGTCATCTCGTGCGCCACTGATAAGGCTGCCTGATGCACACCTAAAATTCAAATGCAGCATTTTGCATTCGATTGTGGATTTTTATTTTAAATTCAACGAATATTCGAAATTCGAATTTTTGTTTGACAGCCCTAGTAGTAACTCTAGTTGGGGAAGATTAGTTGTGTGGTGAAGTTTCCTGCTCAGGGGGTGGTGCGATTGGAGGCGATTGCATTAGATAAATATGTGGTTTGTGTGTGAAGTTTGAAGTTGTACACGGGCAAGCTTGCTTTTTCAACATTGAGGTCAACGTGTAGGATGTATTAAATGTCACGGCGTTCCTCTCTTGGTGAAGGGGCTCGTTTGGTGTGCCTTGTCATTGGATTACAATATGATAGTCATAACCAAGGCAGAACTGGGGTTTACCTTATCCATGACATCATGGAAATACGCCCAGCATTGTTTCTGGTCTCTTAATCCCCTACATCTTTAACTGACTTGTGAGTTCACCAAGCTTCACAGTGATACCCTTTTTACCCTAGGTGTCTACAGACCTCAGATTTCTCTTTTTTTCTAACAGTGTATCTTTGAAACCCAGCTGGCATGACACTGAGATCGGGTTTGTTCATTTCTAATTCACAAAGAGGAAACGAGTTGATACCAAAGATGTGAAAAGTAGCTTTTGCATGAGACTAAACCCGTGTGTGTTCGTCATGATCTGCTCTGCCATCTGAAGCAGCCTGGTAAGCTCTGGATTATGTCATTTGTTTACGTCGAAAGGCAAGTGAATAAACAAGGGTGGCACTACAGTATTACACACTTGCAAGATTTTAGCACCTGCTTATTAAATGAATCAGTAGCATTATGAGATGTTTGTCATTTGCTGCCACATGTTGTTTATTTATAACTAGGCAGTTCATTTCTTAGACCAGCACAGATGCGACTGAAGAGGCGGGCAGACAGGATGTAATGTGAGCGTGATCAGATCCTGTTGTCCTACCTACCTCTAGCGCTGTGAAAAGATACTCTGTGATAAAGTGGTGATCAGAAATGCAGTTTGGTTGGAGGATTACTATTAGAGCTGCTACTAATTTTGATGATCTGTTGATTTTCTGTGATAATTTTTTTGTGAAAGCATGTCATTATACATCTTGACTCATGCTCTCCATCAAACAGTCTGCAGATTGAAGGCTATTCCAAAAAAAAAAAAAAGAGATCCCCACAATGATGTATATTGTTCTGCAGGAACACTCATTTTTTCCTTTGAACAGACTTGTCTTTCTGGTGATGTATGAGACCACTCTTTATTTTTAGTAATATTACTCACAAAAATTGTGGTAAAAGTTGGGTAACCTTCTCGCAATACTTAATTTTCACCAGAAACATTTCACGATTCTTGTTACCACTGCAAAAAAAAAGAAAAAAAGAAAAAAGAAATAATAATAATATACTGTCCTGGGTGTGTGTTTGTACGTATTTTTTATAATTATATATTATATTGTATATTAAATATTATAAATATAAGTATATACTAAAAATTAATTTATTACTTTGGCAAAACATAATTTTCAGCATCAGTACTCCAGTCTTCAGTGTCATATGATCCTTAAGGAATCATTCTAATATGCAGATTTTTTATCAATTTTGAAAACAGTTGTGCTGCTGAATACTTTTGAATGCTAATATTATAAATGCCTTTATTGTCACTTTTGATCAATTTAATGCATCCTTGCTGAATAAAAGTGTCATTTTGTCAAATAAATAAAATAAAAATAAATTACTGATCCCAAACTTGAATGGTATTTTAAATCAACGTTATGTTTGCTTCAAGTGTTTGTCAACTAAGAACACTGCTTTGTTTTTTGAGTAATTGTTCAAGTTAACAGTCAGTAATATGGAACAAAAATATAAATTAAGAGTAGGGAATGGTTGGATGCATTATTTTGCTGTAAGTTTAATAATGATATCAGTGGTTAGTCAGTTAAATGCATTGATAATACTTACATTAATGAAATGTTATTCTAATGAAATAGTCTTTCAAAGCATTTGGCAACCTGACTGAGTGTGAAAATATGCTGATGATTTTCTTGGAGGCACTGAATATAGAAAATGTAAAATTCTAAAATGCAAAACAGAAGCATTTTCACTAGCAGTGTATGACTTCCGGACCTCTTTGTGCGTATAAAACAAAAGCATTTGCTTTTATATAGGCCTAAGTAGCCGTTGCTTCAAAATGGACTAGATATGGAACTATTTAAAGGCCACAAAGTAAAGATTTGATAAACCACAAGTGTTCCTTCCTTAAGTCTGTGTGGTATCATCTCTTTATGTGTGCTGATATTGTCTTGAACCATGATATTCGGTATCTGTTCCTGCTCCAGTCGTAACCTCTTATTTTTCTCCTTCTCTTTCTCAGGCGTGTGAAAGATGGTGGACCGCTTGGCGAACAGTGAGGCCAACTCTAAGCGCATCGGAGTCGTGGAAGCATGCTTTGGCACAGCAGGTCAACCGCTGGCCATCCCAGGTCGAGTGCTGATCGGAGAGGGCGTTCTCACAAAGCTGTGCCGCAAAAGGCCCAAAGCCCGGCAGTTCTTCCTCTTCAACGACATCCTGGTGTACGGCAACATCGTCATCCAGAAGAAGAAGTACAATAAGCAGCACATCATCCCTCTGGAGAGCGTCACCATAGACACGGTAGAGGACGAGGGCGACCTGCGCAACGGCTGGCTCATTAAAACGCCCACCAAATCCTTCGCTGTCTACGCCGCCACAGCTACGGAGAAGTCTGAGTGGATGAGCCACATCAGCAAGTGCGTCTCGGACCTACTGGAAAAAAGCGGGAAATCTCCCACCGGCGAGCATGCGGCCGTCTGGGTGCCCGACTCTGAGGCAACCGTGTGCATGCGCTGCCAGAAAATGAAATTCACCCCCGTCAACCGCCGCCACCACTGCCGGAAATGCGGCTTTGTCGTGTGCGGCCCGTGTTCGGAGAAGAAGTTTTTGCTTCCCAGTCAGTCGTCCAAACCGGTGCGGGTGTGCGAGTTCTGTTACAAGCAGCTCTCCACGGGCGGCACCCTCCCGTCCCGCTCGGACTCCTACAGCCGTTCGGAGTTTTCCAGCAACATCTCAGATGACGATGACGACGATGACAGCAGTGATTGAGGGTCACTTTTAGGAATATTGACAATCCACAGATCCCATTATTTTAGTCTAATTTTCATTCAGGGTTTGCAAAGGTTCCTGTGACAATAACACTTCTGAACACTACTTTTCGTCTCGCTCTACTTTCACATTAAAGTCACTCTCATAGTCCATTTTAATCTCTTTCATATAAATGCATTTTTTGGCAATGGTGCTCTTTTTTTGGCAATGGTGCCCCCACCCCCCCGCCTTTAGCTACCGTATTCTTACTGAGCGATGCTGCTATCCGCTGGAGGAAGAGAATGTTGGGTAATGTGATTGTGGGCTGTTCCTAGGCATACACTCCCTCAGGTGAAACCGTGTAGTGCATTATAACTAGGTTTTAAACAAGGAACTGCATTTAATGCTTTGAACAACTAACCACTAACAAACCATGAAAGTGTGCGTTCATCAGGTGAAGGTCTTCTGTTTCTCACTTTGCTCAGTTTCTAGTAATTGCAAATGACAAATCAGATAGGCGCTACTAAGCTTGTAAATGCGTGTATATAATGCTGTGGTGTAGGAAGCCTGTTGGAAAATTCATCTGACAAGGTCATCGCTGCCTTAGTGCCTTCTTATTTATCCTCAGGATACTTAAAATGAGAAACTATTTACGATTCGTCTGATTTTTTCACTTTGAGACGACTGCCTTCATTTTATGGCACATCACATGACGAATTCTGTTTAGAGGCACACAGGTACCATTCAATGACCATTTTTATTCATATGATTGTAGTTATGATCAAAACCAGACCGACAGTTTCAGCTGAGGACATTATATTATGACATTCCCATGAATCCAGCTGAAGTATTTTGTGACATCTTGCATCTGTAGTCCACATGCCTTAAACTATGTTGGCGTATCTCTTCAGCCCTGATTTCAACTCTATACATATATACACATTAGCATGCAGCCCACAGGAATCGCATGTCACTAAGGCGAAGGACGCGCTATCCATTTCGCCCGCCCTCTTTCATTGGGGTCTTTGTGTTAGAGAAGTCACGTGTCGGGTCATGACAGTCAATCCTACACATTTTGAACGGGAATCGAAAGCATTATGAGGAAGCGACTGGCACACAGCCACCTTTTGTTTTGTTTTTTATATGCCTCTTCGACACAAGAAAAACTGCACTAACAGCTTTCGAAAGTGGTGTGATGTTTTAATAAATGACTCTTGTTGGACACTTTAGAGAGAGACAGTAGTATATTTCATCAGCGATCTTCCAGGTTTTTACTTCTACACAAGTCAAGCTGGTGGGAGAATCAGCTATACTGCTTGAGAACTGTGTCTCAGTACTAAATACTTGATCACCTGTGAAGATGGTATATTTTGTTTGCGTCAGAATAACAAAACTGACATTGAAAAGGGATATTTAATTAACCTAACTCTGGCTAAAGAGCGTGCTCAGACCGTCTAGTTCATATGCAATGACAGATACACTTCAGTCAAAAGTATTTTTTTGCTTTTACACATTTATGTGAGACTTATTTGAGATTTAGAAATAGGTTTACAGTGATTGACTCAAGGTAATTATCTAATCTTGCTTTTGGAATATAACTTTAGATTCCTGGATAGTTATATTTGGCATAATGTTTGATTTAATGAATTGTTTTAATCATTCCAAATGTAACCTGAGATGATTTGTTTTAATTTTACTTATATGTTGTAATATTCTGCTTCAGTTGTAATATTCTGAGATGATTGTTTTGATTTTGCATGTTGTAAACTTTTGTACAGTTTTTTTGTATATTTACTCTTGGTTGGGCTTGCTGCTTTTTGTTTTTTCTTCATAGCGTTTCCGTGTGGTTCATGTGTGCATTTCCTGAACACCTCTGGATCAGCTACCAGCACTTTACTCTCTCTGCAAACCACAAGAGAGGGGCGGGGCCTGGCTGGGGGAGGGGCTTGAGTAGGATGTGGGCGGGGACTACATGTCTTTACAAATCTGGCCTGCAAACACAAGAGAATAGATCTGAGTAGAGGATAAACAAGATTGGCATTTACTTTCCATTTGTTTTCTTTTGTGATTTCTTGAACGTAATTTATGATTCCCATGGATTTGAGAGGATTTTCTATTTCTTGTACATTTTTGCCATTTTTAATTCTCATTCAAAACTCTGAAAGGGCTGAAAACTGAATGTAATCCATCATATCATCATTATTAGATACTAATTTTTTAGGAAAATATATGCATTGCTTAAACTCTTGTCTTGTCTTCTGTAATAATTGCCAAATACAAGTACCAACGGCTCAGCATATGCAACAGAGAGTATTAATGTCACTAGAAGTAGGACTTACTAGGATCAGAACCGAACTGAACGCTTACACACTGCTGGGCTAGCCTGTCATTGTGATGGGTAATCTGTCTGCTACAGTTTAGTCTATTTGTGTCAGACTTTATATGGTAATCCATGCCACGTGTGGTAGTATGGTAAGTGGATTGCTCTGTCCCAGGGGTTAATGTGCCATTTAAATTCTTTATTTGACATGATTCCTTAGTTTATGTTTGATTAGAATTTGTTCAGAAACTTTTGGCCTATAATGGTCATAGAGGTCTCTAAAATCTAGCTGTATATTTAGAATAGTCAGCTTTAAGGTGTCAGACTTTTATGGTATTAATGGCACTCTCTTGGAACAAACCACTGAAGCTTGAAATACAAAAATCACACATTTCTATGATGCTGATGGACAAGCATGGAAATAAATGGCTTGTTTAATCCATTCATTTGTGCTGTGGTGTGACATGACTGTCAATAATATTCAGTCATTTGCCACTCAGTTCCTTCATCGAATTGACAGTCTGGATTTTTAATAGGCGTTAGAGGTACGGTGCGCTTAATCCCTGAAACGTTGTCAGATTTGTGGGAAATGTTAAATTACATGTCCACCAGACCGTAATATTTGGGGGTGTCTACATTTATAAAAGATTTCACTGCGGATCATTTTGCTGGTTAATAACCTGTTGGGACTGTTCGTTTCAGAGGGCCCTCGGCTGCAGATGTTGAACCCTTCTGCTCTGCAGTCTGCACATGTGGATTATGCTCCTGATAAAAGCGATTAAATATCACGTGCATGTCACGATGCAAGAAAAATCTCCATAATACAGTTATCAGTCTGGGTTTATCTATGGTTAAAACAAGTTTAAGCAGGGCATTTTACATGCTAACATGACCTTTAAACTTTTGGAAAACAAAATCAATGGCTTTGCGTAGTCCTGCACACATTATAACTGACCATAACCAGAGTAATCTTTGGTCTTCTGTGCTAATACACAAGTAAAATTTAACATATAAACAAGATATGCACACTCTGCTGGTGCTGAACATATTTTAAAGAATCATTAAGATTATTAAGCAGTCTTCTCATGACTAGTGTGGGGAATGATGTATCTGTATTCTGCAGTCACATGGTCTTCTCTCATAAATTATTTGCCCTTTGCCTTTCAGTCGTGGTGATTAAAATTTTCAACCTTATGCTCAGAGAAAGTGCCATTGTGAAGAGAGAAAGCAAACAAAAGGAACGACAAGTGCTTAGTTTTTGTGAACAGATGTGTTCAATGTAAAGTTCATTTAACTCACTCTTTCAACTGTAATATTCTCTAATTTGAGAGTAGCTTAAAGGAATAGTTGGCCATATAATGAAAATTCTCTCATTATAGAACAACTCAAAGGTAACCAAAACATTTTGGTTTCCAACATACATCAAATTATCATCTTTTGTGTTGCACAGAAGAAAGTAAGTCACAAAGGTTTGGAATGACATGATGATGGTGTGTAAATGATTTTGGGTAAACTGTTCCTTTAAACATAGTTCACCGTAAAATTAAAATTCTGTTATTGGTTACTCGCCCATATGTATGACTTTCCATATCAAATGACTTTTCTTGCATGTATGACCTTCTTGTATGATTTTCTTACATCAAACACAAAAGATGTTTTGAGGTCGATGGTCACATTTTTAGTCAAGTTTCAAGAGGACAAAAGTTATAGAAAAGTAGTTTCCTCTACAAGCGGGAAAAGAGTTCATGTGACAACATTGATATGGTAGGCTGTTCCAAATTTGAATAGACTGAAATTTAATAAGTTTTCAAAATCACAGTCGTGTTATTGTGTATAATAGTCTTGTGTTCTGACGCCATGGCAACAGAAGGCTTGGAGTGGTATGGACTGCTTTTATGATACTTTTTTGTCCTGTGGGGAGGCTTGAAGGCACCTGGTTTCAATATACATTCGTTAAAGCTGCACGAACAAGTTTGTGTTCCATGGAAGAAAGTGATACAGAATTGAAGAATGAGTAGGCCTAAAACGATGACAAAATTGGTGAACTGTCTCTTTAAGGACTGAATGCCTGGAGGAAAAATAGTGTATATGCAATTCAAACAGCTTACAAATTGTTAGAAACTGCAAACATGCAAACTCATGCAGTGTATAATGATATTCAAAGTCGAAATTCGAAACTAAATTGAATTTAAACCTTGAGCTGAAAAATCCAAATGGAACATTTTGGTACGCCTGCGTAAGTTATCGAGCATCAGTTATTAAGTCTGACAGAATGTGCTTCTGGTATCAGATGAATTTCAATGAGTCTGTGTGTAATTGTGGGTGGGCAAAGAAACTCATACAGAATGTTAGATTGGCAGAGATTCTATGACAGTTTTACAGTACGCTTCATAATGACAGCTAAAGGCACCGGATAGTGCTGTAGTTTTTCTACTTCAGTAATGCTGTGGCAGTCAACAATTGTACAGAACATAACATATATATAAATATGATAAAATGTGTATAGACTCTGTAACCATAATTTCTGCTTGTCCAAAAGTTATAGAAACAGCCTATGCCACAGAAATATTAGTCATGGAAATCTATACTCTTAAAAATAAAGTTTCCAAAAAAGGGTTTATACAGTTATGCCATAGAAGAAATATTTTGGGTTCCCCTAAGAACCTTCAAGTGAAAAGTCTTAACCATGTGGCTGAAGTTGTCCGCACACTGGAAAAATACAATCAGACCGAAAAAGGTCTATCAAAAATATCAATAAATGTCTTAAAAACAGACCAAGGAGTAGATGTTTCAGCCCACGCTTTCTTCAGTGCTCACACACAATTCCTGTTTGAGTGAATAGTTCTTGAAATAACTACATTTTTCTTGGTGTGAAGAACGTTTTACTAATATAAAGAACCTTTTTCCACTATAAAGAAACTTTTGTGCAATGAGAAGTTTACATGGATGTTAAAGATTCTTTATGGAATCACAGATGCCAATAAGAACCTTTATTTTTAGGAGTGTGTTGTTATGATGGAGATGTTAGGCTTTTCCACAGGTACAACAGAAAATTGCTCATTTATTTTACTTTACCTACTTCTGTTTTTATTTCTCATTGGATGCGTTACCTGGTAGTAGCAACTGCCCAAATTGGATGTAGGTGCATCTTAAAGCAACATCAGTGCTTATAGGAGGAGTGGAGCCCTGTGCTTTAAACTATAATGATCAGAAGGAAAGCACCCACACACTGCAGCATATGAGGCTTACATCTGTGTGTTCTTCTTTGAAAATGCTGGACGTGCTTTTGCCCTTTGTATCTGATAGCATAATGCATGAGCGTAGGAGGAAGATCTTTTTTCCATTCCTTATAGGGCTGCAACAAACGATTATTTTGATAATCGATTAATCTAACGATTATCAGAACGACTAATCGTCGATTATTTCACTGATTAATCAGTAGACTTTGGTTGATTATTCAGCTTTTGCAATTAGTTAAATATTAAGTAATACATTTATTAATCTTAGTTAATGTTAATTTCAGCATTTACTAATGCATTTATAAAAATCACAAGTTGTGTTTTTTAACATTTGCACATTTGTGATCTAACATGAACAATGAACTGTATTTTTATTAACCAACATTAACAAAGATTAATACTTAAATGTAATGTATTTTTCATTGTTCATTCATGTTAATTAATACATTAACTAATGTTAACAAATGATACCTTATTGTAAAGTGTTACCAATTCATTATACAAATAGATGTATTCGGCACACAAAATGAGATGACAGACAGAGACACTCTCTCACCATTTAATTAGCTACATGAAAAAGTAACTGAATGACACATCATTCTGCCTAACATCTCCTTTTGTAAGTCATATAGATAAGAAACAAAATAAAGGTAAGTGATATGACGCTTTGGATAAACTATTTTATTCACATCATGTCTTAAAATACCTTATAGGGTTATGATAACCAAAACAGTCCTTTGATCTCTGTAAACCAAACTATCACTTTAATTAAATAATTTTTTTTCCCACTAATAAAAATATTGGTAACACTTTTCTTTGAAGTGGTGTGCATAAGACTGACATGATGACACCTTCATAATCATGACATGATGATTATTACACGTCATTAATATGAAGGAGGTTTTATGCATGTTTATGACAGCTGTCATGAAGTGTAATTCGCTCAGTTATGTCATTTTTAATGCAAAGATGACATTGTTTGAGATGTCTTGACATTACCAAGACAACATAACCTGTCATAAACATGACACAGCAGATTAATTATCAAACTTAAGAAATTACTTAGCTTTATTGATTAACAATACATTAAACTGTCATGTGGTTGGTTTTGACATTGGCTGTCATGAGGCCATTATAATTGTCATTAATATTTTTCTGACCAATTTTATTCAGTGGTACAAATTGAATTTGAATTGGGCTACTTTAGCGCTCTTTCCGCGGGTTGAAGTGACCCCAATAACCTGATATTCAGCCCCTGGAATGCGGCTTTTATCAGGGGAACCCCGCCAAAAACGTGTATTTTACCCCACCGGAACGCGATTTTTACCGGGAATCCCCCTGAAAAGCGATTGGGCTAGTTTTGAGTAACAATTGGGCGGGTTTTACTGTGAAAACCTGGCAACCCTGCTGTTGATGGTGCTTGCGTTATATTGTTCGGTCTTTTATTGCATGTGCTGTTTGTTTGGGTTTCATTTAGGAACGCGTATATTGTGTTGAGCTCGCTGTTATCATTTACAAGCGTGGAGCGAGTCTGCACGACAAACTCTTCCTCTGCATAATACTGTGAGTTTGGTTTGCTTAACCTTCATCTGGGAAAACTGTGTGCTTTATCTCACTAGATTTATAAAGTAAATCTTTTAGAAACCCATGCCAGAACAGGAGAATACATCAACATATTTATATATGCGATTTGTTGTACATCGTGATTTCAAACTCTCGCTCTGAGTTTGTATGTGACTAAATATTAAAATTATATGGATTTAAATGTCATTGAATCACGCTGTAAAGTGAAACATCACCAGGCCGCCGGCGCCCTCTGCAGGTATTTGTTATAAACTTATAATACTTCATGTATTTAAATTGGTTATGTTTATTATTATTTAGTATAGGCATATTACTTTATGTATTTTAACAGTGTTGTTCAATAAAACCATGTGATTACTTGGTTTTGATACTTTATTCAAACCAATTATTATTGTCTCATCGTTAGTTTAATATATATAAATGTAGTCATACTAAAGCCTGTTTTTCACTTAGGTCTATTAAAAATATCAGATTACTCAGTTGTCAAAATAATCAGTAGATTACTTGATTACCAAAATAATTGTTAGTTACGGCTTTAGATTAGTTAAAATATTTCAAAATACAACTACATTGTTTCGCAGAGCTCAGCATCTTGCTTTTTGTGATTAAAAGACATATTTTGTCATTGAAAATTTCTTAAAAATAGTATTAAAATATTGTCTCGTTCTAGTGAACTAAGTATCTTTATTTTGTCTCATCTTGGGAGCTAAATGTATTGTCACACCCCTAGTGTCCATGAACGTGATATAACTTATAATTTTCCAAGTGTATGATGAGGCTTTTACTCTTCAGGTTAATCATATATTCATGAAAAAAAAATCACTTTGAATAAGGAAACTGATAACTTTGCCATAGTATCCTTTCAAATGTTAAAGTTACTGTATGTGCTGCATATTATTTGTACCGTTTTGTTTTATTCATTTATTTATTAGAATTTGAAAGATAATAATGATATTGTGATCTCTGATTTTAGTCCTTGAAAACCAAAAAAGTAGTGCTTGAAAAGTCCTGGAATTTCATTTTGCAGTTTCTGTAGGAACCCTGTGATATTACTTTGCTTTGTGTAACACACGACCCCCTACAGGAGTGCACAGGAGGCGTCATTTTTGAATTTTGATTGTTCCTTTATATTGGGGTTTTTTGGCCCTTTTTGGAGCATGACAGCGCTGTGAACCGACATTGTATGGCAAAAGCTGTGTAACAAGTGTTCAAAAACATCTACTTTTGTGTTCCACAGAAAATAACAGCATATAACCTTTGAAGGACTATTTTAATTTTTAGCTGAACTATTTCTTTACCATACACTCCTTAGTGAAGGACGCTGGTTAGCAAGGGAAATATTTTTGACTGAATGTATTTTTTTTCTTCTTCTAACAGATAATGTTAATTGGATGTGAAAAATTTCAATTATTTCTGTGCTCTAGAAAATATTAGGCCATTTTAAAATAGATTCATGTGTTTTCTGAAGAAAAGTAAGTGCTTGATTGCAAAAATCACCATATACAAAACTTTTTTTAAAAAATCTCCTAAACATACTTCATAAAAGTTATTTGTATGATGAGTTAATAAATAAGTATTAATGGAATTATACTCGAGTCACCTATATATTATGCAATTCAATGTACATATTCAATGCAATATGCCAAAACAATAATCTTATTACTATACCATGTCTTCTCATTCACCATCCACCACAGTAATCACTCAGGTTATTCCATTTCCCAAAACCAAATTGCCATATTTTGAAAGAACAAACACAATTTTAAAAAAATTAACTTTCATGTAAAGCGGAAACCACTGAAACCTGTGGATAATGGTGTGGAAATTGCTTTTCCTCAAGAAAATGTGATTGACTGTGTCACAACGTGACTGTGCCCCACTGTGTGGCTTTTTTTAGAGATGAAGTCTGAAAAAAGGAATCGAAAAAAAAAAAAAAAAGCTCCACAGCTGCGCCTTGATGAATGGCATCTTATCAAAGGCAACGCGTCTTGTGTAAGAGAAATAGTATTTACAGAAATCTTGAAGGTGTGAGAAGTGTTGTATTGCTGTCATTCTCATGCATTACGCATCCTAACTCTGGCTTTACAATTGTGCACCTATTACCTTTCTGATCTAAACCTCTCTGCACTCTGAACCAACGAATTAATGAAAATGTATTGTTCAACAAATGTGGGCCTTGAATTTGAAGGAGACATCTGTGAGGTTTCTCATCCTGTCATTTTGTCAGGTTGCACTGTTCAAACTGGCACAATGCATAATAATTATTTTTTTAAAGACAAAGTCTGCTTTAGACAGGGTTAAATGGAGAATCCCTCCCAAGAGGCTAAATCAAACTGACAGCGTGAGATGTTGACAAAAGGTTTTTGCAGCACTTGTCAGTTCACCAAATCCATGTTAACATTAAGGCCTAATAGCTGGGAGATTAGACTTGTACGGTAATTAGTAGGTCAGGAATGCGCTGTATGACAGGCAGAAGAGGAGTGCGTGACTGGTATAATTGTGCGTGTTTCTGGAAGAGCGCAGAAGATGTACTTCATATCAGCTTGAGCGATGTCAGGTGGTGGGTGGAACGCTCTCGCTCTCTGTCTAAAAGCTGTGAGATAACACATAATTAGTGGTTACAACATTAACACATACCCTCTATAGACTACACAGAGCAGCTGGGCATATTTATATTTATGTTTACATACACTTAAACAAACAGCTCAGTTGGTATCTTCAAGAAAAATTCCTGTTCTCAATACAGTTCATCTATTGGTATAGAAATGAATATGAATTCATTTAAATAATGTTTTCAAGTTTCATTAGAAAGAAACTTTGGTTTATTGGAAGCCCAGTTTTGATGATCTTAAATTCATCATCTGTGTTTCCACCTGTATTATTATGGTGATTGACAATATATTTTAACGCATAAAAGAAACCTTCGGTTCAACTCGTAGAACAAGTTGATTATACATACAGGTATGAACTGCGAAATGTAACGGAACTGGAGAGCAAAAGTCAAGCAAAGTTTTTGTGCACTTCGGCATCTAAAAGGGATACACGTCTAATAGAATACCTATGTCATATGTATATGCATATATATATATAAATATATGTATGTATATGTATGTATGTATATATATATATATATATATATATAAACATTAAAAATATAAAAACAAACAAACAAATGTATATTTTTCGTGAATCTTTCTGAGACGTTTTTTCCACTTTATATGATTTTTTAAAAGGATTTCTTTTCTGTAGAGTTTAGTTTTTAGAAAAGGAATTTTGTCAAGATAGATAATAAAATAAAATTCAAGATTTATTTATTTGTTTGTTTGTTTATTTATTTATGGTGTGACCATATATGTATTTTGGATATTCCTCCATTAAAAAAAAAAAAAAGTCTGTTTAAAAAAACGACCTATATTCCTGGGCACAAAAAATAGTGGAAATAGTGGAAAACTGTTTAATAGATACTCAGCAAAATATCTCTTAAATACATTTGTGATATTTTAATAAAAATGCCATATCTAAATGGCCTATTCCTCAAGCCAGACTCTTGGATCCTGTCTTTTCAAACTGAAATAATATTTTTCTCCTCTCATTCATTGAAACAGCCCATAGAAATGTTTTCAAAATCTATGTCAGTAAAACCCAGAAGAAGTATTTCACTCTGAAAGCTGTGTAAAAAATACCCATAAACTGCAACTCTGTCATTATAACTGCACAGTTACCTTTACACATACTCATGCAGCAACTCTACAATAAGTGCACATCTCTCACAGAACGTGCAAAAGCTTTCAGGAGATGCCGAAATACAGCTAATAGCCTCGCCATTTGAGAATAAATATTTGCCATTTGTCCTTCATAATCTACAGTATATCCCCGTCTGTGGTCTAATGCACTTTTACTTTGAAGCCTTGGATGATAAACGGTTTTTCATCCTGTTTCTTTACTTAGTTTCCACTTCTGGTCTCTTTACAACTCTAGGCTCAAGGTTGTCTACTAAAAGTCACCTGACTGCTACATTTGCTAGTGAATTCTTTTCTCCTCTTATTCTGTTGCACTTTGCTGACAGTGACGTTCTGTTTCATTGTTCAGACAGCATAAAGCTGCTATTATGATGAACCAAACAAAATAATTTTTGCATATCCCATATTTCATCTGTTTTCCAAATTCCTCTGCCATTGCAGGGAGGTTTTGTGAGGAACATAGTGATGTGAGCCTGTCCAAAAAGATAATGGTGCAGCTGACATGCTGAGTGGGTGAAGTTGGCTCCTCTGCAGTGAATGGGTGCCATCAAAATGAGAGTCCGAACAGCTGATAAAAACATCACAATAATCCACAAGTAATTCACACGACTCCACGTCTTGTGAAGCAAAAAGCTGCTTATTTAAGGAACCAATCCATCATTAAGACGGTTTTTAACACTCTCTCCAGTGAAAAAGTCGGTCTTCTGAATCAGGAGAGAAATATGCACAGATCAAGCACTGTTTACAAGTGAAAACCGTTCTAAAGAAATATGTTGGTGGATTTCGATGTAAGAGCACACCAGGGGATGAACTTTTTCACTGAAGGAAATATTATCTATTATGGACTTAAAAATAGATTTGTTTCTTACAAACACGCAGCTTTTTACATCACAAGATGTTAATGGATTATTGTGATGTTTTTATCACTGTAGAGGATCCATTCGTGAGCAATTGATGTAATGCTTAATTCCTCCATGTCTGTTGCGATGAAGAAACAAAATCATCTACAACTCGGATGGCCTGATGGTGAGTACATTTCCAGAAAATGTTCCTTTTTGGGGAAACTATTCCTTTAAAGACAGAGGGAGTTCAATCTCATTGTCTCACACATGTGACTGTTCAGAAAGCAAGAAGAATTTTCTTTGAGCATCATACGGGGTTGCCAGGGGAACTGTGTCGTACATAAAAGATTTACTGAACAAGTAAATAGCATTATAGTTTGAAAGCTACAAAGAAGTGGGACTTAGAAATGCCATGTTGTTGACATCAAGTGCCCTTGAACAAAAACACAGAGACTTTGATGTTCAGTTCATCTTCATCTCCCTGAGACACCAGGGGAATAAAACAGTAATTACAGCCTAAATTGAACACACAAAAAAACAATTTAATTTAATTATTGTAAAGAGTCTGCTGTGCTTCTTTCGAATTGTGTAGTAATTATTATTTTTCTTTTGCTGTACAGTTGCGCAAAGGCTTGAGTCAGAATTTAATAGAAGAAAATTGAAAGAAGCAATGCCTTTGAATACATTAAAGACACCAAGTCAAAACTGTACTTTCAATGCATTTGAAATATTCTCCATATCCAGCTTTTTTTTCCTGACACTGATGCCAATTGATCTTCCTTATAACAAGGTCATTCAGGCGTTTTTTGTTTTTAATTGCTGTGCTTTATATGTCAGTTCCACTTATGACCTTTTTGAGACTCATTACTAATGCTTAAGTTCATTTGCCTTCTACTTACAGGTCAAGTTGATTCAATGGACAATTTTTTGTTCTTTGTCTTTGCAGAACCATGATGCAATGCGTAACAACTGCAAAAACCATGGCAATTGACAGTACAGTGTATCTACTATCAAAATTCTGAACTACAAATAATAGATCAATACAGAGCAATAGGAAAATGGACAGCGCAGTGTTGTTGCAGCTGGTGGTGAAATCTAGATGATTGTGCAACGGATTTGAGCATAAGTGCATGATGAGAAGGTAGGTGACTGCATGCGTAGGATGTCAAAAGGAGCTGTTAGATATCGGCAGCATTCAGAAACAGACAGTTCCTTAACCCATTTCACTTTTCAGCCTTTAGTTTAGCTTAATAATTGTTAGCTCCAACTGTGTGGAAGTAAATTTGGAATAATGTCATTCTAGTCTAGTATTCATACTATTTGTGTCAAATATTTTACAGAAATAATAAGAACAGTTTGTTGATGTGATATTCCTAATTCAGTGAATTATTCACTCAACTGATTCGCTCAACAACTCTGATTCATTTATGTGGCAGAGTGTGTTATTCGATGAAAACTCATTCGTTCAGGAAGGTAACCAAAAGGCATATACAATGTGCAGATAGTGCAAGATAATAAATGTTTATTTAAGAAAGATGATTCTAAATTGACTTTAAGATAGAACAGAAGGTAGCAGTAATGCAACAATTGTTGCCATAAAACCTCAAAGAAGAAGAAGATGATGAAGGCGGAAGGAAGCAATGAATCATTCACTCAACAGAAACATTCAACCAAAGTAATTCAGGGAGAAGCAAATGTTGATTCTGTTATGGCTTTGTTTGTCAATTTCTGTTGGCAGGCAAAAATAGACAAAGAAGCTGTCTAAAATGTAAGTTACTCAATATTACCTAGATTTTGTAGAAGAGCAATGTCACGCACTGTAAATAGTTGACAAATACATAGATAAAGCTTGCAAGTGAGCTTCCATCTGCACCATTTTTGAGGGTAAGAACAATGCAGTTCAAACAGACACAAAAAAGTGAGCCCATTTTTGAAAGAATGCTTGATTATAGCTTGCAATTTACTGCCAATGAACACTTGTTTCTGTGCAAGCTAAAGCTGTTCATTTCTTGCCTTAAACTTGTTTAAGGAAAAGAAATGTAGCACCAGTAGGCTTTTGGTTTGGTAGGACAGAATCACTTATATAGATAGAGGCTATACACCTTATTATTATGATGATGTGGGACTCTTGTGTCGTTACATAAATTTCTAATTGTGCTTTATTTGAAGATGCTTATTTTTGACATTCAGCAGTTTTGCAGTTTGACATAACCTGCAAAAGTCTAGACTATTATAACTTGTAAAGTGAAATGACTTTAAACAAATGAGACTTATTGTGTAAGAATACGTCTGAAATATTTTTCTGTGCAATGGAAAAGAGGAAAAAGATTTAAATACACATTTTCCAGGCAAACACCGTTCAATTAAATTAAGGTAAAAAGATAGATTTGTTGTCTCATCACTCAAATATTGGTCAGGGACTTTCTCTTTATACACTTGTGTATGACTCATTTATTAAATGATTCATTTTTTAATGAATGCTTTGTGGTAGGCAGCTCTTTGGCATGTGAGTGTTGGAGGAACTCTTGAGGAATCTCAAGAGCCTTTTATGTTTATACGGTGTTCAGTTTTAATTACTGCCACCAACATGCTAATTGTAATGATAACTAAGAATGAAGCATTACCATTTGCATTAATCAATCATGGACTGTCCATGGAGAGGCAGACATCACCAGCTCTATAAAATAAAATCTGTAGAGACCAATTCACATGGACAGTTTGCTTGTTGTCATGCTTTCATTGAACCAGGACCAAAGGAGTGACAGAATGGACAGTTTAAATGACACAAAAATATATCCCACAGGACAGCGGCTGGTTTTATTTGTGGTTTATTTTAATTTAGAGTTTTAATGATTAATTAGCTGGTTGCAAAGTGATATAATAGCCAACATAATGTTGTATAGATGATGTATGACATAAATCAAAACATTGTATCATTTCATATGCCAAATATGTCTAAATTTGTGATTATTATATCATTTAATAAATATATATTGTGGGGGTTACTTGAGTTTTTTTTTTTTTTTGGCATGAGTTAAAGCTGCAAAAGCGGTTTCATTTTTAGCTGCTTTAAGTCACCATGGAGACACTAATGAAAGCATTTTGTTGGAATACTGAGTGATGTGCTCATCCTTCACTTTCAATAGATTTTACTTTATTTAGATGATCTTGTCTATTTACAAGAGTTTGAACAGCTGTTTGTCTCATGCACACACGTGAACACAAAACTCTAGCTTCAGGATATAGAAACACTGATTCTAGTAATACGAGTCAAGGTGTATTTCCTGACTCACTCGGATCTCAGAAAGTAGTAGCAAGACTATAGCAGTTGCCTGTGAAAAGAGACATAATTGAAGTCTGCATTTGTTGTCTTAATTGAGGTCAGAGAACTCCTCACTGAATAGTGTAAAATGACAAATACTGTCTTTATGGATTATTGTGAATTCGCTTGGTCTGAGAGGGGGTCTGAGTAAAAATAATAATCTGTTAACAAAATGTCACCTCAATGACGTGAGCTGTAGCTGTATTGAATAAAATAAGCTACTGCCACTGAATTTCACAAAGTTTAAGTGGGAGACGTTTTTTCCACAAGCAAGTGAAGTGTTGATCTTTACTCAGAAAAAGTGGATTACTGCATTTCCAGTTCTGTTTCTGTGGCTTTTCCTGCAGCGGATTTTATTTAAACCAGATTCACTTTTGAGAATAACAGACCCTTTTCTTGGTGTGACATGCAGCATATGAACACATTTGTTTAATCAGAATCAGTTATAGAGGGACATTTCCAGATATTGTATTTGAGGTTTGTTGTATGCTTTAGAGACCATTTATAAAAGAGATTCATATGTCAGTCAAATCATTTTCCAGTCAGCCGTTAACCTGTGATTCTTAATTTGTTGATGAAAATAACCTGCAATTTCAGCTCAGTGTGACGATAAATCTGTTTCACTCCCTGAAAGTAATTTGTTGTTTGGTAGCTGTACTGTGAATGGTCAGGTCTCCTTGTCGCCTGAGGTCTCTTCTAAAATAAACAATGGAAATTAATGTGGTATGACCTCCAATAAGTGGATTTATTGAAGATGTCACTTGGACAATGAGTTCCAGAAGGGGCCCATCAAATCTGGTATGCTGAACCATGCCTGTAGGACTAATATTTTCATCTTTATAGCAAGATGTTTCCACTGAATTATTAAAGATGTGATTTGATTAAGGAAACACTTTAATTATACACAGAATATTTAATCCTGATTGGTCAGTTGCACCATTGAGTGCTAAACTGGATATTTGACCGTTGTCCATGGCAACATACCCCTGTCTCCTGGAACACTTTTCATGCCAATGTAATTTAGAACAGCTCAATGATGCCACCTTGTGGCTAAAAATTGTTAGTTACCAACTGAAGTAAAATGGCATTGGAGGGCATTATTATTAATTTTTTACAAACCAAAAATTATTCAGACACCTTCAACATTTCTAACATTATCACAGTTTATTCACTATAGTTTAGAAAATGGTAATAAGAAGAACTCAGAAGTGACAAGCACTAAGAGTTAAACTGCATCACAACAAATTCATCTTGATAATGCCATCCTTCTGTTAGACCAGGGGCCCGTTCTTCGTATGTTGCTAACTCAGTTAGCTGGATTTGATTGTTGACGATTCCGCTTGATCTTAGATCATTTGGTTCTTCGAAGCTCATCCTAGACTTGCTGTCATAGCAACAGGTCTGTAAGCTTAAACCTGCTCAGAAGCAGGCTTATTTCATGTAAACAGGATTAGATTGCATCTTTTTAAGCAGAATTGATACTTAAAATCTGTCCTAGCCACCGCTACCTTATTACAAGAGTACCCTACTGGTCCAGGGACAATAATTTAAAATAATAATAATTTAAAAATTAATTTGAAAATAATATAACAATTTAATAATATAATATAACTATATTGTGTAGTCTATAATACTATAGACACAGCCAGTTTTACTCAATGAAAGATTTATTAGTGATGAAATAATTACTTTATAATTGTATTGGAGTCTTACACACATGCAATACAGATAATCTGAATCGTGCATTAATTTGAGTGGTGACAGCTATTATGGGATGGAGCGCAGGAGATGCAGATAGGGATCTCTAAGAAACTTTAATTAATGCTGTCACATAAGAAATTTGCTTCAAAGATAAAATTAAATGAACTGCTAATCACAACACTGAAATAAAAATGTAAAGCCTGTACAAATACTAGAACTCATGAATATAAATAATTGTGAATCATGTAAAAAAATTCAAATAAATTAAAAACACATTTCATTTACGTAACATTTATGTAGTTTTGTTCGCTTGGCTGTTTCCTTGTAAAGGTCCAGAAAATTGTCAACTTTTTCGTCAGGTGTCTTTTTTTAATGATATGATGTCATTACGTTGCCAATCCCTGCATTGCTGATCGTGGTTTCGAGTATCGTTTGTGTTTGATAAGGGTTGTAGCTAAACTCTGTAGGACAGAGGGTCCCCAAGAGCAGGGTTGAAGACCTCTGTGTTAGACTGTCTCACAAATGAATTAGGTTGCATAGCTGTCAGCTGTCTGTTAAATTTAAGTACACAATTAGATAATACCAATTTAGGTCAACCAATTACCAAGTAATTCTTAATTGTGTTCAGTCTGTGGTGTAAAAAGGTCACATTAGCAATTAAAGAAAAACACTTAAACAAAACATGGTCAGGTCAAAGTGTCTAAATAATTTTTGGTCCCAAATTTTTATCAGTTTTACTGATAGTCCACTGTATGAAGAATTTCTGAGTATAATATGTCACGCTTTATTTTGCTATCGTCACTTACATAAATGAACTTACATGAACTATAGTGTCCTGCACCCACTAGTAAAAAAAAATAAATAAATGAAAAATGATATCTGGTGTCTGAATAATTTTTAGTTTGACTGTATATGGTGAGCATAAAGCCTTCGATACACAGCTAGACACAAAGAGCAAGAAAAGATAAAGTATTACTTAGTATGTAATTATGTAAACAAACTATCATAGTAAAAGAAACTTGTCTAGCAAATTAATTTATATATAAATATAAACATATGTTTATGGTTTATTAAAGCAACAAATCTGTTATTGGTTGTACTTTACAAAGTGGATAGCATGCCAAACAATCTTATCCATCAAAATGAAATGAAAGAAATGAATACTTTTTTCAGCAAGAATGCAATAAATTGATCAAAAGTGACAGTAAAGCCATTTATAATGTTATAAAACATTTCAATTTCAACTAAATGCTGTTCTTTTGAACCTTATATTCACCAAAGTATTCTGAAAAAATACATTTTCATCCGAAGTCACATCCAAAAACTGGCAGGGGGAAAACAGATTGTACTATTTGTACAAAGACAGAGAGGACAGTGACTTTAGTGTTGTCCCTGAACAGCTTTGCTGTTAGGCCTGTGTACTGTTAGCATGAAGATTACCTGAGAGGGCCATAATGGTGGGAAAGCCATAACCTGTTGTCTTCTATGAGCAGAGATGAGAGAGAGATCTCAGTGCATTTGTGCAGTGGAGACGCAAATCTTTTTTACTCAGCAGTGTTTCGGCCAGCAAATCGTCTTTCCTCTGGCTGACAATGCAGCCACAGCAGTCTACCTGAAATTACATACCAACATCAAACAGATGCTGAAATATACACACAAATTTAAAGAAGATAAATAATGGCTGGTGGATACTACTCCTATTTTCACATCTCAGCTGTATTTCAAGATAATCAGATAACACTAGAGCTTCTCCTTGTGGTTGTGCACAGAAATGCTGCTAGCTAAAGAGAACTAAAGAGCAGGTGAACTAGGTTTTTACATTTTATCCTATATGCTTACTGGCTTACTGGCAAGTCAAAAGAATGTCCTTGATTGGCTCTGGTTCCATTTTCAATTAAATTAATTTTCATGACTTCACATGAAGTCGCCCGTGTTAAGTTAAGGTATACTCGTCACCCTTCGTGCGGTCAAACATGGGAAACCGGCTCAGGTCTTTAACCACTAAGCCTCACCACCCCATAATGCTCAGTTCATTCTGTGGGTAGAAACTGCATTATATCTGCAACGTTTGAGTGAGTCTCAGTTTGAGTAATCCCCAAAATATGGTTAGATCACCACACTTAAAGTCCACATGAAAGAAAGCTCAAGTTGTTCTATATTGCCATTTTGACAGTCGATATAAAGCATTTGCTTCAGTTTTCCAGTGCTAGCAGCTAGATATTATATTCCTAACAGTGGCAAGTGAAGACTCAACACAATACTGTTGTCATGCGTAGGACCAACAATATGCAAAATAAGAGTGGATGAATAAAACAAAACAAAAAAAATTGTCTTCCACACCATAGATTGTTTCATGCTCCTGGCAGTCAATAATTTACCACAAAATACATTGCAGTTGGCACAAACTTGGTTATTTTTAATGCAAGTGAACCCATATTTAATGTAGTCTTGGTCATATTTTCTTTTCACCTTGCACTGTTTTATTCTTGGATTTTAAAGATGAAGGTATGTTACACAACCTGTCCATGTTGGCATCTCTGCCTAATTTGGCAGGCGTGTACCAAATGACAGATAAATTTACATCAAATGTGTCCATTTGATTGGACACATGGCCTTTGATGTTGATAACAAAATATATGGGAAGCCTTTTCTCCATTTTAAAAACCTGTTTATTTTGCTAGATGGATTTTATTATTTGCATTTGGCAAATATCAGAAAAAAAATTGGCCATACCCATCAGTTTAAATCCAATAGGATAAGGTAATGGCTATCTTGCTTTTGGTGTAACTGAAGTTCTGGGTAGTGATAGAGAGGGTAGAAATCTGCTTTGACGTCTTAAACTTGTAATTTAGGCTAGAAGATAATAACAGACAATTTATCTACAGACAGCTGTATTCATTGTCCCTTCAATTCATTAATTGCATGCCAGGCCAATGATGAATGATGAATTGGGCTTCATGATGAATTCTTAATCGATTCTGCCTAGCTTGAGCGTTTTGTGTAACTACTCAAAGAAACTCAATAAAAGTCTATAATGAACTGGAGAGAAATGAAAATGGTTACAAAACTATTGCCAGAAGCGAAACAACCCCATTAGCCACTAAAAACATATTTCAGAACAGTCCAAAATGAAGTGAAATATGAAGTGAAAACCTATACACCGCAAACATGCGCACTTGACCTGTGACAGTAGCAAAATAGGGAGTGCGTTTGTGGTAGGGAGTGCATTTGTGAGGCATGATGCTCAAATTCGCCCCATAGTGGAAACCACATGCAGCAACTGCACAAACACCAAATGCTGAAGGTGCAGGGTCACGTTTTTCAGTCAGAGGAACTCTCCGTCAGGGACGAACAGAAAGCTTTGGCTGTTAGGCTGACTGACTCAGAGATGCTTCTTCTGCTGCTGTGTGTTGTTCTCCAGGCTTTGTCCTTGTCTCAAGGTAAAATGGTTCTGGTGTATGGTTTGTGTAGGCAGACTGGGTCTTTCATCTAAAGAGCTTGAGTTCAACTGCGATTATATTATATTCAATATTCTGGAACTTTTTAAACATATTCTAATATTTAATAAAGGACCTAGTGGTGTCTCTATTAAGTTGATGATACTTGTAGAATTCTCAAAGAGTATTGCACAATCCGTTTTACTAGCTCTTGAGAGACAATCACTATCATAGATGGAAAATCAAATGTGCACTTTCAACGAAAGACTTGGTGTAAGACACGCTTTGTGGTTGAAACAAAGCTCAGTTTAACTAATGCAGCACAATGCAATCTGAAGGCTTTTTTAAAAAGCGACAAAAGAAAGTTCAGCGATGCCTCGGCTCATTACGTCGCTTTTGTAAAGTGCTGTTTGAACAAAGTGCAACCAGAGATTCATTTATGCACTTCAATCCACTATGACACATTGGTAAATAATAAGTTGAACTTCACAGGAGATTGAATAAAGAAAGATGACTTCATTTGTAAGTCAAATGCATATGATGGCTAAAAATAAAGAACAACATCTTATCGCTAAATTTTCCTAACAGCCATTTTTAGACTACATGGAGGGTGGCATTTACAAGGCTCGACATTTATAGAAAAGTGTTTCAATAATAGAATAAGTGAAATGTTATATTTTTCTCCAATGTTCTTCTATAAAGAATGCACGGATCTTGACAGAAATAGAGCGTACAAATTGTGTTTTGATGAATAAGACTGTACACACACCTGGTCTGTATAAAATAACTGTTAATCTGAGGAAGATTACATAATGCAAATAATCTTAAAAGACAATTCTTGCAAATTAGTTTTTTGTTTTCATTTTAATTAATCTTTTGTAATACAAAAAATTTATTGTTATAAAGAATATTAAAATGTTAATTATAAAAGTAAAAACATCATTTGTGTATGTCATTTTATATGTTTAATTCCCAGAAATTGCATGATTTATTATAATGTTGTAAGGCTACGCTGAATTTTATGTAAGCAATTTTCCTTTTTTTAAATTTAAATGTATTTGGCTCATATAATGTATAAATAATACATAGCAATATTATTTCTTACATTTATTTCATTCTGTGTGAGTAATTTTTTTTTTCAAAATTATGCACCAAAATTATGCACCAAAGCATACACATCATTATCATTTTTCTGAATGAATTTCATACTGTGCCTTTTTTAGAGTACGCTTTAATGGGCAAGCCGAGTGTCGGCTCTGAGTGAGGCAGATGGAGAAACTAATTTAGAGGACCACGCTGTGTTGAAATACAAGATCAGCAGCCCTTTTATCTAGTTTGTGTTAACACAGCAGGTTTTCAAGAAATAGTCCTGTAGTTATAAATAACTACAACTTTGCTATATGTCATTATTAGATAACTTGTACATATTTCATCTTGCGGTCTCATTCATATTGTATAAAACTTTTAATTAAGATTTATCTACGTTCTCTTTACACTGCAAGCCATTCAAACCTATTCCATGTTGTAAATGTTCTTGTTTTGACAAAGTCTTCAAAGGCAAGTCTTCGAATGTGAATTCAATGCAAAGTTAACTTTATAACATGACACGAGCATTACCAATGTTTTGCGGAACATGATTTTTTTGTTGTTATGTTAAGACGGCTCTTTTTATGAATCTTGTTCAACAGTGTCTCATTGCAATTGTCTTTGATGAATATCGTCTTTGCAGAGAGTGACGACTGATAGCAAATTGGAAGACTGTTTATTTAAGCGTTCTGTTCTACTTTTACGCTTCAGACTGAAATGAAAGTTTTGCCTTCTGGCCTCAGGCCACATGTTCTCAGCAAAACTCATGATGTTCATCTTTTCATCTTCAGGGCTCAATGATACAGATGACCAACCTTCCCAGATTGTGAAAAAGCATGCTGATCATTCAGACAAACAGAGTGAGTTGAATGATTACTGCTACTCATGCCTTCCTTTGAAAGTGTCTTGTCTACATCTGCATCTTGTCTACCTCAGTGTTATCAGTGGGTGCCGTTAGCAGCAATCTCACAACAATCAAAAAAAAGCTAGCTTATTTAAAAGAGGCCTGCAAAATCAAGCAGTTAATCAAGATGTTGAACAATATGCATGAGAACTGTGTTTGAGGTAGGCCTGCTGAGGCTAACCTCCTATCATCAAACAGAATAGAGAAAAGACATCAGCAAGACCACCGCAAGATTGCACAGAACTGTGAGAGCAATCTACCACCCCAGAGACAAACGCTTCATTTAATTGGAAGCTATAATTCATTTGAAAATTATTAATCGCTGTGTGAATTAATGATGTAAATTCTGTACGCAATCACACAGACATGGAGTCGAAGTCATGAAGTCGAAAGGAAAAGTCCTTGCACTCATTCGGGAGAGTCTCTCGACCGTATCCAACAATTAAGCTCAACGTCATAATTTTGAATTTATGTAATTACTGATTAATTTAAATGACCAAAAACATAATTTTATATAAAAATATTTAACAAAATTTTGAGCCTTTCTGCAGCATTACAGGAAGACGCTTAATCTCAATCCATTTTCTGAATTTGTACAAATATTGCTGTGTTCATGGCATTCATCAACCCTGTTATTCAAGTTGTTGTTAAAAAAATATCAAACTAATATTTTTCTTCATCTTATTGAAAATGTATTTTTACAAACATTTCCTTCCAAATTAGTAAGCCCTTTGAGTGATTTTTTTGCATATTTATTATACATATTTTGTCTATTTCACTTTGATGCTTATTTAATGTTTTTAGCGTTAGAATGAAATGACATAAATTGGGGTATAAACTTCCCAGATTGTTAACAGGGTTGTAAAAAAAAAAGAAAAAAAAAGAAGCTCTTAAAATATTTAATATGATATTTTCAGCAGATTAAGCACCTTCTTCCACCAACCGTTTGTTGAAAAAGACTTTGTTTTTTAGGTTTCATGCTCTGTTATATACCATGTTTCCATGCTTCTTCACCAACTACACTATCATTCAAATGTTTGGGGTCTGTAAAATCTTTTTATGTTTTTAAAAGAGGTACTTTATGCTCAACATAAAACAAAGAGTACAAAACAATAATATTGTAAAATTACAATTTAAAATAAATGCTTTCTATTTTAATGTTATAAAATGTGATTTACTGCTGTGATGTCAAATTAACCCAGTCTTCAGTGTCACATAATCCTTTAGAAATCAATTTTACATGCTGATTTTGTGCTTAAGAAACATTTCTTACTATTGTCAATGTTGAAAACAGTTTGTGGAAACCTTGGTACATTTTTTTCAGGATTATTTGATGAATAGAAAGCTCAAAAGAACAGCATTTATTTGGATCAATTTTAAAGACTTTACTTTCACTTTTGATCAATTTAATGCATCTTTACTGAATTAAAATATTAATTTCTTTCAAAAAAACAAACAAACAAACAAAAAAAAAAACCCTACTGACCCCAAACTTTTGAACGGTGGTGTTTTTCACCACAGTGGAACATCAGACCAGTGACCTCTGACCCTGTTGAGAAGTCACCCCAAAGCTAGACCTTCAGAATGAGTCACAATTCCACAGATGATATACAGACACAATCTGCATCCTGTAGTCATAAATCAGGAGAACTTCATGAGCTCAAACCACACTGTGGAGGCAATGTCATAAACTTTCTAAAAAAAAAAAAAAAAGTTCTTTCCCCAGTGTCCTCCATGCTACAATATGACATTTCCACAGGAAGTGACTCACGGGATGTGGCTGTGTTGCAGTGTACTGCTACAACGTTTTGCAACACAAAACAATGCCCCACGGTTTAGATATTCACTTTGCTGTTTGGGTCTAAATAAAAGTCTAGTGTCTGATGTACTAGAAATACACACTGAGAACAGAATCAACACTCAGATAAGATCAGTGTCAGGATGCGATGTTGGAAAATTTTCTGACTCAACGCAGCATGCTGTAAAGAAAAAAAAAGTGAATACATTCATGAGAATGATAGAAACAGTTAAGGTAGATGATTCAATGAAATCATTTAATTTCTTTTTTATTTTGTCTTTCTGATCTAGTTGAGCTCTCCACACTAAGTCTGTCCGAGGGCTGCTTTGGTGTGCTTAGGGCTCTTTACGACAACACTACAGTTGATGTGACCCTCAACCTTTTGGATGCTCAGAAAAAGAACGAGCTTGCTCTCCAGATCTGTGAACGTTTAAGTTGTGGCCGTGTTTTCAAGCACAGCACGACTGCAACAGTGCACAATGGCACTTGTCTTGCAGACTGCATCCTGAGAGACTCAAAAGTGCAATACTGCACTACAGCCGCAAAAGGCGACTGCATGAATGCAACTGAAGTAATTTGCGGTGAGTCATCTGAGATCTTCTCAGAGACCTTTTGATAAGTGTTCTACTTTTGTTTCATTGCTGTAATTGTGCATTGTCTGGGCTGACCACTGTCTTCCAGAGCACAGTGCTGTCCGATTGGTTGGAGGACGTGATCGCTGTGCTGGTCGGGTGGAGCTGCTGCATTCTGGGAATTGGGGAACAGTTTGTGATGATCATTTTGACATCAATAGTGGACATGTAGTTTGTACCCAGCTGGGATGTGGAAGTGCGACAAGATTGAAAATTTTTGGGCCTGGAACAGGTAGCATCCACATCAGCCAAATGAAATGCAATGGCTCCGAGAGCAGCTTATGGAAGTGCAGCTCAATCAACACCACTGACAGCAACTATTGTGGACATAAGGAAGATGCTGGCGTTGTGTGCTCAGGTATTGTACACATTCTGATTCTGTACACTCAACGGGCAAGTGCTAAATAACATAAAACTCCACTCTTTTCTACACAAAGGTCAACTGCAGTTTGGCATATGCCATATTTCAGAGTATTTCACAGTATTTTCAATTGAAAAATAGAGTGGGGAATTTTTACTCGTCAGGAATTGATTGGATAGTAAAAAAGTGGACATACTCGGACATGATATACCTGATTGGAGAATGCAAGTTTGTTTAAACAATATTAAATAGCTTTTGGCAATTGTTTGATATTATCAAAGCATCCACATGGCCAAATGATGTCAAAAGAAAATAAAGCAAATTATTATATTTAAATAAAAAATTACAAAGAAAATTTTAGGAGCACTTTATTTTACAGTGTCCTTGTTACTTATAATAGTAATAACGGCAAATTGCACATAATTATATGCAACTAAGCCTAAACCAAACCAAATTAAACCATAATCTTAACCCTAATCCTATAGTAAGTAATGTATAAGTATGGTTCTCATGAGAGCACCTGGAAATTTGGTTTGTTAATCACACTGCACATAGTGTGACTCATTAAGTAAAAATAAAATAATAATAGTGATAATGGTATTAATGTACTTCTTTGTGTTTTAATAAAATAATAAATAAGAGTATGATAATACTATTATATTTTAAAATAAAAAGTGAGTGTTAAAAATACAATTATTTTATAGTACACTTAAAAATACAATGCTAGTATTTACATTTTTATTTTAGATTTTTTTTTTATAAAATAAGCAAGCTTTTATTTTGGCTGGGTGCGGTGCTGGTTTTAGCGCTGGCGAGTGAAGTGCATCAGTGAATGAAATGTCAGTTTTGCATTTGATGTGAAAACAGCAGTGCATAGCCTAGATTTGTACTTTAAGTTTGGATGGAAATCTTATACAGTATTACAGTTAGTCGATCTAAAAGGGTGATTGTGCATTAAGAGCTGTCAACCATTTTGGTATGCAAATGAGTGGTCTGAATATACTTACACAGCGCATTTTTTATTTTTGTTGCACATGCGCACCTGAGCACCAATAATGTGCACCCGAGTATGTGGTTAATTAATATTTCTCATAATTATACTGTTACAAGGACACCTTAAAATTAAGTGTTATCCATTTTTGTTTGGAATAACTGTTGAATCGTTCAGTAAGACCAGGACATGTATGACAGTAAATGGGGCCAGTTTCAACTTGTTCTCCTGTTGACTGGAGCATCATAATATTTGCTTTGTAGACACCAACTTTTTGTGCCAAATGTATTACTTAGCAACCAAATTTCATGTGTGTATTTGAGGTCATAGTACGTGACCTCTTGAGGTGGAACGTTACCATAATTTCACTGAAACGCGGGTCAGAATTAACTTTTTAGGGTGGTGGGAGAGAATTTCCATGTCAGTTGGTCTAAAAAAATAAGACAAAAGTAGGGCAGGGTTACAACAGTATTTGTGAAATGTCAAAGCACACATATATAAGCTTTAGCTTTGTTAGTGAAATCCAGACTGACAGGTTTTGGTAATTTGTACAAATGGATTAATTGTCTTTCCTACAGAAAGTGTTGAGATCATAACCACAAGCAGCACAACCGAGCTGAACTTGGTAACTCTGGTGGCAGGTGATGCTTCAGTTCCTTCAGTTTAAAAAGAAAAATAAATGATTAAAAACAGTGCCATAATCTGCATGATTTCTGTTAATATAAACCTCTCTGTTTATTTTAGCGTCAACTACAATGGCATCTGCACAAAGCAGCAGTGGTGTTTCAGCAGCAGCTATTGGCTGCGTCATCTTATCTATTGCTCTGCTTATGGTTATTGTTTTAAATGCTGCTGCCTATGTGCATTTCAAAAGAGCAAAAGGCAAGTATAAGCATGTTTTACATGTAAAAGCACTACTCACTCATATCTTCTGACGCGGTGGAAACAGTGGCATCGGAATGTTGCAATAGGGTTAGAAAGTAAATACTATCCACTGTACTAAAATGACTGACTATGAAAATACAGTGGCACCAAAATATATTCAAACCATTTTAGACCCTTTACTGTGGCATTAGAAATTAAATAACACACGTTTTCTTAGAACTAAATAAAATGGAACTAAGCAACTGATCTAGAACAAACAGACTTGTAGTTATTTTTTATCATTGTCGAACTCTGAGAGCATTTATGCGTACGAACACAACACTGATGTCTTAATACTGTATTGTTATGATCTTCAAAGGAATTCACTGACTTCTTGGCTAATTTCTGTGTGCATTCAGTGTATTTCATTCAAATTACAGGAAATTCTTTTTTATAGAACATGAAGAGCGTCAAACCTTTTGTGGACTATTAACTCATTTTGATTTTAGTTAATAGGACAATACAAAAGCTTAAGGCAACGGCTTAGTGCTGCATGGGGAAGTTTAAGGCATTTGTTTTATCCTCTTTGCCAACAGAATGTGTGATTCACCAACAACACAGTAATTCTCACACAAGCCTGGAGAACCAGTCCAATGCACAGATAGGAATCTACAACACACAATCTGTCCACACTGCTAGGGGGTATCAGTACGGTTTGTATTGCTATTGTTTTTATTTTCTATATTTTATGTCCTCGCTGATTATTTATTTTTAGTATTTATTATATATTATAAATATTCTTAAATATATTTCATAGTATGGTCTGCTGTTATATGTAATTTTAACCCATATATTATTTTTTTTATTTCACAGAATGTGAATTTAATCTGTTACTATTATGAACAGTGTTAATACGAATTAATACTATAATTATACTACATTATTTTTTAAATTCATTTAAATAAGTGTTTCAATTTTAATAAACTGGGTCTGTAATTATAATAAAAAAGTGTGTAAATAAAAAGTGTGTCTTGTATAACTTTAGTGATGTTCTGTTTTGTCATTTCTGTAATGGTCAATGTTTTTTACTCCTCAGAAAGTCTTGGCCCGAGAATGAGCTCAAACTATGGCCGCAGATCTCACAAGAGAACAAATCGACCCACTCATAACTCTGACAGCTCCACTGATTCAGACTATGAACATCACAACAGCGATCGACCGCAAAGACTGCATCTAAACTCGTCAAGTATGCCGTTTTAGTAGACAACACATCTATTGCAGATGACCACAAATATCAACTAAAATAGATATAATCAGTCCTTATTTAACATTACACACATTAGAGAAAGAGTCGTTTTACACAGAACCAGATATTACTGGTTTAATTACATAAGCCATTTTTACACAAAACAGAGTCAGTGAGTGTCGGTGGAGGAAAATAGTTTCCTTTTATACTTCAAATTAAATTTAAACATCTAACATTCGAGAGAGCTTTCAGACACACCACACTGCAATCGTTGAGCACACAAGTATTCAGCTTCTGACATCTTCCTTATGAAAGTTTAAAGCTGTTTTGAATGTGAAGAGACAATAGAGAGAAAATGGGGCAAAATGTCATGCACTACCATTCAAAATGTTAGGGGTTGATAAGTTTTTTGTTTTTGAATTAAAAACAAAAAGACTGTATTTATTTGATCCAAAATACAATAAAACAGAAATATTGTGAAATCATTGCAATTTTAAATAACTTTTCTATTTTAGCATATTTTAACATGTAAATTATTTCTGTATTGACAAAGCTGAATTTATCATCATTACTCCAGTCTTCAGTGTCATGTGATCCTTCACAATTCATTCTAATATGCTAATTTTATGCTCAGGAAACATTTCTATAAGTAGTAGTAAGCACAGTTGTGCTGCTTAATATTTTTTGTGGAAACTGATGCACTTTTTTGCACATTTTCTTTTTGCAACAACGTAAAAGTTTTTACTTTAAATTAATTTTACACATCCTTGCTGAATAAAGAATTATCTTATTGGCTTCAAACTTTTGACAAGTAGTGTACAGTTTAAAATAATCCACTAGTTTCTCTGTTTTAACATTATGGACATATCATATATTTTTGTTAAAGAAGTCAAGGCTGTGCATTGAATAATAAACAGTGACTTGTGAGGAACCACATTTAAAATGTATGAATTCTGTCTAGCAGGGGATGTGAATAATGTAGACATCACATGCTCTAGAGAAAGACGTGTACACAATGTGGAAATCAATATGGACACCTTCCAAAAGTCAGGTATGCACAAATAAATCAGTCATATTCATGGGAAATTTTACACTTGACTATTGATCGTTTTAATCAAAAGAAAAATCCAATGATATTTTATTTTGTTTCTTTGTTATGAAGGTGATAACCCCCCACTGACACCACTGTCTTTTGGTGCTCCTGACACCCACAGGCAAAGTATGCAGATTTCATGTGACTGTATTTGTTCAACTCTTAATAAGGAAATACATTGGAAATGTATACATTTTCCTTTCCCCTATACACAGCAGTATATAAGAATGATACAAGCAGTACTTCTTCTGGAGAATTCTATCAAAACACAAAGACTGAGACGGACAACCTTCTCCAGTCACGTATGCACAAATAAATTATATTTTGGGTTCATTTTATATAGTGATTTATCTTTATTTGATTAATCCAATAATATGTCTAGATATATGTGCCATAATATTGATAAATCATGAATATTTAGTAACACTTTACAGTGAGGTCCCATTAGTTGATGCATTACAATGAGCAATAACAATTTTTTTTTTTTTTTTAGCTCAGGTCCATTAAATAATATTAACAGACACAATTTTTGATTTTAATCAGTTTATTAATAAATGTTGACATTAACATTAACTAAGATTAATACATGCTTTAAACATTTTTATTGTTAGTTCATGTTAACTAATGTCAGCAAATGGAACATTATTGTAAAGTGTTACCAAATACTTTTATTGTTAATGTGAATATTTATTAAATACTAATATTTGTACATTTTTCCTTTACAAAGAACTTCAAGAAAAGTTACCACTGACACTCTTGTCTTATGGTGACCATCACATACCTGGAACTGACAATAAAGGTAAAGCGCTGATTTAACACTGATGAAACCTCAGATTTTTAATATTTTTTCCTGTAAGAAATTGCATTTTTAGTAAGGAAATGAATTCCAGATTTATGAAGCCTCTTTTGCCTCTAGGAGTAGATGTAAATGATTCAAGGAGTACATCTTCTGGCGAGTTCTATCAAAACACAGAGACTGACACCGACAACAATTTCATGTCACGTATGTAAAACTAAATCATACATTGGATTAATTTGATTTAGGTGTATCCACTAATATTTAATCTTTTTTCCCTTAATAAAGGTGAGGAAAAACCATCACTGCATGAAAAGTCACCATTAGCACCCCTGTCTTACAGTGACCATCACTTGCCAAACCCTGACAGTCAAGGTAAAGCTCTGATTTAAAACTCTTGATGAAATCCCAGATTGTAAAAACTTCTTCCACCTTTAAGGTTAAACAGTATCTTGTAGTAGGGAAATAACTTTAAGATTTATGAATTCTCTTTTTACTTCAGCGGCGGATGTGAATGATTCAAGCAGTACATCTTCTGGCGAGTGCTATCAAAACACAGAGATTGACATGGACAACAGTCTCCAGTGTGGTAGGTTCACATAAATCATTTAATATTGAGGCTTGAAGGGTATTTTCACTAAGCATTCTGAGGATTCATTCTGTCAGGTAAATCTCGTGTATCTGTTTTCTCTAGAAGACGAGGAAAGCCCATCACTTCCTGAGAAGTCACTACAGACACCCCACAGCACTCAGATGACAGGAAACACTGCTGGTTACAGCAGCTCATATGTACCTGTCGCCCACAGTCAAGGTACTTATTTGATTTAACAATGTGACTATTGACAACTATGTATTTTGATAGGGATATGTGTGAATTCTTCTGTGCTTGGCAGATGGGAATGATTCAGACAGTACTTCATCAGAAGAATGTTATCAAAACACAGAGATTGATGAAGACGCCTTTCATCATTATGGTATGAATGAAACATACAGTATATAAAAGCCATTTTAAGTTTTTCAAGACCACAAGTACATTATTCTAATTCATTGAAAATATTTCATTATAATTATATCAGCAGCAGAACAATTTGAGAAATTTAATTGAAAAATTTAAGACTTTTTTAATTAAATTTTTACGGTGACGCATTGCTTCCACACACATATTTTTTACACAATTATGTCGTAATAATGAGATATGCCGTTTTAAGGACATCTTTTCTCGTAATAATGAGATATGTCTTTAAAACTACATCCTGTCTCATAATAACGAGATGTCTTTAAAACAACATAATTATCTTGTTAAAACTAAATTTTTTCTCGTAATGACGACATGTCATAAAGACGATGTTTTTAACGGTTTAATTTTATTATTACTATTATTCGTTTTGTTTAAGAAACAGAAAAACAAAGCTATATATATATATATATATATATATATATATATATATATATATATATATACACAAAAACATATCTATATAATGTTTTGACGAGAAAAAGATGTCGTTAAAACAAGATCACATTATTTATTATAAGAAAAGATGTCATTAAAACAACATATCTCATTATTACGATATAATTGAGTGGAAATAAATAATATGTGTATTGGCAGCAATGCATCACCGTATTTTTATGACATATGTCATTATAATGAGAATAAATTCTGTTTTAATGAAAAAATTCTGTAGTTTTTGACATATCTCGGTATTACAAGAAAATATGTCATTTTAATGATATAACATCTCATTATTACTACATAATTGAGTGGAACAAATAATATGTGTGGCAGTAATGAGTCACCGTAAATTTTTTTCTGCTGCAATTCATTTATTGTGACAGTAAAAACATTTACTATGGTACAAAATATTTCTGTTTAAAATAAGTGCTGAAAAAATAAATGAAAGAATATGCATTATGTTTTTCAAAAATGCAGCAAATTAGCATAACAGAATGAGCACCTGGAGGATCATGTAAATTAAATTTTAAAGGGGTCATCGGATGCAAAATTCACTTTACAAGCTGTTTGAACATAAAAGTGTGTTGAAAGTGTGTGTACACATCCATCCTATAATGATAAAAATCGTCTCAGGTTACGCATGTAACCATGGTTCCCCGAGAGGGAACGAGACGCTGCGCCCCCTAGGGGGCACTATGGGGAATGCAGTCTACATGACCGGTGTCTGAAGCACGTGTGAAAAAACGCCAATCTATTGGCCCACATGGCCCATGACATCATAGGCGGGGTGCCCGGAAGTATAAGAGAGCACCTGCTGAATACGTCATCCACTTACAGTGGTGTGAAAAATTGTTTGCCCCCTTCCTGATTTTTTTATTTTTTTGCATGTTTGTCACACTTTAATGTTTCAGATCATCAAACAAATTTAAATATTAATCAAATATAACACAAGTAAACACAACATGCAGTTTTTAAATGAAGGTGTTTGTTTGATGATCTGAAACATTAAAGTGTGACAAACATGCAAAAAAATAAAAAATCAGGAAGGGGGCAAACAATTTTTCACACCACTGTAGCTGTCTGAAGGAGACGTAGACAGGCAGGCCGAAGGCATGGCAAGGGGGCGCAGCGTCTCGTTCCCTCTTGGGGAACCATGGTTACATGCATAACCTGAGACGTTCCCCTTCTAGGGAACTCCACACTGCGCCCCCTAGGGGGCACTAAGGGGAACAAAATCCAACCACGCCGTGCCGAGGCGCATGCCTGTCCTGATGGGAGAGCACCAAGGAAGCTACATACATACATACACCTAAGCCTAGCCTTAGAAAGGGGCCATGCCACTAACGCCACAGGCCGCTCACACAAGTTGATAGAAACGGGGGAACCTGAATAGATCAAGTGGAACATCTCACCCAAGTTAAGAGCACAGCTATCCTCAGATAGCTATGCTATGTGAGCAGAACTAGCCTGGATACACAAGACCACTGAAGAGTCTAACTAGAAAGCCTCAGAGGAGCTCAAGAGATCGCTACTTAAATCCAAGGTAAAGAGAGTAGCTACTGAGCTAGAACACAGCTATCCTCAGATCAGATCAGATCAGGTCTTATGAAGGCTTGTGGACCAGAATAACATAGCTGATGTAGCCTTCCTACAGAGCTGCCCAGACCACAGAGAGTGGGCCATCTACTTACAACCCTAGCAGGGGAGATAGCATTGTATAGGCAAAGGCTCAAGGACACCGCTACTTAAAGACCCTAAGAAGGGGAGCAGTCACTGAGCTAGCACATAGATCTCCTCAGATAGTTATGTTCCTAGGAAGGGCTACCGGAAGGGGGACTGACTGAAACTACCCAGACCACAAAGAGTGGGCTGTCTACTTACGACCCAAGAGATGAGACAGCATTGTGTAGGTAAGGGCTCAAGAGACAGCTACTTAAAACCCTAAACAGGGGAACAATCACTGAGCTAGCACATAGCTATCCTCAGATAGATAGGCTCTACGAAAGGGGACCACTCTATAAGAGGGCTCACCGCAACTGCAGTAGAAGACAGCTAACCACAGATAGCTGTATTCAGGTAAGCCCGTCCTGCCATAACAATGGCTGGAATATAATCACCTACAGATGGCTATACCAAGGAGGACCCCAATCCTTGTCAGTCCTAGCGTAGATAGCCTTCCTGCAAGCTGCCCAGACCACAGAGAGTGGGCTATCTACTTACAACCCTAGCAGGGGAGATAGCATTGTGTAGGCATGGGCTCAAAGAGACTGCTACTTAAAGATCCTAAAAAGGGGAGCAGTCACTAAGCTAGCACATAGATATCCTCAGATAGCTATGTACCTAGGAAGGGCTACCCGAAGGGGGACTGGCTGAAACTACTCAGACCACAAAGAGTGAAACTACTCAGACCACAAAGACTACTTACGACCCAAGAGGTGAGACAGCACTGTGTAGGTAAGGGCTCAAGAGACCGCTACTTAAAACCATAAGCAGAAGAATGATCACTGAGCTAGCACATAGCTTTCCTCAGATAGCTAGGCTCTAGGAAAAGGGACCACTCCATAAGAAGACTCACCGTAACTGCAGTAGAAGACAGCTAGCCTCAGACAGCTGTATTCAGGTAAGCCTGACCTGCCATAATGGCTGGAATATAACCACCCTCAGATGGTTATATTGAGGAGGTCCCCAGTCCATGTCAGTCCCACATTAGGCTAGCTAAGCACCGTGTTATTGACCAGGGGCTCACAAAAGGGAGATCCGGACCCTCCGTAAATGATTCGCTAAAGAGCGAACACATAAACATCATAGTCAGTGATCAAAGCTTGATGTAAGCTGAGGCCATAACACTAGAGGGCTGGACACAGCTATCCTCAGATAGCAGTGCACTCAGATAAGGCTGAAGATAGCCCAGACCACGGAAGAGGACCATCTACATAAAACCCTGAAGGGGAGACAGCACAGTCCATGCAAGGGGCTCACGGAGACCTTTTTTTTTTTTTTTTTTTAAGCGGTCTCCAAGCTGGAACACAGCTATCATCAAATAGCAGATTCCTAGACAAAGACTTCAGCGCAAGGGGAACCCAACCTAGTTAAGGAGCCAGGCTAGAACATGGCTGCCTTCAGACCACCATATTTCAGAACAAAGTAAGCCGGGCTGGAGCATAACCATCCGCAGACAGCTACACTCTGGCTTAACACAGGAAGAGACATTCCCCAGAACCACTCTAGGTGCTGAAAACTCTGGGAGAGAAAACTCGCAAGTCTGTCTTCACAGAACATAAAAATATATTCATGCCCAGCGAGGCTCTCCACATGCATATTAGAGAGGCACAGCCGAGCTGAATATAGCTCCGCCCACGATCCCTCAGTATCAGGGCTGAAACGACTCTGTGCTCACACTTCATCGTCATAATAACCCAGTAGTATCGGTGATATCCAACAACCCGTTTAGAGAGGGTGTGTGGATCTCGCAGATCATGACTGAGAAACTGTACCGCGGCAATGGCGGAACCGCGCCGCGAGACACAAACGCTTTGTTCCGCATCCCTCAGGAATAGGAACGAACGCGAGCGGAGCCTAGACAGAATAGAGTTTCTCATTGGACAACACTCACAATGAGTGCGTTCAGCGCCCTCGAGCACTGAACAGGCAAGCTCCTGACCAAGACACATGACAGACAGATCGTGCATGTCCTCAAGTGCCAGAAACCTCTGGAACGGAGGCACACACTTTCCACACCGCTCACCTGCCTTGGTCTCTCACACACACTTCAAACAGACGGCTCCTGAAGACAGCAAAGAGGATGAGGTATTCAGCAGGTGCCCTCTTATACTTCCGGCCACCCCGCCTATGATGTCATGGGCCATGTGGGCCAATAGATTGGCGTTGTTTCACACATGCTTCAGACACCGGTCATGCAGACTGCATTCCCCATAGTGCCCCCTAGGGGGTGCAGCGTGGAGTTCCCTAGAAGGGGAACCACCGAGTGTTTTTTTTTTTTTTAAATCCGTTTTAAAATCCCCTTCCTCAAATCAGGCTGTTCTGAGATTCCTGTCAGAATGACGTAGTTCTGTACAGGCCCCTCCCACAATAGTTTATTGACAAGGCAGTCTTACCTTAGACCCGCCCTGAGTGAGCTGTCATCCGACCGCCATTGAGTTGACTCTGGTGCAGGGGAGGACAAGATGTTTCCGATTAAGCGATTGAGGTGTTTTGTTGTTGGATGTAATAATGAATATAGCAGTTATCATTTACTACGGACATCTGAGCCGCTGAAGACGCAGAGGATTAACATTACTTTCGTTTTTAAGTGAATGCAAATGCATCTATGTTCGCGCAAATCATTTGTGATCCAGCTTCATCTACAGAAGAAGTGAGTATAACGGGTTTTTTTATGAATCTTTGCAAATCGCCTTTCCTAATAACGTGCTAGTTCGCCAGTTTCGTGGCTGAAGTTTACAGTCTGCTCGTCACCCCACGGAAGAGAGGGGCGAGGTCAGCAGAGTCATTAGCATTTAAAGCAACATGGACTAAAAAATGGCTTGCTGAAAACATAGCTGATTTTGACAGGGAAAAAAGGTTTTTTACACTACCATTCAGAAATTTTAACCAAAGTATGTTATAGACTTTTCATTAAGACCCTAAAGAATTATATCAACTTGTGGAAAATGGGCATCCGATGACCCCTTTAAATGTATTAAAATAAAAGATTTTTTTTAATTGTAATATTTCACAATATTACCGTTCTTATTGTATTTTTGATCAAATACTATATTTTAACGAAATATCTAAAAACATGTAACTAAAATTTGTGTCTCTTGTTTTTGGAAGGTGAGGAAAGCCCATCACTTCCTGAGATGTCTTTTCAGAATCCCCACATTGCACAGATGATAGAAAGTACTGACGGTTACGGGGACCATCATGTACCTAGAAACCTCAGTCAAGGTACCTCTTGTACTTAACCATGTGACAGTACTTCTCCGCTCAGAGAGCTTCCTTTCTGAAATCCCCCAACTCCTTTGAACCTGGATCTTTTGTACAGCAAACCTGAACATTAAAGCAAGCAGTATAAGTTTGCAAATAAAACAAAACACTAATTTATTATTATTATTTTTTTCAATTTTAGAAACAGATAACAGCAGCATAGCATCAGAGGCATCGTACGTTAATGTACCACCTAACAAAGAGAGGGAGGACCATTCTGCTGCATCTTCAGAGAGTGACTATGATGAAGCTAGAACCTGGTAAAATCAACATGACAACTGCAAAAGATTTTTCTGAGCAGGAAAAACCTTCAAAAACACATGATTCTTTTAATTCTTCATTCTATTTATTCTGTGGACAATGATGTGCATTTATTATTTAGGACAGAGGATTCACAACAACACGTCCCTGAAAACCAAGGAATGTAACAGACGGGCCCTTGCAATACCTGAGTGTTTCTTAAGGAATATTCTGGAAGAACAGAAAAAAAAAAGAAAAAAAAACCTACATTGTCTATTTTATAATAAACATTATTAACATCCAATCTCATTATTTTAAATTTCCAACTGTGCAAAATGTCTAAAAATTTGCATGTGTATTTAGAATATTTGTATGTTATAGCCTTTCATTATTTAAAATAATGGAGTCTACATAATATAAACCAGCCACAGTGCTTCATCATTCTAAGGGAGAATGCAGCGTTGACAAAGAGACTCAAAATTACTTCACACAAAAACAAAAAAATCAGTAGAAAATTACTTCTTTTTGTTATTCAGCCCCACAAACTGCACAAAGCAAATTTTGAAAATGGCCAGCATTCTCTTTTGTGAGGAGGACAGCATGCAACACTTACTGGTGGACACAGATAAGATTGCAGACTCGTGCTCATACTTTGTGTTTGCCACAAACCCACTTTTGTTCCCTCAGGTCAGAGAGCGACACGGCTGAGTGCCAGCTACACTGACAGGTGTACGCACGCCCACCCTTTTTCCTTCTCAGTTTGGCTTTTAGTTTGTGATGGTCCGGCATGCTATTCCTAAAGCAGGGGATAGAAGAGAAGCTTTGTGAGGATTTGAAAATATTTCTGTACTTGTAGTTCACAGATGTCCAATTCCACCTGGAGCGATCCATCACACAGCTGACTCACTGCTTTAGTTTATCGATTGAACTTTATCAGCAACTTCAAACCTCTTTTTTCAGTATTTACAACCCATTTATAGAACAAATTGCAAAAACTTATCTTGTGTGTGGGTCTGCTTCTCTCAAAATGTCAAATTGGTGCTGGATGTCGTCAATGAGCAAACATATAAGAAAGTTCAAAAGTCCTCTGGATACCCTGGACTCATTTCACCCTAACAACAACAATAATAATAATAATAATAATAATAATAATAATAATATGATATTATAATATATGAAATATAATAATATAAATGAAAATAATTGTAAAAAATATTGTTTATATTTTGCACTGAAGATGGAAGGCTTTAAGGAGTTTTTTAATTTAGATTTATTTATTTTTTTTTAAGATTTAGATTTAATTTAGAATTTCTTCCACAATAAAAAAAGCACATTTCTGCCCTATTTTAAGGACCAAATAGAATGTTTGTTTTTTTTTTTTTTTTTGTGTAAATAGATTTCTAGGATTTTTTTTTCACAACAAGCCTGGATTTAAATACAAGAACCATTAGTATGAAAACCCCAATGCACATAATAAAGCTATAAGGTCCTGTGGTCCCATTTTACCCAAGTATCCTAATAATAATTATACAATAACAATAATAAATGAAAATTATAACAAAACAAAACAAAACAAAAAAATAAAAAAAAAATAATATATATATATATATATATATATATATATATATATATATATATATATATATATATATATATATATATAGTTTATATTTGGCACAAAAAAAAATGGAAGCCTATTTTAAGGACCATTTTATTTACATTTATTTTCTTTTGTTTTGTTTTCTTTCTTTTTTTTTACCACAACAACAGATCTGAATCTTGAATGCAAGAACCAATTATTTGAAGACCTAATGATCACATGGTTCAAAACAGCATTACAGAGTTCACATTTTCAAGCTAACCAAATGTCTTTGGAATTTTTAAGTCTATTCTAAGTTGTTAAAACTCAAGATATGGACTATCAACCATAAAGTATTCATATTTCAGAAGTATAAAGGTTTCTTTCTATGCTATTCTATCTTGTACTTTAAACTACAGCAAGTAATATAAGCGATATATGCAGCTACAATACTGAACAGATGGTTTCTTGATGAGCTGATTTATCACCGGTTTAAAAGGGGAAGCCTCGTGTTCAAGTTTCTAAAGGTTCATTGACAAATTCCAACCACATTCTCTCCTCATTAAAGTTGCAAGCTTGAACATCATTAAAACACAAAGACCCTTCAGCTTAAGAGCTTGGCTGTGTCTGAGCACGCAGCAAAGTGCATCATGGCCTAAATACGGAAGATAACAACATAAAAGACATGGTGCGAATGATTCACTGTCTGTTTGATGCAAAAGTTGAGTGAGACGCTGCAAAACACTGCGCTGAAGATAATAAGGAAATGACGCAGTCCAGAGGAAAAAAGGGTTTGTGCTAAAAAAGTTGGCGTCGCGTTGTTGAACGCTTGTCCAAAAGTGTTTCTTTATCAGCATGTGCAAATTTAATAAAGCTTATCTGTAAGAGGGCAACATGATGACTTCAACAAAGACCTCATTAACTGACATGCTGGTGCTGTGCAAAAACAAGCCTGTTTGAGGCAGTCTAAGAATATCAATGAATTGATAATGAATGAACAAACTGCTGCTTCTGCTACAGTGGGACACATGGATCAATGCTGCCCCCTTCTGATCAAATGATGTTCCCCCCTGATACCTTACCTGAAAAATAAATAGTCACAGGAGGAATCCCATTCCTGATCCTCAAACATGATAACCCTGAAATCGCAAGACGTACATCTTAAACGGTTGCAGGCCCTTCAAAAACAAGACAGTTCTTGTTACAGACCACAGAATAAATTTGCACATATAAGTAAATCTACCATGCAATCTCAAAGGGGGAAATACGTATTGTGATAGTTGTTGTTAATATTGAGCTCATGAGAAAATGATTAAAATATGCATGTGGCCTTCAAGTCCATGCAAGATCTGATTCTGATGTAATTTTCAGCTTAGTGAAACACTGGTTCCAATACCGTGTGGTACAGAACTTCCACCAAGAAACAGGACAACATCTGTTTAAGGAAAAATGTGAACGTTAATCAGTAACAACACACCTTAAATCTAGCTGTTCCATGTTTGAAAGGCTCGATTTCTCCTGTAAAACTTCTATATTTGAATGTTTATGAAAACTATAAACTTACTTTTTGTACATTGTCTGAGAACATGCATCACTTGTGGAAGTCTTTGCTGCAGTGGATTCCTGTTCGTTCATGAGAGATTTTTACAGATGCTTGACATGCACTGTAAACAACAACTGGCAAGATTAAACTGGAAAAAGTATGTTTGTTCACTGGTCATAACAAGGTTTTGTCCAGTTATTTGACTTACGTGAGTGCTGATGGGCTGATAATCATCATCCAGTATTTCCCGCAGCATAGCGTCAATATCATCATTGTCATGTCGAGATCTTTTGCATCCTTGTTTTCTGGAAACCGTGAAAATAAGTCGAAACGTTATGGTTTTGTCTTGGAAGAATCTGGTTTTGTTCAGGTCTTGGAGATTATGTATACGTTATCGCCTCGTGGTGAACCTTTTTAGCATTTAAGTCAGGCTGGTAACACATTATTTGTATCAAAAGTGTGTTGCTATGACTCTATACGTAAAGGGTTTAGTTTTATATTATCTGCAGTAGTGTTAGTTTGTAGCTACTTTAGCTCGGGTGCTAATCTCGCTAGCCTACTAACGTTACCTGGACTGTTTCTTGTCCTCGGGGTTCGCACGTTTTGTTTGTTTTAAAGCGTAAGTTGATTGTTTGGACGCAGACATGCTGCAACAAAACTTTAATTCGACTTCATCAAGTAAATCATCCAGATCATCCGCCATGATTATCCGGTGGAGAACGCCGCGACTGTTACCATAGAAACGCGTGGATCATTGCTATCCAGTCAAAAGCGCGTAATAAAACTACTCACATTCCACAAAATCAACTTTACTGTCCTGTTAAACATAATATTACCGTGCTCTGGAAGCTGACCTAACGCTTCAGGTTTGCTGGTTGGTGTAAGTTCAAAAATGGAAAATGATTCGTTGTCGGCAGGATTCGAACCTGCGCGGGGAGACCCCAATGGATTTCTAGTCCATCGCCTTAACCACTCGGCCACGACAACTCACATGCTCATGCTTTTAATAGGTCGAAGACTTTTTACAACATTACAAAGTACTAGTAGAAAAAGAAATAGTATGAAATAAACTATAAAGAAAAAAATAAAATATATACAATGTATAAATATAACGTATTATTTGACTATGGTCAATTATGCAGATACGCAGAAGAAAATACGCACACTACATTTATCTTTTGAGATGGCTTATTGTTGTATTAAAACGACATTTAAATATTCCAACGTGCTGTCCTGTGGCGGAATAGGGGGTCGCAATTTTAAATGTGCATTAAATATGTGCACTTATTTTTCTGTTTTAAAAATAATGTATTTTATTTCATTTAAAACACAAAAAAACAGTAATACATAAAACATAGTAATTACGATAGCGATATTTACCAGTTCCACAAACTTAACTGCAGGGGGCTCTAAAATATAAAAAATATACAAAGCCACACACAGTTGCTTTTAAAGTGCACCTATTATGGGTAATGAAAGGTTCATATTTTGGTTTTGGGAGTCCCCAACAACAGGTTGACATGCATGCAAGGTCAAAAATACTTTCATTGTCTTAAAATATGCATTTATTTTTACCTTATTTGCTCAACGACTTCCAAGCGATTCGCTCAACGATTCATTTTTCCAAACCCCTCCTTTGCGTGACGCTAATCTGCGGTGATTGGTCGATTGGTCTCATTTCTATTTCATTATAAAAGCTAAGTTTGTGAGCGCAGTGCTGTACTTTAAGTCAAGTACTGCTCGCCACGATCGAAAAAGAAAAATATACAGGGCGGTGATTTGATTCTGATTTGAAGGAGACAAGCAGACCTGAATGTGAGCTTGCACTGCAGTCGGTTGTAAGCGAGGTACGGGTTTAAGTGGACTAAATTATTGAAATCCGAGCCCACTTTAGCAGAGAGGTCTGTCCTTTCACCGGAAGATCGAGTTGACAAATTAAGAAATTAAACAGTCCTTTATAAAAAGATCAATACCATGCATTTATAAAATAAATACGGTGAATTTTCATTTAATTTTCATTGTGATCTTAAAATAGAAATTCATAACCTTTTGTCTGAATTATTAAACTGATAAAGCATTCGTTTTATTTGTCACTCCTAGTCTTGACCTCACAAATGGAAAAGTATTCGCAAGTGGAAAAAGACTCATTCCCTGACCGGGAATCGAACCCGGGCCGCGGCGGTGAGAGCGCCGAATCCTAACCACTAGACCACCAGGGAGAGTGTTCACACTAGCCGATACGATATGATACTCAAATATCCGAAATAGAAACGTACAGCTCTACAAGGACAATCACGTACAACTTTAACAACACACAATCCCCACAACAAACATTAGAAAGTGTCCAGCACACCATGTTATGCTCAAACCTGAACTCAAGAAATCCACCAAACAATTAAAAAATACACATATTTTATTTCATTTTGATATAGTAAAAACAACATCTGATTGAAAATTGTATTTATCTGAAATACAATAAATTAATGCATGACACTTTGAAAAATACATTTACAAAAATACGACTTATGCTGGTGATAATGATGGAACAGGTTTGCGAAATTTACTCTGGAGGAACACTCGGGGAACACACAGACCCTCTTTTTTATTCACAGTTTCTCTCAACACAGACTCGTTCACAAGAGTCTCAAATCCTGCCTGTTGGAACAAACCAGCCAAGTACTCTATGAGAAGAACAGATGGAAAACAAACAAATTACAAACAAAACATTAACTTCAATGCAGTAAAACAGATAATTAAAAAGAAACAAATGAGAAGAAAAAGGAACGGGTCCCATCCTGTCTTACGTAGAAATTCTCGCCCAGCTTGTTGCCAGACTTAAACCTCAACATCATCATCGCTCGGTGCAATACAAGGCATTTTGCTGCAATAATAATGAATGATCATAAATAAAGGCAGAATGCATGTAAACAATTAGCTTATATATAAGATTGAAAAAGGTTGACCAGATGTGGGTTTTAAAGTGAGAAAAAACACAACTTGGTCACCTTTACCTTCACAAACTCAACAGCTCGTGGAGAGAAGTCACAAGCATAAATGAAGATACTGAGATCCTCTTCCAGAAGAGGAAAAATACAGTTTCCAACCCCACAGCCAGCCTCCAATAACACCAGCTTCTGCCCCTGAGACTGAGAGAATACATGTAAATTACAATCATCTACACAAACCCAAACATGTTATAGCAAATGCATGCAATATCTCTTACCTCGCTGCAGTTTTTCAGTTCATCAAACTCTCTGGTAGTCCAGTGCCTGTCTTTGAAAAAAATTGCTGAGTGTGTTATTGTGCTAATATCTTAAGGACTGCCGTGGACAGCTGACTCTTAAAGTTTTTGATATTCTTCATATTCTGTGTGGCGATCAGTTCACAGCAGTGGTAGAAATGGATCTTTTCCAGTAAGTTTAAAGAAAAGATACTTTAAATGTGAAATTAAAACCGCCAGTAGGTGGCAGCAAGTCACTGTTAATAAGTGAGTCATTGCGATTGAACCGAATCATTTAAACGGTTGATTCATTTAGGAACGAAACACCATCATGTTGCTCAGAGACGCGAAACAGTGCTGTGGCTGTGTTTGGAATGTTTTTGTTGGCGAAATAGAGCAAAAACAGACAATATGGTTTCTAAAACCCTCTTGATATTGACTTATTGTTTATTGAACTATTGCATAAAGTCAATATCACATTTGTAACCATGCTGATTTTTTAAAGAAAAAACAGCACTCTTCATGTGATATCGATTAACTATATGCACTGATATAAATACATTTTCTGCCCCTCATTCTTAATGCATAGGAACTATTAATAGACCGAATCATGCTGTGAGTCTAATTCGGCTAATTAGGCTTCATCACCATGTTGCCTATGTGTGTACTCTGTTTTTTTGGGTTTTGTTTGGTTTTTGCAATATACTCAATAATGTCATGATGTCTCACGAGCTCAGTATTTGCGCTAAACCTGTGCAGATTTGGCTTGCATAAACTTCCCCAAGAAATTAATGAGTGAACATAACTTAGGAAAAGTAACCCGCCAAATTGGCTAGTGATTTGACAGCGTTACCCGCCACAGCTGATTTTTACCCGCATTTGGCGGGTAGGCGAGTGTTAATTTCAAAATCTGGTCTCAACTATGATGTGCGCGGACAGATGCTTGTATTCCACAAACATTTCAAAACGTGGTATCTTGTATGTGGTATCACTTTATGTAGGCCTATTTATACAACTGAAACTCCTACAAACTCATTTATCCTTAAATTGAATCCTTTAAGGCCTATTGTTGAGGTAATTTTGCAGCATCCTAGAAAAGTGCTGTATAACAGTATAAACATGAATCATAATTTTCTTATTTACATGTCAAATGCACATTATCATTCTTTTGCTTGGGTGGAACACATCATTTTTGCTTAGTTGGAACAGAAGCTATGCTAATTGTGTCTCTATTTGCTTCTCTGTTTCTGCCACGGGATTGGCATCCCGAGGTAACTATAGGAATTACAGAAGCTTCAGTCTGGATCCAACCCTTACGAAGATGTGAGATGACCGAACACCTGAGAAGAGATGATGCCAACCCCTCAGAGGACCTCAGATGATGCCAACCCTCAAGCAACATACAAAACTACCAAATTTAATCGCAACATATAATCATTGCAGTTAATAGTGTTCACCGTCTGTTTGATTATATGTCATTAACGAACTGCATGAATTTTACTGTACATTTCTGCTATACGGACATCAACTTGACATAGTCACCACTGATAAGCTACTACTAAATATAATGTAGAAACTTTAAAATAGAAACTTATATTTTCTGTAAAGCTGCTTTGCAACGATTTGTATTGTGAAAAGCGCTATAGAAATAAACTTGAATTGAATTATTTATACATGTATACAGTACTGGTCAAAATTTTTGAATAATCTAGATTTATGTTTTTAAAAGAAGCCTCTTATGTTCACCAAGGTTACTTTAATTTGATACAAAAAATACAGTAAATATTGGTGAAGTGTTATTATAATATCAAATAACTGTTTTCTATGTGAAAATACTTTAAAATGCAATTTGTGATGGCAAAGCTGAATTTTCAGCAGTCAATACTCTTCAGTATCACATGATCCTTCAGAAATCATTCTTAAATGCTGATTTGGTGCTAAAGAAACATTATACACTGTTTTGAAAACAGATGCCTATAATTTTGTGGGAACTGTTAAATTTTGAAATACATTTAAATAGAAAAGTTCTTTTAAATTGTATTAATATTTTACAATATTAGCTTTTTTACTGCATTTTCATCTATAAGAGACTTCTTTGAAAAAGGTAAAAAATAATTATTCCAAATTATCTTTTTAATTGTGTATTAATACTATTCACAGAGAAATTGAAGTGTAGATGCTACTGTCTTTAAATATGGATAAATGACAAACTATGGAAAATATGACAGATTTGTATCTTGAAACAGTTATTATATGTATCACCAAACATTTAAGGCTACTGTTGTGTTTGTTGTATATTTATGCTGGTTGAGGCAATAAATTACGAACTAATACAAACTCAGTATTGTTTATTTGACATACAGGTGCTTTTGATTTCTGGTCAGCTGGCTTCAATGGAAAGCTCGGATCTTGTTTATACAGACAGGCAAATCAACACTTTGTTCAGAGAAAAATGAACAAAAGATACTAAAACGTTGGAGCGAGAGTGTTGTTGCTCATCCAGTATGAAGAAAGCCATTTACACCAATCAACATGCAGTCTCTCAGCCTCTGGCGGCAGGCAATGTCCGCGGTGGCAGTAAGCATGCTCATTTTTAATTTACTCTGCCCAAAAAAAAAAAAAAAAACAGACGTTTATACAACAAGTCTACTTTAATGTCTCAAAAACCTACATTCAAACCATGATACAGTGCTGTACCTGGACCCCCTTTAAAAAAAAAAAAAAAAAAATTCCACGGATCATCGTCATGCCCGGCCCCATGTTACACAGTTCAGCCTCAATCCAGCACCAGACCAGGCGCGAGGGGGGCTGAAGGGTGCCCTCTGAAATTTACGGGGCGTCCTCAATGTCTGCAATGGTGTGGATGACGAGCGCCCCCTCTCTCATGTGCATATACAGTATACGTTTAAATTATACAGGTAGCAGCAACACCCCCTCGGCGAGGGGTTAAGAGGGTGAGGGGGTGACATGGACTGATAGGGAAAGAAAGGCAGAGGAGCAGTGAGGAACAGCATCTCTCTATACTGTTCCAGCGTCTCTGCTCTGGTCCCTCCGGCGACGGTGCTCTGTTTTGTTCCGGCTTTCTGAATCCTCTCGGTTGACCGTCTCCTTCTCTCGTTCTCTCTTCCTCTCTCGACGGGCCTCGGTGTTCTCTTTCTCCTGCAGGTTGAAGCGCTTTTTCTTCTCTCCCCGCCGCTGACCTTTTGGCTTACCTGAGAGGACAAATGGTGACAGCATTTTGCAACAATTATTGAGTGTTTTTTTTTGTCCTTCAGGTAAAAATCTGATCACTTGGAGAAATAATAGTACACGTCTCTTCAAAAAAAATAAAATTGAGGTTCATTACATTACATTGTAACAAAAGATTTCTACTTCATATTTTTTATTCTAATCTTTCTATTCATCAAAGAATCCTGAAAATATGTATCATGGTTTTCATTTGAGCACAAAATCAGTATATTAGAATGATTTCTGAAGGATCATGTGACACTGAAGACTGGAGTAATGATGCTGAAAATTCAGATTTGCCATCGTAAGAACAAATTATGTTTTAAGAAAAAATTTAAGAATAAATTACAAATAAATTACAACATGGATTCAAATAGAAAACTAAAATTTTAAATAGCAATAATATTTCAAAATATTACTGATTATACTGTATTTTGAGCATATAAATGCAGCCTTGCTGAACATAAGAGACTTATCATTCTTATCATTCATATCCACAGAACAAACAAGTTACATGTTAATGGTTTGGGTTGGGTTGTTCGTGATGTTTATGAGTAATGTTTTTTAAGCACCACAATGTTTACACTTTTCGGGAAAATTTCTTAGTGTTTTTGCACATTAATTTGGGATAAGAGAAAGTATTGTAACAGGAAGAAGTACACACACAATGTGAATATCACGCTGACCAGTCAGAGTTTGGCAGGCATCTGAGCAGATTTATTTGCCGTGCAGGCGTTGAATCATTCTATCATTCTATTAATCAGTCTTTAGTGATTTTCCCCATCATCCCTCATCTCTCTCCAGGTCCACATGGCATTACTCATTCAACCTAAGATGACCATTGTTCTTAATTTTCAGCTGTTTTGGTTGGGAGACGTCTCTTCGGCAATCATCACTTCCATTTAAAAGTGTTTTTCATAGATTATTAAGAGTTTGATGGAATCCAGGTTGAAGACCCATTTAGACAGTTGTGAAACAGCAGAGCCATCTGGTGCATTGTGTGACTGGTTGTGTCTGGTCTACCACAAGATGACAGTCTTGTACAACAACTTTTTCCATTTCATTCTTTCTTTCACACTGTCAAATGATGGTTGATCTGTGTTTTAAAGAGACGGTTCACCTACAAATGAAATTTGTGTCATGTTTTTTCAGTGACCTTTAAATCTAAAACGGCAATAAAAGTAAAGTATTACAGAAACAAAAAATATATAGCCTATATTATATATATATATCATAAAATGACAAAAGCACATAATAAATTCATTATTACCTAAAAATAAAAGTGAATTCAAAATATTAACGTATACGATAATAGAATATAAATAATATTAAAATAACACTGATTACAAGTTTCTGAAGTCATATAATGGATGGCAATGAATCAGTCCTAGAGTGGAGTGGACAACTTAAATTTCACGTTCACACACAAAACTTTAAAAAGACTTAAGTCAGGTCCACACTACAACTATATAGATAACAAACCAGAGAAACGATATGGTTGGAATCACTTTCAGAACTATTTTTTCCAGCTGATGAGCGATAAAAACATTGACAGCCAATCAGAATCCATCCTGATTTAAAGGGCTCAAGCAACATGTGCTTATAATAAACAGTTATTATTGTAAATAACTTATTATTGTGCGTTGGTGTGGACGCTAATATAGTTAACATTATATCTTTATAGTTATCGTTCTTGGTGTTAACTAGTGTTTTTGGCCCTTTTTTTGCCCAATTTGGCCACTTTAAGTATCGTTATACAGAAAGATTCTTAAAATATTCGCCAAACAATAATAGCAAATGGTTTCAAAACAACATGAGAGTGAGTGAATTATGACTGCATTTTCATTTCTGTGTGAATTAGACAGTGGAAATACAAAAAAGGTGGGGGTGACCCATCAAATGCAGAGTCAGAGAACTTTATCAGCACTGTGCTCTTGAGCAACCGGTCCGGTTTCTTCCAGGAACACAATTCCTGAAATTAGCGTACAGTACGTCTCCTTGGAATAAAACTGTCAGTATGAACAACCAAGGTGAAGCCACTCAGCTGAACATTTGACACCAGAATAAACGTACAATCAATAAGCTCATCAAAAATAGAAATACTTAAGACGGTAATATGACTTTATCTCGCCATTGCTCAATGTTCACGGCTAGCCAATTTCCATTATTGTCAGAGGCTTATCGGTGGGGCACGGATGAGGATCGGAAAAGCGCTGAGGTGGACAAGCACCTCTCCCCCGCTTCTATAGTAGGCTCTATTAATCAGCCAGACTCTCTCCGGACTCTCGGCCCGCTGCAACCCACACTGACCCACACATTCCTGGGGTCCAGCTAGGGCGATAGGGGGCCATTGCAGCCCCAGCTCTCGAAATAAACTCGCCCCTAAGGATGCACGACTCTTGTTTTGTGACTGAAACTAGTTGAGGAGGAACTAACCTCCTGCTGGCTCAAATCTGTTGTGATTGTACGGTGCATTGTGAACGGGCTGACTCATGTACGGTGTCTGACCGAGCAAAAAACACACACACACACACACATTTCACTCGCTGTCATCACCTCCCCTCTCGCCGTCCTGTCTCTTTAAACACAGGAAGTTCCCTCTGCGTACACTGTTGTCTTTGTCGTAACGATTTGGAGATCAATGGATTAGGCGTAATCCTCTGCCTTTCCCTCTGTGGTGATTATTTTGGATATGTTTACTGCCACCCTTTCAGAGCTGGAAGGCTGTCAGGTTTTTCAGTAAACAGTCATGCGACGATTTGGATACAAGCGATTTCCTCAGGGATGGAACATGTTCTTGAGCATCTGGTCCCCACCGCTGAAGCAGATGCAGTCCTTGAGGAAAACGTCATGGTTCAGAGGTTGCTCTTTCAAAGCGCAGGCACAAGACCCAATGGAGACAGTCAATTTTGACGTGAATGAGACAATTTATGTCATTTGGTATAAACACAGTGTTAATTTAATATGGGTAGCATTGCTCAGATAATTTGGTTTTGCAGGAATAATGTGATAAAAAGCTTTGACTTTTGATCTTGAGCACGTTGAGCAGTGTTTGAGACATTGTTCCCTCTTGAACTCTAGAGGAGACCCATTTGAGATTACTGGCTTTTTTTTCAGGAGCAACATCTGAGGAACTGGAAAGTCTTCATTTGTTCTCCATTTAATGTCATTGCTATCCAGCAGAAACAATTAATATTTCTTTTGTGATTTTTCTTTCCTGTGACATATTGCTTTAGTTATGGTCTGCCTCAGGGTAAAATTACATTTAAAATATTAAAAAGTAGATAAAAGTTTAAAATTAAAAGTCACATTGTGAGATATAAACTCATAATTGTGAGATACACTACTGTTCAAATGTTTGGGGTCAGAAAGATTTGCAGTGTTTTTGAAAAAAAGTTTGTTCACCAAAGCTGTATTTATTTGATCAAAAAATACAATTAAAATAGTACTACTGTGAAATATTATTGAAATTTAAAATAACTGGTCTATATTTCAATATGATAGAAAATGTAATTTATTTCTGTGATGGCAAAGCTGAATTTTCAGCATCATAACTCCAGTCCTCAGTGTCACATGATTCTTCAGAAATTATTCTAATATGCTGCCTTGGTGTTCATGAAACATTTCTTATTATTATAAATGTTGGAAACAGTTGTGGTACTTAATATTTTTGTGGAAACTTTTTTGATGAATAGAAAGTCCGAAAGAACAGAATTTATATGTTACTGTCACTTTTGTTCAATTTAATACATCCTGCTGAATAACAGAAGTAATTTATTAAAAAAAAAAAATCTTACTAACCTCAAACATTTGAGTGATTGAATATAGTGCAATTATGAGTATAAAGTTTTAAAATAAATTATTTTACTCTGTGACAATAAAAAATGTCAAATCCATGCACAAGTTTACAGGTGCTTTATCTACAGCTAAAAACAGCCACATGATAATGGATCTATTCATCATCAATGGATTGCAGCTCTATCCTCTAAGATATGTCGCAAGCCTGGAATGGTTTGGAACGAGTTTGTCTCTGTGTGTCTATCTAGATGTTTCAACATAGGTGAAATGAGGAGTCATCTGGCTCTGATTATGCATTATTCTTGAAAGAGTGATTGAGAGGGGAGAAAAGGAGGAGATCTTAGAAGAGGAGGGAGATGAGAGGGTGAAAAGTGTGTCAGGACAGATGAAAGAGTGGGGGGCGTAACTGCTGCACAGTCAGTAAAAGGTGAAACACTCTAAAATCAACCCTGACAACCCAAATCGTCCCAGTCTGCTGCTGTTAAGGACACAGAGGTGGGGATTTTTGAAAGGGGATATGATGTGGTGCAGTGGGGCACAATTTCATTAATGAACCCTGGGGGTGGGGTGGGGAAGGGTGGAGGGGGTCACATCCTCCCCGGCAGGCGTGCTGTTGTCCGGGGGCTTTTGGCAGGAGCCAGGCTGGGATTAAGGGCTCTGGCTAGTCCCACAGGAGGAATGCCCGGGCTTTGAAGGCCCAGTATAGCTGCTCTCCCTTAGGGAGGTTGGTGCTGCTGTGCAGGGCAGAGCTGCATACAGAGGCTAAGAGTTCAGTGGACAATTGAGCTACACACACACACAAACACACAAAACAACAATGCTGGGATGCCAGATTCTGCTCTTACTAAAATGCACAATGTTATATGAGCATGCATGCACAAACACAAGTTTATTTTCATTTTTTTTTCCATAGACTTGTATTGTTTTAATACTGATCTAACAATATTTTCAATCTCTACAAACCTAACCCTCACAGAAAAATTATTTACATTTTGAAATAAACATCATTATTTATTAATCTACTATACAGGTTTAAACCTGTACACACACGCATACACAGTATATGTATGCTACCATTCAAAAGTATGGCGTCAGGCAAATTCTTTATTAGTAAAAACAGTAATATCGTCAAATTTATTTTAATTTAAAATATTTTTTTTCTATTTTAAAATCACTCTAATATGTTGATTTGGTGTTCAAGCAACAATTATTTATTTATAATTTATATTTATATATATTTATTATTTGTTAATTATTAATTTATTTTTATTTATTCTATTATTCTTCTTATTTTTTTTATTGATTGATTGATTTTTTTTAAGAAAACAGGTGTTGCTTAATGTTTTTGTAGAAACACTAATACTTTTTTCCAGCATTCTTTTGAGTAAAATGATTAAAAATTCAAAAGAAGAGCTTTAAAAAAAAAAAAAATTCAAAAGAACATTTTTGCAACATTACATTACATTTTCTTTAAACTGACCTCAAATAAATAAATAAAAAAAAAAAAAAAAAAAAAAAAATATATATATATATATATATATATATATATATATATATATATATATATATACACACACACACACATATATATATATTATCAACAAAAAACAGAGGAAAAAAAGAGCACTTGTTGACACTAGGAGTTGAATTTAGAGTCATGAAGCCTGAAAGTGAGAGGACAAGGGCCAGACGCAGGGCTGCATTTGGACAAGCTGTGTAAGAAAAAGGTCAGGATTAGTCAGAGAGAGAACACGAAAGAAAAACAAATGACAAGTAACGGGAGAAGAATAGAGAGGGATTTGGCTGGGGTAACAACAAGTAAAGCAGTTGCATGTGTGTGTGTATATCAGGAGTGGGGGGCGGACAAGGAGGATATATCAGTGTCAGTGGGCGGATTGGGATTACTTTGAGTTGGCGGGGGTCGGACCACTGACCCTGCTGGTGTATGTGGAACATAAACACGGACAGGACAGAACCCCAGCAGATAATTAGCATGCAGTTGATGTTCCAGGAGTTAGGGCAGCTGGGTAATCACAAGCGGGGGCGAGGACGATAACCGAGCCTGCAGTGTATAAAACGCACCCCTCACCCGCGGCCCCCAGCAGATCAATTCAAAACTCCTCACTTTGACTTAACATGGAACAAAACATTTTTCTGGGCACAAGCAAAGAGGTGGTGAATAGGAGAATACATGTCTAAGATGAGTTGCAAGCTCTGTTTCAAAGCCTACATAAAAAGCCTGCCTCCTACAAAAAAAATAAAAAAATAAAATAAAAATAAAAAACCTAAAAAAAAAAAAACCCTCATATGTGACTGATTTGGAACTCAGAGAATAACATACAGCTGACCAAATAATTTAACAAGCATAAATAGAAGGTTTGGGTAATTTTTTTATGCTAAATTATACTCAATTAATTTTACTGCAAACTCTATGTATATCTGTCTATCTCTCTATCTATCTCTCTGTCTGTCTGTCTATCTATCTATCTATCTAGCTTTGTTCAGTGCATGATCTTTTATTATAGATTTTTCTTACACTGAATTATGGGATTCCTTCTCTGCAAAATATGTAAGCAATGCTATCTTAAAATTTGGAGGAGCCTCATAATTTAATGAGCATAAATATGTATATGTATTTTTGGTAAACTTTAAATTATTAATTAAATTAATTTGTTAATTATGTTTAATTCAAACTCAAATTTAAACTCAATCACTTATACTAAAAATGTCCAGATTTCTTTATCGATACTTTTTACTGAATGCCTTATAGAACATTTTATATTGTCTTGTTTCGTCCACAGTCTTTTATTCTATTTTTTTATGCAATGCTACCATAGAATTTGGAGGCCCGATAATTTTAATAAGCATTAATATTTATTTTTTGTAAAACAGTTAAAAAAAAAAAATTAAACGATTAATTACATTTTTTATACAATAATTAATTATATTTTATGCTAATTATGCTAAATTATACTCCATTAATTATACTAAAAACAACCAGAGTTGCATCCCAATGAGTGTGAATTTTCACACTGAAAATTCTGAAAAAAAAAAGTGCATTTCAAATACCCGGATGATGCACTTAATTAACAGAATAAACAAACATGGAATGCTGGACACTTCATGTATATATGCAACGCTATCCTCTTGAAACATATCTGCATCATAAATGTGCCTATTCTTTAAAATGTTGCCAACAGCGCAACATTTGGCATGGGTTTTTTTTTTTTTTGTGTGTGTTTTTCTGTTGAATTTGTGTGTGAGATCAATCTATATCATTGTTCTTTGGAGTCTGAAAAGTTCACATGCCAATCTCCATTCCCTTTTATTTTCCTCTGATCCCTCTCTCTGCGCTGAGGCCCTGAGTGTTTATGAGGTGGAGAGCAATGGAGCGTTGAGTTGGCCTGCTGTCTGTCATAAAGCAGCAATGTCCCACAAATACCACTACACAAATAAACATTCAAAACATAACTGTCCAAATATGGTTAAGCTTACAACTGCTTTTCAGATCCTTGAATCTGCTCCATGTATTTGTTTTGCATCAGTTGGGCAAAATTTCTGGCATTTATAATTATAATCCTGACGATACAAAACAAGCATTTACAGTGGTGTGAAAAATTGTTGGCCCCCTTCCTGATTTTTTTTTTTTTTGCATGTTTGTCACACTTTAATGTTTCAGATCATCAAACATATTTAAATATTAATTAAAGATAACACAAGTAAACACAACATGCAGTTTTTAAATGAAGTTTTTTATTATGAAGGGAAAACAAAATTCAAACCCACATGGCCCTGTGTGAAAAAGTGCTTGCTCCCTAAACCTAATAACTGGTTGGGCCACCCTTAGCAGCAACAACTGCAATCAAGCGTTTGCGATAACTTGCAATGAGTCTGTTACAGCGCTGTGGAGGAACTTTGGCCCACTCATCTTTGCAGAATTGTTGTAATTCAGCCACATTGGAGGGTTTTCGAGCATGAACCGCCTTTTTAAGGTCATGCCACAGCATCTCAATAGGATTCAGGTCAGGACTTTGACTAGGCCACTCCAAAGTCTTCATTTTGTTTTTCTTCAGCCATTCAGAGGTGGACTTGCTGGTGTGTTTTGGATCATTGTCCTGCTGCAGAACCCAAGTTCGCTTCAGCTTGAGGTCACGAACAGATGGCCGGACATTGTCCTTCAGGATTTTTTGGTAGACAACAGAATTCATGGTTCCATTTATCACAGCAAGTCTTCCAGGTCCTGAAGCAGCAAAACAGCCCCAGACCATCACACTACCACCACCATATTTTACTGCTGGTATGATGTTCTTTTTCTGAAATGCTGTGTTACTTTTACGCCAGATGTAATGGGACACACAGCTTCCAAAAAGTTCAACTTTTGTCTCGTCAGTCCACAGAGTATTTTCCCAAAAGTCTTGGGGATCATCAAGATGTTTTCTGGCAAAACTGAGATGAGCCTTTATGTTCTTTTTTGCTCAGCAGTGGTTTTCATCTTGGAACTCTGCCATGCAGGCCATTTTTGCCCAGTCTCTTTCTTATGGTGGAGTCATGAACACTGACCTTAACTGAGGCAAGTGAGGCCTGCAGTTCTTTGGATGTTGTTCTGGGGTCTTTTGTGACCTCTTGGATGAGTCGTCGCTGCGCTCTTGGGGTAATTTTGGTCGGCCGGCCACTCCTGGGAAGGTTCACCACTCTTCCATGTTTTCGCATTTGTGGATAATGGCTCTCACTGTGGTTCGCTGGAGTCCCAAAGTTTTAGAAATGGCTTTATAACCTTTTCCAGACTGATAGATCTCAATTACTTTCTTTCTCATTTGTTCCTGAATTTCTTTGGATCTCAACATGATGTGTAGCTTTTGAGGATCTTTTAGTCTACTTCACTTTGTCAGGCAGGTCCTATTTAAGTGATTTCTTGATTGCGAACAGGTGTGGCAGTAATCAGGCCTGGGTGTGGCTAGAGAAACTGAACTAAGGTGTGATAAACCACAGTTATGTTTTAACGGGGGGAGGCAAACACTTTTTCACACAGGGCCATGTGGGTTTGGATTTTGTTTTCCCTTCATAAAAAAACCTTCATTTAAAAACTGCATGTTGTGTTTACTTGTGTTATATTTGATTAATATTTAAATTTGTTTGATGATCTGAAACATTAAAGTGTGACAAACATGCAAAAAAATAAAAAATCAGGAAGGGGGCCAACAATTTTTCACACCACTGTATATGATAATAAAAAGAGTCTATGTTTTTGTACTATAAAAGTGGAAACTGTACAACAGCCCACTAGTAATTCCATTCACTAAGTCAAACATCACTATTATTATTGCGCATACTTAGGGTTAGGGTTTAAAATTTTTGGTGCAAATCTCATCCTCAGCCTCACAGTACCTCAAATCATGCAGCTTTTTACTCCTCTAAGTGATCAGGCTTACAATTTTCAGTGATGATTGGGTCTATTTATCAATAATTATATTAGCCACTTACATCTTCTTCTTTTGACAAAACATTCCTTCCTCTCAGAAGTCGCTGGGCACGGGCTCCCCATTGGAGAGGGATTCTGTAGGACCTTCCTGGTCCTTGTTTCTTCGCCCCATTTGAAGCCGCAGGTTTTACCTGAGCGTGAGCAGGGGCCCCATTCACTCCACTCGCCCACTTCACAGTGCACTAAAACAGTTAACAAGTTAGTGAAGCCACACATATACAGCACTGAGTCTTGACAGCAGGTGTTATGTCAGATTCTAACCTGTCGGGATGCACTCCATTGAGTCGTTGGGCTCAAACGCGTCTGGGCAGACGTGACGACATTGCCCATGCAGTAAGTAGTGTCCCGGCGCACACCTCGTACACGTGTCACTGTTCTGACAGGAGTCGCAGTCTGCAGGACATGCTGTAAAACCATCACACACACACACACACATAGTTAGTTAGTTTCATTAGAAGTACTGGGGAATAAATAAAGTAACTACGCTACTAACCTTTTCAAAAGATACATATTTTTCTGTACAAATAAGTACTTTTAAGGTACTAATATGCACTCTGTAGGGGTAATTAAGGTGGGACAGCTTTTTTTTTTTCTTCGTGTTCAGCTATTTTCATGATAGTACAGCTTTTAACAAACTACTTTTTCCATCGAGTATCAGAGTAGCATGTCTAAACACCACATGGCTGATTTTAATGAGAAAATCAAATCAAACATGCGCATCAAAACAGCCCTATCTCATATGTGGTGCTGGAAAGAATTGGAAAATTAAAGAGACGACCATCCGAATGAATTTTGGAAAGTCTGAATTATTATAGTGACAATCCTGGATAATCCTCTATCTAATATGTAGGTTCTAAATGTCTGATTCATTCTAGTGAATCAGTTAATTCAGACAGCCCTCTGTCTAATATGTAGCAGTAGAAAGCCGAATTCATTCTAGTGAATTGGTTCATTATGATTGTCCTCTCTCTAATATGTACCTTTTGGAAAGTCTGATTAATTTTAACGAATTGGTTCTTTCAGATGGCACTCTCTCCAATGTGTAGCTTTTAATCATTTGATTCATTCTAGTGAATTGGTTCATCAGGACTGTCCTCTTGCTCATATGTAGTTTTCCAAGTCAGATTCATTGTAGTAAATCAGTAAATCGGGTCGATCCTTTCTTGAATACGTAGACTCTGAAAGTCTGATTCATATTAGCGAATCATTTTATTCAGATAAAATCCTCTCTCCAATTCAAATGGTCGTCATTCTAGTGAACACTGAAAAAAATGACTCATTGAATTTACTAAATTTTATTAAGGTAAGTGGTTGCAATCAGTTTATTTTAGCTACATTTAAATAAACAAATTTAATTGAAAGTTAGTCAACTAAATTTGTTTATTTAAATGTAGCAAAAATAAATTGATTATCTCTGTCATATATACACTTTGAAAATCTGACTCATTCTAATGAATAGTTTCATTTGGATTAAATAAACCGATTAACAAAAAAGTATTTACAAATTCATATCCCAGTACTATGTACTAAATTTTCACCTCAGTTGTGTAAATGAAGCTTTTTAGTAGATTTACTATGCATTTATATGTTCAAGTTTGATTCTGTCACCATAATTAATTTCATTCATGCAAAACCCCTAATTGTTTTTGTGCCATAAAAAATACAGCTCTAATTAAATGCTAAATTATATCACAAAGATATTTTATATCACCCCTTACAATCAGTAACTTTCAGTTATTTAGCTACTTTTTGTATGTAGCTTGTAGTGTGGCTAACTTTGCAAAACAGTAGCTTGACTGTAGTTTTGCTACTTGAAATTATGATTAGCTTATAGTTTGGCAAGCTACAGTTTCAAAGTAGCTTCCACAACACTGGAGGAAAGGATGCTAAAAACTAGTCCATCATATCTGTGACTGTAAACTGGGCACTCACCAGGGACACACTCTTTCTTGGTATCGCTGGGCACCAGCCCATCTGGACAGCTCTCCATGCACTTGCCCTTGTGCAAGTAGGAGCCCGCTCTGCAGCGCAGGCAGAAGTTCCTGTTAAAGCACGAGTCGCACTCTGACCCACACTCTGGAAGACAGGATATGCGCACTTTACCACATCGCCTGAGCTGAGAAGGGAATGCTGTAGTATACACGTCAATGCCCGTAGCTTTATTACTGTAACTAAGACAAAGACATCTGTAGTGTAAATATTTCAAGGAGAAGTTGAGGCGAAACGTGTCTTACTTATGCAGTCGTTCCGGTCGGGGGAACGGGTGCCGTAGAAACCGTTAGGGCAGGAGGCCAGGCAAACTCCGATCTGCCTCATCCCGTCCCTCTCCAGGTGAATAAAAAGCTTGGGTTTGCAGGTCAGACAGCCATTGTAAACCGAGCAGGTCTGACAGCCTCCCTGGCATCCCTGGGAGCTCACCCCTGAACCCTCTGTGGTAGAAACATCAATTTTATTTTAGGATCAAACAACGTGTGCTCAACAAGATTTATGCAAATATACAGATCTGACAAGTGTAACTGATATATATCATTTATGTTAGGGTGACCATATGTCCTCTTTTTCCTGTGCATGTCCTGACTGGGATTTCTAAATTGCCTAAATGTTTTGAGTTTTGTGCTCCATACAGTTCTTATACATTATATCTACGTGTATTTGCATTGCATAGACTGTTCTCTGTAGATCCCAAGCCATGATAGGTCGATGTACAATGCATGCACGCTATTGTGCAAACTACTTTTCAGTCATTATCTTCAGCAAGCATGAAAACAATTGGAAAACAAAGCCAAAACCCAGACATTTTAGGCCAGGATTTTTCCAGGACATTAAAAATAGGATGCATGCTCACCCTATTTATGTATTGTCTGGAGTGTGAAACCACTGATGTCAGTCTCGCTTTCATTGCAATAGTTATTAGAAAACATACATGTACTAAGCTACAATATTATTTACGTAAGGGCTAACTTGCAGTTCTGACTAGTTCTAACCTGACTGTCTGACTTTATATAACTAACCCATAGTAAAGGGCCCAGATTTAATAGATGCTTTTGAGGACCAAATAATCACTGTTTTATTGCCAAAGTTGGCCAAACTAGTCTTTATCTAGCACTTTATCTTTGAAAGCTATTTAGAGTTTTGTTTGAGGTGCTTGGTAGTGAGTTGTGTTTAATCGCATATAATCTCATTTACTGTAATATATATATATACACTACTGTTTAAAATTCTGGGATCAGTAAGATCTTTTATCCAACAAGGATTGATTAATCAAAAGTGACAGTAAAGACATTTATACTGTTAAAAAAAATGTCTATTTCAAATAAATGCTGCTCTTTTGAACTTTCTATTCATCAGAGAATCCTGATTATTATCACTTTTTTTAAGCAGCACAACAGTTTTCAACATTGGTTATAATAAGAAGGACCAAAATTTTTGAGTGCCAAATCAGCATATTAGAATGATATCTGAAGAATCATGTGACACTAAAGACTGGAGTAATGGCTGCTTAAAATCATAAATGAGCATAACAGACTTCAAAAACATAAAAAAAACCTCTTAACAACCTCAAACTTTGTGGTTTGTTGTGAAGGAATAAGATATTTCAGATAAACCCACTGATAAATGCATGTAAAAACAAACTTCACATTGTGTTTCGTGGTACTCATACTGTATGTGCAATGCTAACTGAATGCGAAAACCCTTCTCATCATTTCCTGCCCTCTGTCCACTTCCTCTGAATAAAAAGTGGCAAATACACATGCAAAAATGTCAACATTAAACAGTTTCACATTTCAAAAAAGATATAATGCCTTAATATAATGTGTAGGAAACCATTTTTTCTGCGAAGGCTAGGAAACCGAACTGAAAGCCTTGCTTCTTCTGCCAGCACCTAGTTACAAAAAACATACTTGGCATTTATTTGGACATTCTCAACATTTATAAGAGCAAACAGTAACGGTGGGTACAACTAAATGGTTCCAGGTTCTTCAAGGAAAGAACAGAGCCATCAATTAAGGCTACAACAGTGACCATAATGTAGTGTAATAATAAACACGACAGGAAGCACAGTCATCTGTGAATTCTCCCGGCAGAGAAACTAATCAACAGAGACACGTTGCATACCGGGGTTTGCACGCAAATGGCAGCACAGTAGCCTTTGTGTTCATAAGCGCGCAAACAGAGCGGCCTCACGGTGACAAAAAAACAGACAGAATCAACTCGTCTCCACTGGAGACCTCCAGCTGGGAATACACAGTGAAACAGCGCACCACAAATGCATGATCCATAAAGACAAGATTTACTTTTAAATTATAGAGCTGATCGCTGACCTGTTATACGCCCTCACAACCTTCCGGACAGAAGATTTGATATTTTTGAGAAATAGGCCTGACTGTATTCAAGGGGATTTGAGAGAATATTTTCTTCAGTTTTTTGCTCAAGGGATTGTGAATAATATCTATGCACTATGGCCTCGTTGTTTTGGCTCGGCAACTGAAGAAGTCAAAAGTGATTGAGTTCACAGTTGCTGTGAGAAGAACAGACATTCACTGATCTGATTGCATCATACAGTAAAGTACAGTGCAGTACCTCACTAAATTCGGCAGGGTAAAAAATAGAAGGTGCTCCTCAGCTGCTTCAAGGTACATCTTTGATTGAAGTCAATCACTTCCAGGTGTCTCTCAAAGGTCAATCTCAGATGGTTAAAGGCTCTGCATTTTAGAAGGGACTGACCCGGTCTCAGAGCATCTGGATGAGGGTGAGGTAGGGTAAAATGAAGAGTGGTCTAGCTCAACTTCAGAGAGGTTAAAAAAAAGCTTCTACTTTCGTTTTTATGCAATTTGAAATGATATGGCTTGAAAGGATGTTACATACTGAGGACTTCTAACCATCAGCAAGCCTGAACAATAAGGAAGCAGTTTAAAAAGCACAGGAAATGGCGATTCCTATCATCACTGTAACACACAGACTTACAAAGTGGCTTTTTGCTATTTTGACCCACTATGCAATATGAGACAGCAATGCAATAGACAGCAATATTCAAAATATATACACACACTACCATTTAAATGTTTGGGGTCATGTTTCAAACATTTTTATATGTTTTTTATCTTAAAAATATTTTTGCTATCACTTTTGATCAATTTAATGCATCCTTGCTGAATACAAGATAGCCCAGATAGCCAGATAGATAGATAGACAGACAGATAAATAGATAAACAAAGATGCAGACAGACAGACGGGCAGACAGACAGACAGATAGATGTTTTCAACCTGCTCTTACATTCCATACTACTGAACTCGGTCTAGGGCATCGTTGTTTTTTTTTTATTTTTTTATGTCTCTCTCCTCTGATTCCCAGAGTTCACTCTTGGCCGCCAGATTGCCATAGATCAAGGATATTCTGTTTGACATATCTAAGCAATCTTTACAACTGCTGTCTATTTGCCCACATGTGTTTCTGCCAAAGCTCTCTAATTCACAGAACCCTTTACACAGAGGAATTCTGCCTGCCCTTACGCTGCCACAGCCCTTGGGTCGGCTTGCATAACAACCGCACAAGCACTCCTGAAATCTGAACGTTCGAAATCGCTTCGCCACGGTTCGAACTCGACGACCGCAAAAGCAAGCATTCCCAGAATCTATCGGTAAAGCGGCACAGTGAAAACTTAATTAAATAACAAAATGTCAGACATCGACATTAAACAAACGCATTTTCTTACTGCACAAAGACTTGTGGTTTGAGTCAGTGAAGCAGGCCGACACAATTAATTTCCTGCAATATTTACAACATGGGGAGGCCACACACAAGCAAAGATAATTTTTTACTAAAAAACACAGCCATGAGTTTATTCACAAGGAAATTAGTTACCATATACTGTCATTTACTTGAAAGGCTACTTTTTCAAACCTAAATGTCAACCTCACCTTTCTTGTCCTCTGTGACACATTGCAAAAAAGTGTATACTACAATTACATTCACTTCACAAAACACTCTTACAAAACACTCTTGCAAAACAGTCATACGCACAGAAGATATTCAAATGTTATAAGTATCAGATGTTACAAATTCTTTGGCATTTAAAAGGTGTCTATTTTACATGCAAATCAAAGCCTTGTGGCTTCTACTTGTTAAGGCAGACACAGAGACGCACACACAGAAGACAGGAAATGTTTGAGGTCAGGCGACCGTTTGGTCACTCTCTGTGAGCTGATAAATTAGTCATAGGTCATTCACCCAAGTTTCTGTCCATCACAAACGTTTCAAAGTCTCTTAATTAGCAGCATCTGATGATAGCTGGTGCATTCAACAGGATGGCTGTCATCATGTTTGTCACACTTCGCTGTCGCAGTGTCTGCTCACCTGTATCTATTAATATTATCTCTTAATATTTTGAAATATGTGAACCGATAAAAAAGTATGCTGAAATGAGTGAAAGATTTCTGCTCTTTAAGGAAAACCTCAAACCGTCCCCACTTTAATTCAAAATGACAGTTGTGTACTGAACTAATTAGCTGTAAAAAGGCCGATTCGGACGGTAATTGTTTCTCATATGGACGTCTGTAAAAATAAATTTACTTATCACCTCAGTGATAAAACTCATGGATTCGGATGGTGATTTATTCACAGTGGAGGAGCGAGTTCTGTGATCCTACGAACCCGGGAACGCGCTGCTCACGTGGCCATTCACATGATTGTCTGCTGTAAATAAAATGAATTTTATTTACAAATTTATTCTTATTATTGTGTAAAATGTATTTAAAAATACTTATGTAAAATGTATTCTTATTATTCCAAGCATATTTTATAATATATAATCCTATTTATTATTTGATTATTTAAATCTCCTGTTTTAAAAATAGGAAAATAGACTCGCTAGTTGTATATAATTATACGCATTATATATCAGTTTATAATACACATTTTAAAATTGTATTGCATACTTGCTGCTGCCATAATAAAGACCCATTTCGAACGTTTACGTGCTTTTCTTCTCTTTCTGCTCTCACTCGCTGTGGTGGAGCAGTTATGATGTATTGTTCTTTTAAATACTTTCCAGCATTTCAGAAATAAATATGTATGCAAATTACACCGAAGTACAACGTTACCTCTTACGGTGTTTGGAAGTGCTAAAAAAAAGATTTAAACACTGAATTTTGAATCGATTTCTTCTCGTAAACTCAGAGATGTGGATTCGGATGGCAATTAAATTACCACACGACCTTGGTGTTTGTCAAAAAACAGTAGGTAATTCGGCTGGGGATTTTTACAGGGGTGGTGAGAGAAAAACACCGACATCCTGGATTCGGACGGCATTAAAATCTGTAAATGTTGAAAATCACTTATGTCCCCTGAAAAACAATTACTGTCCGAATAGGGCAGGGGTGTCAAACTCAGTTCCCCCTGCTCCAAAACACAAACCATGTAGTTTTCAATTGAGCCTGAAGGACTTGATTAGCTGGATCAGATGTGTTTAATTAGGGTTGGACTCTGCAGGAATTGAGTTTGACACCCCTGGAATAGGGCTAAAGTGTGATTAGAAGCCTATTTTTCTCATATGCCACACGAGACCACATACTTAGTATGCTGAAGACAATGTCCTGACCACAGTCCACAATTCTACCATCATCTAAGTTTTGAACAGAAAAGATGGACAAGGGTTTTGTATTTTGAATTCCATAATATAATTTTTTTTCATTTAGGGGTTGAAACCACCCAGTGACTGCCACAAAGCCACAATGGCATTTCTGTGGCTCCCTGATACCAAAAGCCATTCCATTGCATCTAACTGGCTTTGTCACCAACTAATTTGGACCATGTTTATACAGTCATTCTAATCGAGCCTTTTAAGACATATTTCCTTATTACGTTGCTTATTAAAATAAAAATCATACTCAATCACACATTTCTGCAGCCTGTCATGCATGAATTGCTTGTTTCAGAGCTGAGTTTCGCAAAATTTTGCTTCTCTCTCTGCAAACCAAAAATATTCATATAAACACTTCATCCAGGGCCATAACCACCATAGACAGCAAGGGGGACACGACCCCCAAATTACACATGGTCCCCCACAATCCTGAGTATTTGGTTACACAGCCTTGACTTTAGCAGTAATACATTTGATTAAAACGGTCTTTTGAGTGAAATGAGGAATTTCTTATCATGTTACCTTTAACTAAATTATACAACTTCTTAACGTGTAGGCTACTAATATATTATTATGTGCTCAGCTCAACATAAAGATGTTTCTGGGCCGGCGTCAGAAACTTTTTTTCTATGATATTCTCCACTTTGTTGCAAACTTTAAGAAAACAAGAAACGCGCTGTGCTTCTGGTAGTACTGAACTTTAGGATATCTCAGCGAGCAACAGTCAACAAGCGCGTGACGGTCCAAGCGCACTACAAAGCGTTCTCTGCGTAATGCAGCGGCCGCTAGAGAGCGATCCAAACAAGACATTGGACTGACCATTGATGCTACACGAGCAGTGCACACTGTGCAAGCTAATAATGGTGTAGTCTGACAATTCATACTTTCATATTCGCACTTATCACAACAATGATAGCACGATACAGAGAAGTAAAACACGACTGAAACGTTACTCGTTAATGGAAGGTAGCCTAACTTAAGAACTGCAACCTAAAACAGTACTTAAATCACAAAAATCAGCAGTGTGTCCCGATATAAGTTATGTTTCCGAATCAAACCACAAGGCTTTTACCTCAACGGAACATTTCCCATCAGAGGTTTATCTAGGATGTCTAAGCAGCTGTTTTTTTCTTACAGAACTCACTGTGGGGACACTTATGTGAATTTTTCCTCAAACTAAGCCATCAAAACAAAACCACGAGGAACACAATAACGATTTTGTGACAGGCGCAGTTTCACCGAGACTGGCTCATCTCAAGCAACACTACGCTGTTTGCAGGGTTGCCAGGTCTTTGTGACAAAGACAGCCCAATCACCAAACAAAATCAGCCTAATCACCAAGAAGACCGAACCCCTTAAAAACAACAACAACATAATTTCACGGGTTTTTAAATTTTTTCAAATTCTATGAAGTAGTTTTAAAAGCATCAAGTTTTAATAGCTTGATTTACATTTACTGTACTATTTAAAAAGTTTCCTCTTTTAACACTTTTAACTGGACAGTGAGTTTCTTGGACAATGTAGGCTACAACTGTGTTTTACCATACTGCCTTTATTTAATATATGGATCTTATTCAGGGTAGAGGCCATATTGTTTTTTTGTTTGTTTGTGTTTTTTTTTTGCGAAGGAAAACGAGGCTGTGGGGCACAGAGGTAAAGACAATGGGTTGTTGTACTAACATCAAAAACATACATTTCCAAAAAAAAAAAACCAACAAAAAAAAAACATTATTACTAAATATTAAACTATTAGCCTATTAAAAACAGTGAACAGCATAAAATAAAATATTGCATCTACCCTGAGTAAGATCTACTACCTTTTTTACGTATTTAATTCAAAATTAATTCACTGTGGGTTAGGGTTAGGGTTAATTTCACTGTGAATTTACCGTAAAGTTTCAAAGTCATATGGTGTGCCTATTTCCATAAAAGAACAGTATCCATCTTACCTGTTGCTGCCTGGTTAAAAACAAACAAACAACAACAAAAAACAAACAAACAAACAAACAAAAAAAAAACCCAACTATTTAAATACAATTGGTGAGAAAAGTCAAACCCTCACACCACATAAAAAAAAAATTCAACCCACTGCCAGTTTTAAAGTAGCCAATTCTGAGGGAAACGACGCACTTGGCAACCCAGGCTTTTTGACACAAAATATAAACGGCAAAACAGCGATATACTCCAGTTGTCAAATTAAAAAAATAGCGTATACATTTCGTTAACAAAAGTGAGATCTTCCAGCTGCTGAGAAATACTTAACTCCTTTAGTTCTCTGTTGCATATGGTTAAAAATGCTGAACCACAGGAGAGACTGCAAGTGTCGAATCTACTGATTTTCTTTTAAATTTTGAGTTTTAGATATAGTGACGCATATTAACAGTCAAGAAATAAATGTTAAAAATATAAAAATGTTAAAAATTCTCATGGTAAACGTTAACCATATCCTGTCACCTGTCAATTATCCTATATCAACATTACCACAATAGAGATTTTTAACTTAAAAAAAAAAATACTTTGTCTTTTAAAATGACAAAGAGTGTAATGTATTTAAAACGTGTATTTTTAACACCATGATTACAAAAATAAAAAATAAAAAAAGCAATGCACACAAATAGGCAGTATGGTGCAGGTGTGCGCAAAGCATCAGATCAGCAGCGCGCAGAACTTACGTTTGTGTAGCCGGTGCCTGGAGCCGTGATGCTGACAATTTGTGTATTCCATACAATGCAAGATCAAAACAATGGAGATCAGTTGTAATTGCATAGTAATCAGGGGAATGATGCTTGTCCTGTCAATATCAATGTCCCTTCTCGCACTTTGATCTGTGCAATACTCAATAGGTTATTCCTAAACCGGGCAGAAGCCCCAGCTGTGCTCACGCGCAAGAGAAACAGAATTTTCAATGGCCCAAATGCACCTGGGCCGATTCGGCAGTAACATATTGGAGGCAATCCACATATGTGCCACTGTGAGATATCCAAAGAGAGAGCCACTCATTCCATGGAAACAATGAAAGTGTTAGTTCTCCATCCAGCGCACTGTAAGCAAAACTTAAAGATGGGGAGGAGGGAATCAAATTAAATTGGCATGGCGATAAAGTTGGATTGTCTTCCTGAATGACTGTATGTATTCCCCACTGTGATTCCGCACGACACGTCCAGGTGTGAAGGTTACTTTATTTATTGAGCCTGACATGTAGGAGGTCCTCGCATCATCCTCATCACAGCATCCCGAGGAACTTTCAGTGAAACTTTGGCGCTTTATTTCTCAACAGTCGCCGAAACGTCGCTCTTCTCTATTCAATCTCGATAGCTCACAGTTTCACGGTTGAGCAATTCACTATCTCTCCCTTTCTCTCGCCTGCTCTCAGCTCGTGTGCTCGTCTGGTAACTGATGACTTCAGCTCTCTGTCGTCTCTTTCCTCTCTCTGAACTCCAAAGTTTATTTAGAGGGCGAGCCCCCCGCGTCAGACACCCCACGGGCTACCAGCACTCGCTTTTTTTCATTATATCACGTTTTCCAAAACTCGAGAACTCGATGAATGGAAAAATACGACAGACAGACAGATAGATAGATAGATAGATAGATAGATAGATAGATAGATAGATCACATTTATAACACATTTATCCGAGAAGAACTTAACCAAGAGATTACTCAGGTTTCATATTATCCAGATATGAATCCTATATTTAAAATACATCTCTGTGAAATGAACTGCTCTGTGAGGCTGTACATATGTTTGCCATAATAGAGGAAGTTCCATTGTGATCCTCTAGAGGGGGTCAGTGCTATAAGAGCCACAAACTGCACACAGACAAATACACTGCCTGGCTTTTGTTTTAGCCCTTCTGAGATGCATTTTCAGTTGATATGCAGCACTGGCCACATAAAGACAAATCCTTGCATTTTTGTGTGTGCGCTGTGGAGCATAAACAATGGTGGTGATTACTGGTGTACGTGAGAGCGCTGCACGGCGCAGTGGTTCCCTCTTCTCCCACAGGGAAGCTTATTTACACGTCTGGCAGTGGGACGGGGAGGCCTGCTTTTCTTAACCAGCGTGTTGATGTTTATAAGAATATGAGGTGGACCAATGTTTCCCCTGTTGTGGCTGCTCCATCAATCACAATGGGTGCAGAGGGGAAAAATGCTATAACTTTTAGAGCACTCCTCCTAGTAAAGCACAGATTTATACCGCTGAAGAGGGAGGTCGCTTTTCAGATTAGAGGAATTTAACGGCCGTTTTTGTTCTTGATTATTCATTAATGAGTAATCTTTGGTAAATTCAGCTGTAAGGGATAAAACATGGTTTAGTCTGTGGTTGTCGATGTGGGGGGTGGACATTCCAAGTGAGTTGATCTTCATATGGGAAGGGGGGACAGAATAAAGCTCCTCTTTGTGCCCCCTACTCCTCTGATAAATTAGTCCCAGCGACAAGCTCTAACGGGGAGCGGAGAAGAGGAGGTGAGGTCATTTGGTCACTCTATGCGACGGCCGATGAGAGAAGCCGTCAGCAACCTGAAATGAAGCCGGGCAGGTGCACCAAGGAGTAAAGGTAACTGAAAATGCGTGAGGTCTGCTATATCACCCATGGAGGTAGTCAGCGTAAATGGCTGCATGGATGCTAACTGTGCTACATTTGTCTAATTCTGTCTGGGAAGACTGGACACGGTACATTTTTATTACAGGACCTTATTGCTCCATGAGGCATTAGAATGTGGACCACATGGCTCCACGTGCTCTCATCCATCCTGATCCCATCACATTCTCCACCCATAAACCTCACAGACGAGAGATCCCAGCGCAGGCAATGGTGTGATGTGCTATTGTGCAGAGCTGATCTAATAAATAGGCCGTTGAGTCATGAAATACTCTTATTTGGAGTTGAGGGGATTAAAACAGCAGTGCATGAGGTAGTTAGTGGTACTGGAGCAGGAAGGATCAGGTTTGGTTGGGGAGACAGGAGAGGATGAAGATTATTCCATGTGTTAAGGACATATAATCAAGGGTTTGGGCCTGTCAGCTGCATAAGCAAAACATAAACACTGGGAAGTGGTGAGTGATGTGCAAACTCACATGTACGTTTGCGATGTGGTCCGCAGACTCACTTTCACCTGCTCCTCGAATCCTAAGAATTTAAGGTCTTCTGGCAGAAGTTCCCAGAACAGCAGACTGCATGTAATTCAGAATTGAGCATGCCTTTTAAATTGCAATTCAATTACTAAATTTAAATTTGATTTAAAGTAGAAAACAGGATGCAGAATTGTGATTTAAATTTCAATACAAAGTAGAATACAATAAATTGAAATTCAAGTAACAAATTTTTAACTAGAAAAGCAGTTTGTCATTTTTAAGAGAGATAGATAGGCAGACAGACGGACAGACAGACACACAGATAGACAGATAGATAGATAGACAGATATCAGAATATAGATAGACAGAATATACGGGCCTGTATAAATGATAGAATTTACATTTTTGGGTGAACTATCCCTTTCAGTGGGCCAGAACTGCCTAAAATCGAAATAAACAAGAGTCTTGCTCATAGAACGCTACGTGGTGCACTGCTTCTTTAAGTCTGACCACTGCCACATGAAACAGATGTACCTAATAAAAGTATGAAAGCTCTTTGAAATCGATCTAATCTGAGACAACAGACTGAGCAAAGCCTACAACATACACAGACTTGAGCGGGATTTGCAGGCTGCTGAATTCCTGCGGCGAGACAGCTGGTCGCTACAGCGCATTCGAACCCACGGCGCTCTAGAGCTTTAATCACGGCAGATTCAACACTTCATTCAGTCTCACTGTTGCTGAGCAACCCGTGAGCCAACCTGGGCCGTTCCGAGTGAGGGGATCGGCTGTCTATAAAGGGTCCGGCGGTTTATATTAATCAGCATGATGCCGTTAGATTCTTTCATTTTGATTAAGGTTCCTCCCCACCTCCTGACAGGTGGTCTGTCTGTCCCAAGCTGCCCTATTGTCCTGCAGTAATCACTCTCTGCCCTGGACATAGGGAGGAATGGGGAACAGTCACCCTGGTGTGTGAAAGTCTGCAGTTTTTCTGCCAGGCCACTACGGGTGTTGTGTTTCGGCCGCCCTTGACCTCTCTCGCGTTTGTTTGTTTGCACTTAACCACTCATTATAGTGGAGATTTTATGATGCCACCCCCCAACGTTTTTACAGGCTCTTAATGAGGCCGGGTGAGAGAGAGCAGGGACATCTGGAAGCACAGCTGACATCCACTAAAAAGTTTAAAATGGAGTTAAAGAATCAGACAGCACACAACTGAGGGGAGTCAATAAGTCAAAATGTATCCACCAGCTTAGCACAGATGTTCTAGCTTGTCAGTAATTCAACCTCAATAGCTACATTTGAAATCTGTTTGCTCTGATAATACTGAAGTTCACTTTATTTATACACTATTTATTAATATTTCAAGTTATCTTATTTAGATATTGAGTTTTCAAGATTATTTCAAGTTTTAATAACTTTATTTTTTTAATATTTCTAAATAGCTTTAATTTATTTTTATTTAAATTTTAGTAATTTAGTACTTTTATATGAAATATATTTTATTTCATATAAAAGTACTATACTTTTATAAAATGAAAACATATTAAATAATAAAGACTGTACTAAATAAAAATATTTCTTTTTAAATTAAATGTTTTTATTTTATTCTATTCTTTATTTTTTTATTATATTTTTTGTCAGAACAAAGTACATTGAAAGTATTCAAAGGCATCCATTTTTCACTTATTTATTTTATTTTATTTAAGTTATATTTAAATTTTTCAGTAGTTTTTCTAGTTAAATGTAACCTGGTATACTGAAAGTCAATGGGGTTCAGTGTCCAGTGACGTTCTTCAGAGTATCTTTTTTTTTTTTTTTTTTTTTTGTGTTCCACAGAAAAAAGAAAGCCATGCACATTTGGAATGACATGAGGGTAAGTAAGTGATGACAGAAGTGTCATTTTTGTTTGAATTTAAGTCTTTGTCTGGTTATTTTATTTGTTGGATCAGTGCATCAGCCAATAGAATAACGGCAAATCCAGTTTTGCTTTAATGACATATAACTAAATGGCTAACATTGTACATTGGTATACATTGGTATCAAAAGAAATAGCATAAATGTACACACACATGCACAAGCAAGTGCATAGGCACATGAATGTACACACAGAGACAATGTTGTGTGTACGTGCAGTTGTTGCGTTCCTCGGCCAGAAGTTTTATATTTTCCACTTTTTCACCATGAAGTTCAAACTGTGGAATGACTCTCTTTGGTGCTATTAGCTTACTTTATTTGACTGGGAATCATTCTAGCACAGAGAACACTGACAGGATACTTAAACACAGAACTCTATAGAGGACAGAACTTGAGAAAAGGTCATGGAGGACAAAAAAAAAAAAAAAAAACCTGAAAACACTGTCCTGATCTGAAAATTAAAGGGATAGTTCACCCAAAAATGAAAACGCTGTCATCATCTATTTAATGTTATGTTGTTCCAGATGCATATGACTTTCCTTTTTTTTTTCTGTGAAACAGATACATTTTGAATATGACTCATTCAGACTAGTTTTGTGATTTGGACAAACTGATTAATTCAGATACGACTCAAAAGAACAGTTCATGAATTGGGTATTGCATCGCTTGTCAAGACCTCTCCTAAATGTACAGAGATTTTCTTCAAAAGTTCACCTTTTGTATTCCATGGAAAACATCATACAGGTTTGGAACGACATGAGGGTGAGTAAATGATGACAATTTTTTTCTTGAGTGAACTATTCTTTTAAAGAAGAAATTATGTTGTAAAAAACAAACAAACAACAACAAAAAAAAACATTATTTTGTTCCAGCCTTAAAATGTTAAAGACCTTATCAGCCTGCTCAAAAACAATGGAACATGAAAAAAAAAAAAAAAAAAAAAAAAAAAACTTTCCATTTGGTGTTTGCAATGGAAACTTGTGAAAGGATACACAGACTAATTTCACCTCTTTGAATGTGTTGTGGCAGAACCACCTTTAATAATACCACATGACTGAGTGGAATGGAAATTTTCTGTCCCTAAAATGTCCATAAAACAAGCCCCCTGCCCATTACAAAGGAAACTGCACTGGGCACACTTGTGCCTGTTCAGCCACTGTTTTTTTTTTTTCATTCTATTTTTCCTTTTGCTTTCTCTCCGAGTTTCTCACTCCTTAAAGTTGGGGCTGGATGCCCTGTGAAAGCATGCTAATTAAGGTAAGTTGCTCTGCTACGATTTTGTCTGGGTCAGTTTTGGGTCAGTAACATCTTAAACACTCCATCGCCACATTATAAACCCACATTAGTAAAGGTATTTCACAAAACCATGCAACTAATTGTGGCATGACGCACTTTGTTAGAAAGTCTAAAGATAGAAAAAAAAAAAAACATAACTAAGAGGTTTAAATAAATAGAAGGTGGATGTAAAATCAAATTGGACATTGAACGACACATTAAATGTTATATTATGATAAACCTAATGATTGCTTGTTATTCATACCACTTAAACTAATCTAATTTTAAATTTGTTTAGTTGTTAATTATTAGCACCTTAAACTAAATTAAACTTGAATCAATAGTCGTTGTCAAACATTGCACTACCCTAAAGATGCCTGTTTTAAATTAAGTCAGGACTTTACGTAACAAGATCTTTGTATTTCATAATTTGAAAGAAAAATAAAAGTGTTCAAAGTTGTTAAAACTCAGTGGCGCTAATTACATTCTTAAAAGCCCATCATATAAAAATATACCAAAGACCTATAAAACAGTGTGATTCAAGGAATGTGTTTTTATTATCAAAACCTACCGAACAATTAAGACCAACCTTGGTGGAAACTAATGGCCACAAGACTGGCCTCGCTAGGACTGACTGACGTGACGGTGTGCTGATCGATCGCGACAGCATAAGGAAACACATGCGTGCCGTGTGTTGGGTACATGAGGCCCCGTAAAAAGCCCCTGCCTGAGTGCTGGGGTGGAGAATGGCGACTTTTGGCTGTTTATGGTGAGTGATAATAGCCCCTCCATAAAACAAACCCTGTGCTAATTATGCTGGTGGTCACACAACAGAACCTCAGCAGTAGTTCTAATGACTTACACTGTGTAAAGAAAGTAGACATAAATCCTATGGGACATGTAACAAACATTATCCAAACACAATCAAATATGTTTTATATCAGCATACTGAGACTTAATATGAATATATACATATATACAGGTGCATCTCAATAAATTAGAATGTCATGGAAAAGTTCATTTATTTCAGTAATTCAACTCAAATTGTGAAGCTTGTGTATTAAATAAATTCAATGCACACAGACTGAAGTAGTTTAAGTCTTTGGTTTTTTTAATTGTGATGATTTTGGCTCACATTTAACAAAAACCCACCAATTCACTATCTCAACAAATTAGAATATTTCATAAGACGAATTAAAAAAACATTTTTAGTGAATTGTTGGCCTTCTGGAAAGTATGTTCATTTACTGTATATGTACTCAATACTTGGTAGGGGCTCCTTTTGCTTTAATTACTGCCTCAATTCGGCGTGGCATGGAGGTGATCAGTTTGTGGCACTGCTGAGGTGGTATGGAAGCCCAGGTTTCTTTGACAGTGGCCTTCAGCTCATCTGCATTTTTTGGTCTCTTGTTTCTCATTTTCCTCTTGACAATACCCCATAGATTCTCTATGGGGTTCAGGTCTGGTGAGTTTGCTGGCCAGTCAAGCACACCAACACCATGGTCATTTAACCAACTTTTGGTGCTTTTGGCAGTGTGGGCAGGTGCCAAATCCTGCTGGAAAATGAAATCAGCATCTTTAAAAAGCTGGTCAGCAGAAGTAAGCATGAAGTGCTCCAAAATTTCTTGGTATAAGGGTGCAGTGACTTTGGTTTTCAAAAAACACAATGGACCAACACCAGCAGATGACATTGCACCCCAAATCTTCACAGACTGTGGAAACTTAACACTGGACTTCAAGCAACTTGTTCTATGAGTTTCTCCACCCTTCCTCCAGACTCTAGGACCTTGGTTTCCAAATGAAATACAAAACTTGCTCTCATCTGAAGAGAGGACTTTGGACCACTGGGCAACAGTCCAGTTCTTCTTCTCCTTAGCCCAGGTAAGACGCCTCTGACGTTGTCTGTGGTTCAGGAGTGGCTTAAGAAGAGGAATACGACAACTGTAGCCAAATTCCTTGACACGTCTTTGTGTGGTGGCTCTTGATGCCTTGACACCAGCCTCAGTCCATTCCTTGTGAAGTTCACCCAAATTCTTGAATCGATTTTGCTTGACAATCCTCATAAGGTTGCGGTTCTCTCGGTTGGTTGTGCATCTTTTTCTTCCACACTTTTTCCTTCTACTCAACTTTTTGTTAACATGCTTGGATACAGCACTCTGTGAACAGCCAGCTTCTTTGGCAATGAATGTTTGTGGCTTACCCTCCTTGTGAAGGGTGTCAATGATTGTCTTCTGGAAAACTGTCAGATCAGCAGTCTTCCCCATGATTGTGTAGCCTAGTGAACCAAACTGAGAGACCATTTTGAAGGCTCAGGAAACCTTTGCAGGTGTTTTGAGTCGATTAGCTGATTGGCATGTCACCATATTCTAATTTGTTGAGATAGTGAATTGGTGGGTTTTTGTTAAATGTGAGCCAAAATCATCACAATTAAAAGAACCAAAGACTTAAACTACTTCAGTCTGTGTGCATTGAATTTATTTAATACACAAGTTTCACAATTTGAGTTGAATTACTGAAATAAATTAACTTTTCCACGACATTCTAATTTATTGAGGTATGTGTGTGTGTAAGTATGTGTGTGCGTGCCTGTTTTTATATCCCGGTGGGGACTTAAACCTGAATACACACAGACTCATGGGGACTCGTGTCACGGTGGGGACCTGTGAGAGTGTGATACACAGGAAAAAAAAAAATTAAATATATTATTTTCCGGCCAAAATAAATTTCAAATATTCATAGACAACACATTTTAAAGACTTTTTTTGTAATATATTAATTTTTATATTTTATAATAATAATAATAATAATGATAATAAATATATATATATATATATATATATATATATACACACACAGTCATGGCCAAAAATATCAGCACCCTTGGTAAATATGATCAAAGAAGGCTGTGAAAATTTTCTCTAATACACGTTGGACACAATTATTGGTACCCCTAGAAATTCTTATGAGTAAAATATCACTTAAGTATATTCCCATTCATTTTCACAATTTTGAGCACTCCAGGGTGATTATGAACATGAAATTATCCAGCCATGGCTTCCTGTTTCACAGAAATATAAATAGGAGGGAAAACAAAGCCCAAATTCCTTTAATCATCCATCAAATTGAAAAAGAAAAAACAAAGAATATATTTCTGATGTGCAGCAAAAGATAATTGAGCTTCACAAATTAGTGAAGTGGCTTTAAGAAAAGAGCTAGAGCAGTGAAAATTCCCATTTCCACCATCAGGGCAATAATTAAGAATTTCCAATCAACATAAAATGTTACAAAACTGCCTGGAAGAGGACGTGTGTCTATATCGTCCTAATGCACGGTGAGAAGGAGAAGTTTGAGTGGCTAAAGACTCTCCAAGGACCACAGCTGGAGAATTGCAGAAAATAGTTGAGTCTCGGGGTCAGAAAACCTTAAAAAAAAATTGTCAAACAGCACCTACATCACCACATGTTGTTTGAGAGGGTTTCAAGAAAAATTATCCTAGGTCATCCAAAAACAAACTCCAGCATATTCAGTTATTAGACACGACTGGAACTTCAAATGGGACTGGCTTCTATGGTCAGATGAAACTAAAAAATGAGCTTTTTAGCAGCAAACACTCAAGATGGGTTTGGTGAACACAGGGATAAAAAGTACCCCATGTGTACAGTGAAATATACTGCTGTATTTTTGATGTTGTGGGTCTGTATTTCTGCTGGAGGTCCTGGACATCTTGTTTAGATACATGGCATCATGGATTCTATCAAATACCAACAGATAAAAAATCAATAAGTGACTGACTCTGTTAGAAATCTTTTAATGGGCCATGTTTGGATCTTCTAACCATACAATAATCCAAACACAAACCTCAAAAACAACACAAAAATGGGTCACTGAGCACAAAACCAAGCTTCTGCTATGGCCATTCCAGTCCTCTGACCTGAACCTTATAGAAAATGAGTGGGGTGAACTGAAGAGAAGAAGCACCAACATGGAGCTGGGAATCTAAAGGGTCTGGAGCGATTCTGGATGAAGGAATGGTCTCTGATCTCTTGTCAGGTGTTCTCTAACCTCATCAGGCATTATAGGAGAAAATTTAGAGCTGTTAAACTGGCAAATGGAGGTTTCAAAAAGTATTGAATAAAAGAATGCCGTTAATTGTGTCCAATGTGTATTAGAGAAAAACTTTTATTTCATAATGATATTTCCCCCCATTTTAAATTCTTATTATCCAATGAAAGGTTACATTTTTGTGATTTTTTTTAAATAAAAGATCAAAAGGATTAACAATGCAGATTAATTTTCACAGCCTTCTTTGAACATATTTACCAAGGGTGCTGATATTTTTGGCCATGACTGTATATACATACATATACATACAGAATATATATGCTAACTTATGATAGAAGGTTTAAATGATAATAATATATTACATATATTTGAATTAATATATGTGTTATGTATATTTGAAAAGTATTTTGGCCAGAAAATAATATATAATTTTTTTTTTTGCCATATATCACTACCATAGAGATGTACTATATATAGACCCCCTTGAGGTTCAGGCCAGTGTTATATCTGTTGCTTAGGAAGATGAATAAGAACCAGAAAAAAAAAAAAAATGCAGTTACTTACTGACTAAGATTAGCAGTTAAGTTTGTAGTACAGGTGGTCCTGGATCTAACTCCAGATACTGACTTGGAACAAAAGTATCCCTCTCGTTTTATCAAACACACAACTAACAAATTAACCGTGCTTGCCAGACTTCTCGAGTTTCTGGTTCACTCATTTCAACTTTACCAACAATACAGTTCAGACCATCACCTATAGCCCTAATATGAGAGCCGTTCCTTATTTGGTTAGACAATCTCTTTTTCCATCCCTTATCCTGACGGGTGCTTGGACCTCAGGACACTGCAGATAAAAGCCTGACTGGCCATAAAGACTTATTTATATTTTCTAGCATCAATAAAGCAATCATCCTCCAACAATTTAATCTACTAGATTTTAATGCCGGCTGTTAGGAGAAAGAGATTTATGAGCGCTGTGAGGTGTTTCGTGAGAATGGAAAAACACAGCCTTAACAGGGACCTGGCACGCCGCTCGTCCAAACCCTCAACTAAAGTCGTCTCTTTTCAATTTTACTGTGCACACAAAGCCCCAACAGGAATATTAGTCTATCCATCCATGATCCGCTCCTCCCAGACATCCTCTTCCTGCCATACTCGCTTGTTCTGAGTTGTAAAAGGCAGGCCTGTAAATATACTGTCAACGGTTAAAACTACAACAACAAGAGAGCTTTTACAGCGATGGAATAAAATACTGATACACTGTCTCCATCCACATGCTGCCCTGCATTTGCAAAAACATATACAACAAAAAATGCTCTACATATGGAGACATTGTTTTTGCTCATTACTGCTGCACATCAGCTCACTGTTTGTACTGTTTCTACATTATTTACATCATGAACAGCACACCAGACATTCTGAATTCATACTCAATAATTGATCAAAAATTGATGAAAAACAAAATGTATGATCATGTTTCATTTCATTATATAAAAACATGATGTATAAGCATGATATAAAACATAATATAATGCTTATAAGTAAGACTTTTTGTAAGATCAGTAAAAAAAAAAAAAAGAAAAGAAAAAGAAATTAATTTATTCAGCAAGGATGCAGTAAATTTGTCAAAAGTGAAAGTAAAAACATTTATAATTTTACAAAAAATATAATAAAATGTAATAAATGCATTTAAAATTATTCTCTCGTTATCATTGCTTGTGTTCCAATAACAAAGGCAGTACTCATTGTTATGTAAGCAATAAAAGCATGCAAGAGGGAATCATATTAAATTCATTGTTTTATTTCATGAATTGTTGAATTCCCTTACATTTGCTTGTGCTTTAGGTTGCCAACCCTTAACACAGACAATCAAAGTTGGGTAAGGTTGTCGGTGAGCTGAAGTATTGCACATCATAGTAATGTATTCTGAGGTGCCAGAACATGACATACTGTTTAAATCAGTACCCTGAAAACTCACAGCATGAGATTCTGAGGGAAGTTTCTAAGGGTTTCTAAGCTGAGTCTGTGGCAAACTGCAGTTTGCCCTTGTGGCAGCTTGTATTTCACACACTGTTTGAAGAAATTTAGAGTGAAAATAAGCCAACAAACACCACAGCCCTACTGAACGTCCACAAACACACAAATTCTCTGCGCTACAGCTCTCCAACACCCCGCACAAAGGCAGACAATGCTATGTCAGAGCACCCACTGAGAACTGTCATCAGTCAGAAGCTCTGGTGACGACATTCACTCGGCGCAGAGAGAAAACGTACTGTTCCCTAGAGAAAGACGATAGAGAGAGAGAGAGGGGTTGAGAAAGTGAAGGATGTGGAGTGAGGAGAGGGTGAAAAGCAAGGCAGCGAGAGAAGTGGATAGAACGGATAATGAAGGAGAAATCAAAAGGGGACAAATAGGGATCAGCAGCTTTTCCCTGCTCACCTGTGTTCAAAGGCCAGGCTCTGGCCCATGCAGTCTCCCAGGGTCATGCCTCATTGGAACACAAACATCCTGCCCGGCCCATGTGGCTTTTTATCTGCTCCCTTCCCTGCCTTCCCCTCCACCAGTGCAACCTGTAACCATATCCTACCTGCAGCGTATCCCTTACAGGCATTCATCAACATCAGCCATTAAGGCCTGTTCTGGGGAGAGAAAAAAACCTAAATAGAATTTTGAGGTATATGAAAAAATGTTATATTAGCTAATAGATAAAGGAACTGTAATGATTATGGGTATTTTTTTAAACTTTTTTAAAAAATTTTTTTTAAGTAATTAATATTTGGGGGGCAGGAAATGCAATTCATCAATTGATATCAGATGATAGCATTACAATAATCTATGTGCCATTTAAAGTATTTTATTATTTATTTATTTATTTATTTTTGACATTTTTTGAAAAATGTCTCTTATGCTTACCAAGACTGCATTTATTTGATAAAAATATAGTAAAAGCAGTAATATTATGTAATATTAATACAATTTAAAATAACTATTTTCTGTGTTAATGCATTTTAAAATGTAATGTGAATTTTTAGTAATCTTTACTCTAGTCTTCAGTGTCACGTTGTCCTTCAGAAATCATTTTAATATGCTGATATGATGTTCAAATTATTATTATTAATGTTGAAAATGTGATCAATGTGATGCATCTTTTCAGGAGTATTTGATCAATTCATAGCTTTCAGTCACGTGACCGGCTCAAAGACCTGGAGGGCAAAACATCCATAGAACAGCAGGACAAGCGTGTCAATTGTCCATCTGTTTCACAGCCGCAAATATTTAGATCATTTCTCAAAAGAATAAAACAAAGGAATGTGAACAAAATGCAAGTTTTGGGCATTTGCAATCCATATTGGACACCCGCGACAATATTTCAATCATTAAACAGTGCGACAAAACATTGTAAAACACTTAAAGTGCCTTAATATATTTAAAACAGTAATATTAAAATATCAAATTCAGTAATCTCTATAGTTAATGATGCATAGTTTAAATAGGCAAGCAGATGAGACCGGAATATGAACGCAATCCGCTTAATGGTTCAATGTTTTCCTTCTAATGGTTTTCTATGGGAAACCATTTGACGTGAAACTTTGCACATTGCGTTTATATTCTGGCTTCATCTGCTTCACTGTACAAAATATACATCATCAATAATGTGTTTACTGAATTTTGCCTTTTAACATCTGCGTTTTACTACATTACTACTTAATTCAAACTGCGTAAAAATAACTGGCAGTCAGTGGAGCAAAGCTTCGTTTTGCCCTCCAGGTGGGCGTTCCTATAAGGGTGTGACGTCACGTGAAAACTATCAATAGAAAGTTCAAAAACAGCATTAATTTATAATAGAAATGATTGGTAACATTATTAATGTCTTCACTTTTGATCAATTTTGTGCATTCTTGAAGAGCAAAAGTAATAATTTATTTAAAAAAAAAAAAAAAAAAGCACAGGGCTGTATCAGAACTAGATGCCACCAGCACCCTGCATTTAGCCAATTTCCGGAGAGACTTCCAAACTTTTACCTTGAATGAACAGCAATTACATGCCGGCTGGCACATCAGATAGAGAACTGCCTTGGGCAATGGAGAAGTGTCAGTCAGACTACATACAGATAGAGAGAGAGATGTTGGTACGAGAGGAACCAACTCTTCCTTTGTCCCTTTTTGCTAAATGGAGATTTTATCTGCCAAAACACTGCATGTGAACATGCAAAGGAAGCCATATTCTGTTCCTACAACATATGGTCAACAATAAATCCTTACATCTTGAAAGAAATTATTACAAACTAGAAAAGGTGTTATGAGTAGTTGGTAAAGTGATAAGATTTTTTGGAAGAAATTGCAGTCAGAAATTTTCAATGGATGTCTATATAGTTGATCATCAGAAAAATGCTACTTTAATCAGACAGTTAAAACAGGCTGCTGGAATTCTGCTGGATATAGCTTGAGAGAAAGGTTTAGAATTTTCATCTCTTTCTACAATAACAGTATATACATTTTTTACTGTCTATGTATTTTAAAAAAAAAAGTCTGTTTGTGACTGTATATATTTTTTAAAGATTTTAAAAGAGTTTGTGAATTTCGTCTCTGTGCTGTTCATATTCTCCTGTGTTGTATAGATGATGACAAAACCATGAGTCACACATTGAACAATAGACCAACAAGAACTCAGGAATGGTCTAGAAAACATTTTTCTAGACCAAACTTTTCAGTACTGGAGATTTTCAGGAATCTCACCAACACCAGCTCAATTAAAATGGAAAATTAGTTGAAAATACTTTCTTTTTTTTTCTTTTTTTTTTTTGTGTCAAAGGTAAAATTTGTTTGTTTCATGCATGTGGATTATCAAAGAAAAAAATGCAAGAAAACCTCCTCACTTACATTCTTTAAAAGCTCAAATTTGACCATGCAAAAAATAAACAGTAAATAAATAAATTAATAAATAAATTTATACTGTTTAAATGGGTCTGAAAGATTTTCTTTAAAACAAGTCATACTTTTTATTACTTACTTTTACATACTTTTATTCAGCAAGGATTCATTAAATTAATCAAAACTGAGTCATTTATATTATTACAAAAGTTGTTTATTTCAAATAAATGCTGTTCTTTTGAACTTTTCATTTATCACGGAATCCTGAAAAAAATGTTGCCTTATTAAATGTATTACAGTTTTTACAAAAATATTAATCGATTGATTAAGAAATGTTAATTGAGCACCAAGTCAGCATATTAAAATGAAGTAACACTGAAGACTGGAGAAATGGCTGCTGAAAATTCAACTTTGACATTACAGGAATAAATTTCATTTTACAATATATTAACAAAGAAAAGTGTTACCTTAAATTGTAATAATATTTTATAATATTGCTATTTTTACAGTATTTTTAAATCAAATAAATGCAGACTTGGTGATCATAAAAGACTTCTTAAAGAATTACAGAATTCTTAAATCTTACAGACCCCAATCTTTTGAAAGAAAGCCGTATATGGCAGCTATTTTGATGGATAGCATTAGCCACATTTGCTCTAAAAAGCTCTGACCCAGAGGACTTTATCAGGCAAGAGGTGTGCAGGCATTTTTTTTGCGTATATGGGTTTGTTGTGTGTCTGTGTTTGCTGTGGGGCCATTCCTTCACCCGCATGAGTGCAAAGCAGATTATGATGCCCCCATCAAACTTTACACCTTCTTTACCCCACCACGCTCTTTTGCCTTTCCTCTCTAAACATCTTCAGCAAAGTTGCAACAGATCCAAAATTCTTTTGTGCGCTACGTGAACCAAACTAATGTTGTTTGGGTCTGGATATGGACAGGCTGTCTTTCCAGTATCAACAATAAACAATATTAATCAGTAATAACCACTCATTATACACAATACAGTTTGAATAATCACCACCGATGAAAACAAAGCTTCAATGGTTTGAGGAAGCATTCCTTCCGCTGATGTATGTACTCAACAGACCAGATGTAATTGGTTGTAGTTAACGTGGTTGGCCAGAATCAGTGCACTGCTGTGGCCACAGATAAGTAGTTCTACCATCCACCCATATTCCCTCATTTCCTATACTTTCACTGGGCTAGACAGAGGGCTCTGATTGGCTGAGCTGATGGCCCTAGGCCATGCTTTTCACAATACTACTTTTATCTTTCTATCTCATACAATTTGCCTTGTTCAGTCCCTGCAAGCAAAATCAAAGCTACAGACCTGTGGTGTCAGCAATACAATAATTTACCTTTGTTCTTAAGTTGTGAAGCATTATGAAATTACATATGGATACCAGTCCAATTTGACCTCTCTAAACTGAATTTTTGCTAAAAAATAAATGTACAGTCAACTGGTTACCATCATAAATTTCAAAAGGGTGATCAGGACCTCAACTAGGTTACTCAGACAAACAAACAAACAAACAATTAATCAAACAAACAACTTACCTACTTACCGACCTAGCTACCTACCAACCATCCATCCAACCACCCATTCATCCAACTGACTGACCGACCGAACGAATGAACAAACAACTTACCTATCTACTACCAACCATTCATACAATCAACCTAACAAATGAATGAACAAACAACTTACCTATACCTACCAACCATTCATCTGACCGAACAAATGAACAAACAAACGAATGAATGAACGAACAAACAAACAAAGAACTTACATGCCAACCTACCAACCAATCGAGCAAACTAGCGAACAAACAAACAACTTACCTACAAATCCTGGGTTATTTTTTTAACCCAAATGCTGGGTTGAGCCTTTTGGGTAATTTTTTTGGGTTATTTTTTCAGTGTTTGGGTAGTTTTTGTGTAACCCAGCCCCTGGGTCAAATGTAACAACCCAGTGTTTGGGTAGTTTTTTAGTTTTACCCAGCTCCTGGGTCAGACATAACCCAGCAGTTGAGTTATTTATCGCGAGGATTCTGTGTCGTCTTCTGGAGAGAGCAGTTGTAAGTGCCATCAAATTGATGCATTTCTTCGGTAAATACAGGTTTGTGTACATTTTATTTTATATATAAAATCGTTACTGTGCTGTATATCGTTCTGTTACATGCAGAGCAACATACAGGCCACCTCGTAAAATATGTACGAATTGCCGCGAGATCGGGCTGGTTTTATCGCGTGATGGAAAAGCCTGATACTCTGCATAAAATAAACAATTTTATTCATAAAGATACAGAATACAAATACTTTGGATGTTAAAATATTTCCTCAGAGCTGTTTACTGTTTGTTTTTGAGCAGGCTGTGAAGGCAGTCACACTTTATTTCGGCTATGAGTGAAACGCAGGGCAGCGGTCTCAGCCGTGAGCAGTTCCCCACCGAACACGACTCCAGCTCGAGCACGAGAGCCAGCGCCGTTACGGTGGAAACAGAACAACAGAGACTGGACGATTACACGTGAATTACTTCTGTTTAATGTTTAATGATTAATATTTACTTTTAATCTTCGTTAAACAAGTTTAAATAGGCAATATGTGTACATAAAAACGATAAACAATGCTGTAAATGATAAATAAAAGAAAATAAAGGAAGTTATCATGCAAACCAGTGGTTGTGTGGAGTATTTTACAAAAGTTTAGATAAGTTAATCTGTAAACATTATTTCATGTATAAAGTAAAAAATAAGCTGTATTATAATAAAAATGAATTAACCCATTAGCTGGGTTAAATCAACCCATTATGATGGGTTAAATAAATAACCCAATTTGCTGGGTAAAATTAACCCAAAATGTGTTCTGTCCTATATTTACCCAGCACTTGGGTTAAAAACAACCCAGATTGGGTTGTTTTTAACCCAGTCTTTTTTTAGAGTGTACTACCTACCAACCAAACATCTATCTATCCATCCATCCATCCAACCAACCAACCAAAAGAATAAACAAACAAACAACTTACCAACCAACCATCCATCCATCCATCCAACTGACCAAACGAATGAATGAACGAACAAACAACTTAAGTACCTACCAATACCAACCATCCAAAACACCAAGTGACCGAACGAACGAAACAAATGAATAAACGAACAAACAAACTTACCTACTTCCTACCAACAAACCATCCAACCAACCAAATGAATGATCTATCCAACTACCCGAATGAATGAACAAATGAACTAACAAACAACTTACCTACCTGCCGTCCATCTAACCAACCATCCAACCAACCAAACAAACGGCATTCAAAAGTCTGAGACCATTATTGAAAATGCTTTTCTTTGCATTAGAATTTATCAAAACAACAACTTGAGTTGAAAGTTGAACTGAAAAATTTACATTCCTCTAACTTTTGCTTTAATGATAGCAGCACTCAAGCTGCATGAACTGCCCAAGGTAGTGTCAAAAATTTTCTTATTAGTGACCTAGAAATAGTGCAGAATATTAATCTTTTTTAAATTCATTTTATGTCATAATGTTCCTTTGTTTGGATAGCAAATCTGTCAATTATACAGTTTAGCAGTAAAAAAATTAAAAAATAAAATAAAAAAGACCACCGAATGCCATGACTGACCAAACAGAATCAACTTTCTAGAGCAAGAACACCTTCAACTGCGGGTTGTGAATACGTGCACACTCTCAAATGTTTAGATGTCTGATGGGGCCTCAAAGGGACAAAGCACAAAAGCAAAACAGAAAAAAGGAACTTACATTACAGTGTCAGTGTATCTCTCTGGATCTGTTTATTTCTGCTCTGTGTTGAAAGGAAATCTTCCATCTGATCTGGGCAGTAAAATCTTCTCACAGGGGAAGCTGAGATTTTATCTGTCAAAGATTTACACAGAGAGTTTCAGAGACATGTTCTGTGTTAAGTGCTGTGATTGATTAGGACTCAAATCTATGTTTGTTTCTGGCGTGTGTGTCTAGGCCTCATCCCCTGATGCCAAGAGTTTTCCAAGTAAGATAAATCACAATCTGTTTTTATTTTGCAGAAATATTCCACTACATAAAAATATTTTTCTTAATCAGTATTTTGTCTTGTTTTCCAGTAAAAACATCCTTAAAACAAGATGTATTACATCATAAGCAAAGCTGGTTTGAGAGAAAATATAAATTGTTTATTTTTTTTACCCACTCCATAATTTATTTTCTTGATTAATGCAGAAATATAATAGAATTTTGAGAGGTTTCTGCTTAAAACAAGACAAACATATTTCAAAATGGTACTATTTACAATTATATATATCACTGTATGAAAAAAATCAGTAGAAAAATGGATAATGTCCTGTTTTCGTTAAATTTACAGACATACAACCCTAAAACACTACACAATGCGATGCATAATAAAAAAATAAATAAATAAAAAATAAAAAAAATAGAAAGAGAAAAAGAAAATTTATTTATATTAACACAATATATTGGACCATAGTTTTATGGACTTTTATTTGACCTCTCAACATTGTGTATCTGCTATAAATATATTTCACAGGTATATGATTTACAATCATATATTTTAATCACATCATCATATTCATATTTATGTATTACAATCATATCATTATATACATATTTTTACTGTAAGAAAATGCTGATACTGAAGTTTTTTTTTAAGAAGCAATCCTGAACTAAACTTTAAATAGAAAAGATCAATACCATCCATCCCACAGCAAACATTTCCACGTGTGGGTGCAAACACAGTGAAAGTGGCGACGAGCAAAGAAAGAAAAGGAAAACGGGGGTCAAAATAACACCTTTCCAGCTATTCAGGGACAGTCCGGGTGTGAAAGAGAAGACCATGTCCAAAAGCTGTTTGTTTTCAAACGTTTGACGGCTGCATACATTCCTGCACGGCTCCTCACTCAGCCTCGGCACTTTAGGTACACAATCAGAGTCACTGTTCCATCGCTCTTATCGCAGCAAGAGCACACAGAACTGCCTCACCTCCTCTCCCGCAGCCCAAACACACACTATATTCACCCAGCGTGTCGGTCGTGCCAGCCTCTGACCTGTGGGCATGTCCTCCCCCTGCAGCGCTCATGCGGGCACCTTCTGTCATTTCATCGTCATCAGCTCTGTCACAGATGTCATTCTTGAGATCTATCTATCTGTTCGTCCATCCATCCATCGGTCTGTTTGTCGGTCTATCTATCTATCTGTTCGATCATCCATCCATCCATTCATCCATCAGCCTATCTATTTGTTCATCCATATATCCATCCATCCATCAGTCTATCTATCTGTTTATCCATCCATCCATCCATCCTTCAATCCATCCACAGATAGATAGATAAATAGATAGATAGATATGTACGTGCTATCTATCTGTTCATCCATCAATCCATCCATCCATCAGTCTATCTGTCTGTTTGTCCATCCATCCATCCATCCACTTGTCTATCCATCCATCCATCCATCCATCCATCGGTCTATCTATCTGTTCGTCCTTCCATCCATCCATCTATCTCTCTGTTTGTCCATCCATCCATCTGTCAGTCTATCTATCTGTTTGTCCATCCATCCATCCATTCGTCGGTCTATCCATCTATCAATAAATAGATAGATAGATAGATAGATAGATAGGTAGATAGATAGATAGATAGATAGATAGATAGATAGATAGATAGATAGATATGCCTTAACAACTGATTATCAATGCCATAGCAATAACTCACATACTTTTCATATTAAAAAAACTCTTGATTAGCACTAGATTTTTTTTCCAGTTGTTGATATTATGACCTATTATAAACTCTTCTGGCTTTATTTCTCTCCACATGAGAGAAGACTGAAGGCCAACATCACATGCTACACACGCAAACCCACTGACATTCGGAATGATTCCTATCGCAAGTGTTCCATTAAACCAGTCCCATCTTTAGGAATATTCAAGGGAGGAAAACAGAGGGGGAGAGGGAGAGATGTTCCTCTGAATCAGCTCCTGACTGCTGAGCAGAACCGCTGTGCGGTTTGGTAAATGGATATCTGCATCAAATTCAAAGCAGGTACAGTGCATGGGAGAAAGACTCATGCCAAACTAATAACCAGCAACAAAATGTGTGTGGTTTCACTCAGGAAATCAGTACTGAACGGTATATTTAGGTCAAGATAAGGAGACCAAAATGCTTGCTTAGGGGTATGAAGTTCAATACATCTTTGGAGAGCGCACGGATCTCGGCAGCCAGCTAAGGAAGCGTCTGAGAATGCATGACTCGCCCACAGAATGCATTGTTTTCTCAGTTTTTTTTTGCAGTTTAAATCAATTACACACCCAAAAAAGTATTGGTTGAATTAAATTTAGTTTTGGACACTGGTTGCAAACATTGGAAATGAGTTTTCTAAACATTAAATTAAACGGTGACCTTGAATGCCTTGTGTAGCAGAAACCCAAATGGATTGAGAAAACGCAATAAAATTTGACGTCAAAGTAACCCAACTTTTGCAGTTAACTACGAGTGAGCAACAGTGCAAATAGACTTACTGAACCAAGAAAACAAACATACAGTCTTTCAAACATACAGACTCATAATGTTTGACTCGTGCATCGACAACCAATGAGTTGAGCATTTGAAATGAAGTGATTGTCATCACACATTTAAATATAATTCTATTTAAAACATAACCTTAAAAGATAAATAATACAAATAAATATGAAATAACTTATAAACTTGTATATAATAAAATTATTAAGAAATTAATAATTATTAATTACATTTACTATATCAATTATATACATATTATATACATTTACTATATTTAAATTAATATTATTTATATTTAAATTATTTACTTTTTTTCAGTTATTCAGATTTTAGGTTTTCTTTAGTCCAGTTTTGCGACCCAAATGTATGCTTCAGATTTGATTGCTGGAAATTTTTCAGTATGTTCAATTGTGAAAGGCTGACAAAGGTAAGGAAAGAATGTACAAAATGACTAAATGCAATTTCCAAAGCAGAGATCACATTCTTCTTCAAGCATTCACTTCGTCTTCCTCTGCACAGAGCTCCAGCAGCGCTTCATGTCCTGTCCCAGAAACACAGCCCATATGGGTCAGCTCCATCAGCTGGAATTTGGGATAGAAAAAAGGTATAACTATGCATTTTTAATTTCATGTGGTCAGTCTCTCTGATCCACTGGCCATGTTTCAAATATATCCCTTCTTATTCTTGCTGAGAATTCATACTGGATCTATATCAAATTTATCTGAAAAATTATGCACAGAGCACAGGCCAGCTGAAAGCAGACTCTGGAGTCTCAGTTTGCAAAATTGCAAGCAGGTGTTTGTTCGTCATTCCCCTCTTTAGCTCACTTCAGAATGCCTCTATTTCTATAATAATTTCTGCATTTAAGCTCAACTTGCATCAAGCTCCACAAGCTTTCGTTTCATGCTGCTGGTCGTAAACACGAGAACGCCGTAATGCTGTTTCTTGGAACTAGTGTCTAAGGTGACCATAAATGAAGCCTGGTTTCCTCCACACTTCCTGCAGTAAAGAACAGTCATCGTTTTTGGCACCGAGAAACCAAGGGGGGAATGTGAGGGAGCAACATACCGTTTAATGCGAGACCTGACAAATACCACGATGATTTACTCTGAAACAGATCTGGAATAAGAGGGCGGCATTCTATAGGTTTTATAATGCACTAAACACCCACATGTGCACACCGCTGGATATTGTTAGTGTAAACAGCATAAAGAGAAGGGGTTTACGACTGCACCATGTGTGCTTTAGAGGAGTTAATCCAACTCTTGCTCTAATGGATGCTGGTTCTCTATGATAGACCAGACCTGGAGGTGCTGCCCCTAATGCAGGCGAGGAAAGGCTGGGGCCCCTTTGAACAGGTTCTGCACTATCCTATTCAGACTGTTCAACTGACTATGGAAAACACAAAGTGCCCATGTACTCACCATCATGTTGTTCCAAACCCATAAGACTTTCTTCAAAACAAATTAAGTAAATTATCAGGAATGTTTTACTCTGGAAGTGAACTTATCCTTTAAGATATTAAATGAAACCAGAAAGTACAGGTGACCAAAACCCAGAAGATCCAAAAAGGTCATAAAGCTGCTGAAAATGAATCCACATGAAGAAATTTGATCCTTTATTTGATGAACAGATTGATTTGAGCCTTTTACTCACATCTATACAATGATCAACACACATACATAAAGCACATCACATATAAACACAGAAGCTCAAACATGGATGCTCCATTCATGTGGAATCGTTTTACAACACCTTTATGACATTTTTAGTTTTGGTTAGCTAGACAAAAACCTCTCAGGTATTCTTAAATATATTGTAAGTTGTGTATTGAAGATTAACCACAGTATTATGGGTCTGGAATGCCACAAAGGTGAGTAAATATTGTCAAACTTTTCACTTTATCTGTTTAAAACTTTTAGAAACTCTGTTATGTACTCAATAACCTGGGTATGGATGTCTCAGAAGTTGAGAAGTAGGCCTACCACCCGAAAGCCATTTCACACTTTAACACCCCACAGCTGTGGTTCGAGGAGGGGTTCGTCCACCTTTGAGAGTGCCTCGCATCGCCTGAGGCTGCTGAGTGGGTGGAGCGCTGAAAACATAAGGGATCAAAGTCATGCTGTTGTGTACACACAGCAAGACAAAACTGACAAACATACGCTTCATCTGAACCCAAGACAAACTGAACTAGCCACACTCACCCATGCAGCCATAATCAGTTTCTCTCGCTTTATTTCTCCTAAAGGGAGAGTTTAATCAAAAATGAAAATGTTGTCATTTATTTACTTACCGTCATGTTGTTCCAAACCCCTGTTTTGGGGAAAAAAAAATAAATAAAAAATAAAAAAAAACCAGCTGTTTTCTATAAAATTACTGTTCATAGTGATTGGGTCTGTAAAAACATAAGACTTGTGCGCTATATTACAAGTCTTCTGAAGCCAGCAACTTGTTGACGTTAAACCTGCATCACTGGAACCCTATATGAGAACAGTGATGAAGAGGAATGAATAACTGCAAATGAATGATTGAGTGATTTACTCCATTTATTTCAGTCTGTTTGTCACATAAAGCTATATCACAGTGCTTTAGAAGACTGGAATGAATTTGGAATGTAGCACACAAGATAAATGAATAACTTCAATGCTACTTTAATTGCTTTTGGAGCTGCGTGAAGTCAAAATTCACCTTGTGCTCCACAGAAGAAACCAAGTCAAACTGGTTTTGTATTAGATGAGGGTGAGTAAATGATAAAATTTTCTTTTTTTGGGTGAACTATTCATTGTGAAACAGAAGTAATAAAAAAAGCATATTACAGACATAATATACTTTAAACCAATATACGTAAGTGCAAACTCAGAGCAATGTCTTCTGTTACTTAATTGTCTTACTTAAATGAAATTAGCTGAACTTCAGAGTGTTTTTGACCCATGTAAATAGGACTTAAGCACAGTTTTATGAATAAATTTATAATTACTTCCATCTTTGAAATATGATTAAAGTGCATTACCTTCAAATGCAATATTAAATAACAGACTACAGTTAAAATTTACAATAAAGTACTTTGCATGTGCTTTATGTTGGTAAATGCATCAGATTAAGCGTACGTTTCCTTTAAAGTCTGCCGAAACATAATGCTTTAAATTGTAAAGTAAAACTTTTAATTTGACCTTATTACAAAATGCACAAGTATACTTAATAATAATAATGTGTTAGGAAACAAGGTCATGTCAGGTTTGAAGTACACTACAAGTACTCAATTCATTACATTCAAGCACACTTCTTTTTCACAAGGCATTTCAGGTTTTAATGCCCAAAGCACAGAGATTTCATCTTGTAAGATTGAGAGAAAAAAAACAAAAATAATCTCTACAATCATTATGCCTAAGACTATAGACAGTGATGTAACCCAAGCATGACACTGTTTTCTACATCTTTTCATGCTAAACTTGTGAGAGTATAGAGGCCAAAGGGGAGTCAAAGTGTTCTCATGATTCCTGAAGGACACAAACAGCCCCTTTCCTCTCAGATAAGTGAGTCTGTCTCGTGCTAAAGACATCTGCTCCCCAGGCACAAACACACACTGGTACACATCTCCATCACCAATATGCCTACACATATCTGGAAAAGGCTTGTAAGAACCTAAGTCAAATCTCCTGGATTTGGAATCCCTGTCTCTTATTTTTAAACCTCCGGCTAGATTGATGGTTAACGTAAGTGCTCTCGTTTCCTGAAGTTATTAAACTCATTTATCAAGCATATCGCGATTGTTAGGAGGAGACGGACAGAAAAAGGGGCTTAAGTACTGGCATGCTGCGTGACGTGATTAAAGAGCGTTTAACGAGCTGCAAAAACTTCTCCCGCAGCCTGCGCTCTCTCATCACACCCTCTCCACCAGAGACGCCCAATCAGAGTGTTTGTGTGTTTTAGCGCACTGTGTGACTGCATCAGTCTTAGGTCACTCTTTGGATGAGCACCTCACATGTGGCGCTCAATGCTGAGTAAGGTTTGATTACCAACTTGGCATACTGAAGTACAGGTGCTGGGTGGGCTAATAAAGCCTTTCTGCCAGGACTTCAGAGCAGTGAATTTAGATTTGGTCTCTTTTTCCTATGAGCACTGGTAGATTTATTCACATTACATTTATTCACTTGGCAGACAATTTTATACAACTTTAAATTTGTTATGCAAATCTATTTGCTTTCCTAGTGTGTGTTTTGGTCTTATTGTGGACGATTAATCACTGCATGTTATTTTGAGGACAGTCATTAAGATATAACTTGTTCTATCAATGGCATCATGGCTGAAGAATTTGTTTTAATATTTTGTGAATAGTTAATGTATTAATTTAATGTTGAATAAAGCAATAAATGTTACAGAATAATAGTAATTAACATTACATATCAACTTTTGAACTTCACACAATTTGAATGGATTAAAAGCACATAAAACATGATAGTTACACATCGCTTTAGAAATAAAAAAAAATTGGTCATATTATATTTATAAAAAGTTTCTGATATTCATATTATATTTTTAAAAAAATTTGAATAGTTACCTGTATACTTCACTATATAGACTTTTTTAACAATATAAAATATGCAATAAGCAGATGATTTGACATAGACAACGATAATTTTGCTTACAATATATAATTATATAGATATTTTTCTATTCATTAAAAATAAAATTAGTATTTTTTTCACGTAGATATCATATGACTTGTGAAGACTTGGATTATAATGCAAAAGTAGAATTAATTTGACAAACAAAATTATGTAATACATGCAATGTTAAATTAATTAAATGTTAAATAAATGTGAGGGCACTGAACACTTCTAATTAATGTTATCAATTCAAAAAATCAGTATCAAGTAGCCTATTAATTTCAAGAACTCAATATTCTAATAATCTAAAATGGATTCATAAGCATGTGCATGTCTCTATAGTTGTTCATACTGTATGTACATTGCTTACATTGTACAGATTGTCAATGAATTAAAAATGCTTCAATGTCTATGCAAACATACCAAAATACATTTGCTACAACCACACTTTACATATGAATACTTATTATGATTACTAATGAGAAATAAACTGGATTTTGACCTCTGTGTTTTTAAGGAGAGTTCCTTTTGGGAGGATTCTATTTAAAGATGTACTATCAAAAATTAAATGAGAAATGAGGTCTTCAAAGACATGTTACAGATACACTTCTTTAAACAAATTGTCATCACCAAAAAGCGAATCTCAGGAAAAAGGAAACGTTAATGAGATACAGTACATTCTACAGTATATCTTGTTAATATAAGAAATAAGATAATGCCTCCATTTTTGTAAGCAAATTCCTTTTTAATCAAAGAGGCCGAATTCGTCCTTACATTTCCTGTGGTATTTTGTGAAATGCACTGTTTAATTAACAGTTAACAGTGCTGTCCATCACCATGCTGTCATGTGTCCTGCGGCCCCCGATGTCTGTGTAAACGGCAGACCGGAAGACTGAAACCTGACCTGAGATCAGTGTAATATTAATGAGTGTGTGAGTGGTGACCTCTGCTCTCTACTTATAAGTGCTTCTCATTTGCCCTGCAATGCTGCTGCCCATCCGCCCCACAATCCCAGACATTCCACGTGCAATTTATGGATTTTATTAAACCTCTCAAGATGTATGCCCTTGGCACTGTTAGGAAACTTCAGTCTGGCAGCATCTAAAAGAAGACTTATCCCCCATTTCTCCCCATCTTCTGCATTCACACAAGGTTCCGTCTGAATATTTCATTCCGGGCTGTTTTAGACAGTGGTGCTGCTCGAATTGAGAGAAAAGCCTATGTTGGAAAGGGATTTCTAAAGCCTCTACTTCATTCTGGAAATTCAGCAGGACGTTGCCAACCAATGCCAGCAGGATCAACTGCTGTTCACACTTGGACAAATATACTAGATTTATACAGTTTTTTTAATTGCCACATGTTTAATGGTTTTTCTTGGACCACTTCAAGCTTCTAACGTTTTCCCTGCATCACTTTTCCAAAGCTTTCACTGCAATCATGGAGATTTTCTGCTCTCCACAGCCTTTGATGCCTAGTGCTTTAGTGCGTAATTCACAGTAAGTTTAAATCTGGGGCATAGCAACCATTTTAACCACTCACCTCAATATTTGGCCAATAATCATTATATTTTAGTCATTTTTAACACTTTTCCTCGCCACAGGGCAAAGAAAAAAATAGCTGGCTGAATAAATGACATTAAGCAAAACCACGGGTAAGTGAATGAACCCACAACCTGTAGTCATAATACAAGTACCTATTTACTTACTTTATTCTGCAAAATGTTAATAGGTGAACACTGGGCTAAAATAAATAAATAAATAAATAAAAATAAACAGCAGAACAGTTTTCAACATTGCTAATAAGAAGAAATGTTTATTGAGCACCAGACATGCATATTAAAATGATTTATGATGGACACCGAAAACATAGTACGTAATGGCTGCTGATTTTAAAATAAATAAAAAAAGAAAAACTTTTTTTATATATATATATATAATAATATTTCACAATATTACAGTTTTTACTGCATTTTTTAATACATTTTTATATCCATAGTATTTATATTTTTAAATGTTTTCAATTAAAATTATAAGTATGCAGAACAGAACCCAAACTGAAGCTATAAACTTAAATCATCAGAATTCAGTCAGATTTGCTGAAGTACTATATATGACAATGCATGTTTGAACTGCATCAAATTAGATGCATACACTGTTGGGGAAAGTTACTTTTAAAAGTAAGGCATTACATTACTCCCTAAAAAGTAACTAATTAAGTTACTTTTTATGGAAAGAAATGTGTTATGTTACTTTTAAGTTACTTTTTAAATTTGGACAGGGCTTGCTTGCTTGTTTTTAATATAAAAAAGTTCTTCTTTTACAAATGTAAAAGGACTTTTTACAACAAAAGTGATGTAAATTCACATCTGTACAGTAGAGGGTGCAGCTCAAACAAATTGCATGAAGAATATTACACAGGAGAAGAAAGTTCAACACTATTCAGCAATAACAAAAATGAAACAAATGTGTCATTTTTGCTTAGTATGGTTGAATTGGATCATCGAAGGTCAGTAGCACAGACATTCGTTAATAAAATAGGGTTAAATACATAAATGATATGTCTTATTTAACATTTAATTATTGCAGGTTTGTATAATATTCTGAGTTTGCATTTGACGGTTTTTATTCATTTTGAGGAATACAGAATCTGTTTTTGTGCAGGTGAGATGAGTAAATACATGTTTATATTTAGTCTTTATACTTACAGTAAGCATCATACAGTAAGCATCATGTTCACGCAGTACGCTAGTTGTTTCTCTTACTTTCATTCTGTTGGAGATCGCTTCCTGTTGAGATCGCTTCCTGTTCCTGCCTGCCGTGCTGCTGTTTGTAGCTCCATGTAGCTTTGTTTATCTGAAGAAATCTCTATTTTACTCCATCTGTTGTTTAAGGCACTCTTCGAAGACAGCTGGCATGCCAACGGGATCCATTAGCTCAAAAGTGACTGGCCCGAGCTGCCGTTTGACCCTCGTGTGCCACTGACAGCACCCGCCCCCTAAGGGACAGAGGAATGACTGCTCGGTGCCCCTGTGCAATGCATGACTCACCCCAACATGTCAGTTCTGCCCTGACTCGGGAGAAAGTTGACAGGTCAGCGCTCACCCGAGCTGGCCAGCCGTTCTGAATGTAGGTGCTGAGGGTAACGAAGAGTGGGTCTGCTGCAGACTCTCGCTTAAGTTCTTCAAGAGACACTTTGTAAGGGCTCATACACTAACTGCACAAGGTCACTCTCTGTATCTGACTCTGACTGCTTGGCTGTGTTAGTTGGCTCCGCAGCAGAACGTGACAGGAAATCTGCAACCACGTTGTCTTTTCCAGGAGTGAACAGCAGCTGGTAGTTGTACTGATTCAACCTGTCAGCCCATCGGTGAAGCCTGAGGGGCTTGTGGCCCGTTCCAGCAGAGGACATGAGGGTAGTGAGAGCCTGGTGGTCTGTTCTGAGAGTAAATGATCGTCCATATAAGTACATGTGCCAGCACTCAGATGCCCAAATGCACGCCAATGCCTCTCTCTCTCCCACTGAGAATTTCTGTTCCGCAGTACTCAGAGCCCGTGAAGCAAAAGCAATAGGCCTTTCAATGCCATCATGCAGCTGTGACAGGACTGCTCCGACTGCTACTGTTGATGCGTCACATGTCACCAGGGTGGGGCTGGAGAGATCAAAATGAGCTAGAGTTGGTGGTGACGTGAGAAGGTGTTTGATTCGTTGAATAGCCTGCTCACAATCCGCTGTCCATGCCCAGGGGGTGCTATGCTTGAGTAGCTGTCGTAGAGGGGCAGTGATTTCAGAATATTGAGGTAAGAACCTGAGATAGTAAGCAGTCATGCCGAGGAAGGATGCAAACTGTCCAGCTGAGGTTGGCACTGGAAGGTTGAGAATGGCTTCTACATTGGACTGCAATGGTGTGATACCTGAGCTGGACACCCAAAGACCCACAAAGTCTATTGCTGAGACAGCAAACACGCATTTTTCTGTGTTCAATGTCAGATTGTGTCTAGACAGAGCTGTGAACACCCGTCTGAGGCATTCGTCATGAGTGGCCATGTCCTTTCCATGTACTACAATATCATCTAAGTACACAGCCGTACCCGGGAGCCCTGCTAGGACAGTAGCCGTGATTTTCTGAAAGCAACTATGTGCTGAACTTAGGTCAAAAGGAATCCTCTTAAAACGGAACAACTACATGTGGGTCACGAATGCAGTCAGGTTTCTGCTGTCCTCGTGCAGGGGTATTTGCATGTAACCTTGCTTAAGATCCAGCTTTGTGAACACTGAGGAGCCATAGAAGAGTGTTGTGAGATCCTCAATTGTCGGCAATGGGTATTTGTCTGGCACCACAGCCTTGTTAGGCCCCCCGAAGGTCAACGCAGAGACGTATGCCCCCAGACCGTTTTTGCACAATCACAAGATTGGAGACCCAAGGGGAAGCATCAATGGGCTCAATGAGGTCTGCAGCTAGCATGCCCTGCAGTTCAGTGGTGACCTTGTTGCGCATGGCGAGAGGCACTCGTTGCAGTGGCTGGATTACAGGCGGTACATCTGGGTTAAGCAGGGGTTTGTGGGAAAAAGCAGAGAGGGAGCCTAAACCACTGAATAGAGCGGGAAACTGTGTCTGCCATGGAGAGTCCACCTGAAGGATGGTTGCACCGCTGTTGTCATGCAGAGAAAAGTCAAGGCTAAGGAACAGGTCAAGACCCAGGATATTAGCGCCATGCTGAGTTATGTAGAATGGAAACTCTGGTAGATGTTTTCGCCCATATTGTACTGGCAGTTTAACTACTCCGGTCACTGCAATGCTGGCTTGTCCATAACCACAGAGCTTCAGAGGTGATGGTTGTAACTCAACATCAGAGAAAAATTTCTTGTAGGTGGTCATATTAAGCAATGACACTTTAGCTCCTGTGTCAAGAAGCAGCGGAATGCAACAGTCTTTCAGCTGCACACCACATGTAGAGAAAGTGACTGAGTGAGGACCAACTGTATGAATTACTGCTGGTGAAGGCTGATCTGCACCACCTTGCAAAGTGGTTGAGCTTACCACAATGTCTAAACTTTTGGCCAATAACTGGGCAGTCTGGGGACCTGCTGGCATGACGAATGGAGCCACAGTTGTCACATTTCCGTCTTTGTTGACTTGACTGAGGCTGTGTTTGCTGGATGATTGCACCTGCAGGCTGGAAGTCCTCATCCATTACTGTATTTGCAGGTACAGAAGTGACATCAGTTTTAGCTGGATTAGTCTCTGCTATTTTAGCTGCACACTGTGTAGCCTCTTCAATTTGGAGTGCCAGAGTGAGAGCCTTGTCCAAAGTAAGTCTATCATCTTCCATAAGCAGCCTCTCTCTGACCCGTGCACTGTTAGTTTTTTCAATAAGTTGGTCTCTAATTAATTCGTCATGGAGAGCACTGAACTTGCATAGCTCAGCAAGGCTTTTTAAATCAGCGACAAACTGACTGGCTGACTCACCCGAACGCTGGCATCTTTGTCTGAAATTTAGACGTTTCAACAGCATGCTATGAGTCTTTGAAAATGTACTTTTAGTCGGGCAAAAGCGTCAGAGTATGTATTTGCAGCGGCGAGCATCTGGAAGATCCGTAATCCCTTAGCGCCTAGACAATGGAGGAGGAGTGAGCGCTTTCTCCCATCCGGGACTACAAGGTACGTCTGAAACGACACATACCAGCGCTCACATGGCATGACAGGTTCACCATTGTAGGGCAGAAATGGCTCAGGGGGAGGCAGAGATAAAGCCATCCTCATTGCCAAATGTTATGTTCAACAAAAACACATACAAACGGAGCTTCAGGTGAATGCTAGATTACTCATTGAACTTCGGCGGCAACTGAATGGAATACGGTACAACTGTGAAGCGTGCGCATCAGCATGACTTCACGACAATATTACTAGAACAGATAATAACAATGAAGAACTGGTTAGCAACCACAACACTATTAGCTTGTCAATCGCATCTCCATTCATGTTTTCTACCGCTTCTTCTCTCTCTCTCTCTTGCTCTGTTTCTTTTCTTTCTCGCTCCTTTTTTACGAGTCTATCAAACTTCTGTGGTGAGTCGGAATTACTCTACAATCACGGTGAATAATGACTTCTCCTTGCATCGTCACCTGCACTGCTTACCACATGTACAGTTTATCTGTCTCTGTCAGCAGCGAGGGATTCACATGTGATAAATGCAGGGAAATAGTTAGGCTGACAGAAGATTTCAGGATTAGAGACACGCATCCAAACTTTAGTTGAGGACAGTAAGAATGTGAGGGCTGTAGATACTGCTTTGGATGCGACTAGCTCAGGGACTCCTGTACATTATTCGGTTCTGGTTTCAGCGCCTCTGCAGCAAAGCAACTGGGTGACTGTGAGGCGGCATAGCCGCGGGTCAAAACACGGCTCTTCCATTCCAATCAAAACATCAAACAGGTTCTCCCCACTCAGTGACGCATTCACTGAGAAACCTGATGGAAGTGCTCTAGTTATTGGCGATTTTATTGTACGGAATGTGAAAATAGAGACACCAGCCACCATAGTCCAATGTTTACCGGGAGCCAGAGCGCCTGACATCTTGGCAAATTTAAAAGTGCTGGCTAAATTCAGACGTAAATTCAGTAAGATTGTTATCCACGTGGGCGCTAATGATGTTCGACTTCGCCAGTCGGAGATCACTAAAAATAATGTTAAAGAGGTGTGTGAACTTGCAAGTATGATGTCAGACACTGTAATATGGTCCCCTTCCTGCTTGCTGGGGTAATGAGATTCATAGCAGACTGTTGTCACTCAATGGCTGGATGTCTAAGTGGTGCCTGCAGAATAACATAGGTTTCATAGACAATTGGAATTGGAGAATTGGAGTTTTTAGGGCAGACCTGACCTATTGAAAAGAGATGGTCTTCATCCCTCCTGGGGTGGTGCTGCTTTTCTCTCTAGAAATATGGCACATAGTCTTAGAGTTCGTACTTCACTAACTGGGGCCCAGGTCAGGAAGCAGACAGATTGGCTAAACCAACCACCTGCTAGCCGCCTCTCGTCACAGAAGTCAGTTAATTCTCAGCACATAGAGACTCTTTCACCTAGATATCACACTATAGAGACTGTGTCTGTTCCCCGAACTAGAAAATACAGAAAACGTCCAAACCAAAGTAAGAGTAACAATTTAATTGATGTTCAACAAATAAAAAACAGATTAAATACAGATAAACAAATTATAAAGATTGGCTTATTGAATATTAGAACCCTTTCTCCAAAAGCACTTTTTGTAAATGATATGATCACTGACCATAAACTAGATGTGCTTTGTTTGACAGAAACCTGGCTAAAACCAGATGATTACATTACTTTAAACGAGTCTACTCTCCAAGATTACTGTTAAAAACATGAGCCGGGTCCAAAAGGCAAAGGGAGAGGTGTTGCTACAATTTATAGCAATATTTTCAGTATTTCTCAAAGGTCGGGTTTCAAGTATAATTCGTTTGAAGTAATGGTGCTTCATATAACGTTATCCAAAGAAACAAGTGTTAATGATAAATCCCCTGTGATGTTTGTACTGGCTACTGTATACAGGCCACCAGGGCACCACACAGACTTTATTAAAGAATTTGCTGATTTTCTATCTGAGTTAGTGCTGGCTGCAGATAAAGTCCTAATTGTTGGTGATTTTAATATCCATGTTGATAATCAAAAAGATTCGTTGGGATCAGCATTTATAGACATTATAAACTCTATTGGTGTTAAACAACACGTGTCAGGACCTACTCATTGTCGAAATCATACTCTAGATTTAATACTGTCGCATGGAATTGATGTTAGTGGCATTGAAATTTTGCAGCAGAGTGATGATATGATAGTTTTGTGTATATTCCATATAGCTAAAGCTGTAAAGCCAACTCCTTGTTACAAATATGGTAGAACCATCACCTCGACCACAAAAGATATAAATCTTTATAAATAATCTTCCTGACTTATCTCAGTTCCTCAGCATATCCAATAGCACAGAACAACTTGATGATGTAACAGAAACTATGGACTCTCTCTTTTCTAGCACTTTAGATACGGTTGCTCCTTTACGCTTAAGGAAGATTAAGGAAAAGAGTCCTACACCGTGGTATAATGAGAACACTCGGGCCCTAAAGAGAGCAGCCCGGAAAATGTAGCGCAGCTGGAGAAAAACTAAATTAGACGTATTTCGTATTGCTTGGTGGGAAAATACTCTCTCCTACAGGAAAGCCTTAAAAACTGCTAGATCTGCTTACTTTACGTCTCTTTTAGAAGAAAACAAACACAACCCCAAGTATTTATTCAATACAGTGGCTAAATTAACAAAAAATATAACATCAGCAGGTGCAGACATTACCCAGCAGCACAGTAGTAATGACTTTATGAACTACTTTACTTCCAAGATCAAAACTATTAGAGAAAATTGTAATCATGCAGCTGTCAGCCACAGTATCGCATCAGATAGTACGCTATAGATCCCCAGAGACACAATTTCACTCATTCTCTTCTACTGGAAATGAAGAATTGTATAAACTTGTTAAATCATCTAAACCAACAACCTGTATGTTAGACCTTGTTCCATCTAAGCTCCTAAAAGAGGTGCTTCCAAAAGTAATAGACCCTCTTCTCAATATTAACAACTCATCATTGTCATTAGGATATGTCCCAAAAACCTTCAAACTGGCTGTTATTAAGCCTCTCATTAAAAAAAACACAACTTGACCCCAAAGAATTAATTAATTACAGACCGATCTCGAATCTCCCTTTTATGTCAAAGATATTAGAAAAGGTAGTATCCTCACAACTATGTTCCTTCTTAGAGAAAAATGCTATATGTGAGGATTTCCAGTCAGGTTTTAGACCATATCATAGTACTGAGACTGCTCTCATTAGAGTTACAAAACGACCTGCTCTTATCATCTGATCGTGGTTGTATCTCTCTATTAGTGCTACTGGATCTTAGTGCCGTGTTTGACACTGTTGACCACAACATTCTTTTAAATAGACTAGAAAATTATGTTGGCATTAGAGGAAGTGCACTGGCATGGTTGAAATCGTACTTATCTGACCACCATCAATTCGTGGCAGTAAATGAAGAGGAATCTTACCAATCACAAGTGCAGTATGGAATACCTCAAGGCTCAGTACTAGGCCCCTTACTTTTCACGCTTTACATGTTACCCTTGGGAGATATCATTAGGAAATATGGTGTTAGCTTTCACTGTTATGCTGATGATACTCAGTTACTACATCTGGGTTAAGCAGGGGTTTGTGGGAAAAAGCAGAGAGGGAGCCTAAACCACTGAATAGAGCGGGAAACTGTGTCTGCCATGGAGAGTCCACCTGAAGGATGGTTGCACCGCTGTTGTCATGCAGAGAAAAGTCAAGGCTAAGGAACAGGTCAAGACCCAGGATATTAGCGCCATGCTGAGTTATGTAGAATGGAAACTCTGGTAGATGTTTTCGCCCATATTGTACTGGCAGTTTAACTACTCCGGTCACTGCAATGCTGGCTTGTCCATAACCACAGAGCTTCAGAGGTGATGGTTGTAACTCAACATCAGAGAAAAATTTCTTGTAGGTGGTCATATTAAGCAATGACACTTTAGCTCCTGTGTCAAGAAGCAGCGGAATGCAACAGTCTTTCAGCTGCACACCACATGTAGAGAAAGTGACTGAGTGAGGACCAACTGTATGAATTACTGCTGGTGAAGGCTGATCTGCACCACCTTGCAAAGTGGTTGAGCTTACCACAATGTCTAAACTTTTGGCCAATAACTGGGCAGTCTGGGGACCTGCTGGCATGACGAATGGAGCCACAGTTGTCACATTTCCGTCTTTGTTGACTTGACTGAGGCTGTGTTTGCTGGATGATTGCACCTGCAGGCTGGAAGTCCTCATCCATTACTGTATTTGCAGGTACAGAAGTGACATCAGTTTTAGCTGGATTAGTCTCTGCTATTTTAGCTGCACACTGTGTAGCCTCTTCAATTTGGAGTGCCAGAGTGAGAGCCTTGTCCAAAGTAAGTCTATCATCTTCCATAAGCAGCCTCTCTCTGACCCGTGCACTGTTAGTTTTTTCAATAAGTTGGTCTCTAATTAATTCGTCATGGAGAGCACTGAACTTGCATAGCTCAGCAAGGCTTTTTAAATCAGCGACAAACTGACTGGCTGACTCACCCGAACGCTGGCATCTTTGTCTGAAATTTAGACGTTTCAACAGCATGCTATGAGTCTTTGAAAATGTACTTTTAGTCGGGCAAAAGCGTCAGAGTATGTATTTGCAGCGGCGAGCATCTGGAAGATCCGTAATCCCTTAGCGCCTAGACAATGGAGGAGGAGTGAGCGCTTTCTCCCATCCGGGACTACAAGGTACGTCTGAAACGACACATACCAGCGCTCACATGGCATGACAGGTTCACCATTGTAGGGCAGAAATGGCTCAGGGGGAGGCAGAGATAAAGCCATCCTCATTGCCAAATGTTATGTTCAACAAAAACACATACAAACGGAGCTTCAGGTGAATGCTAGATTACTCATTGAACTTCGGCGGCAACTGAATGGAATACGGTACAACTGTGAAGCGTGCGCATCAGCATGACTTCACGACAATATTACTAGAACAGATAATAACAATGAAGAACTGGTTAGCAACCACAACACTATTAGCTTGTCAATCGCATCTCCATTCATGTTTTCTACCGCTTCTTCTCTCTCTCTCTCTTGCTCTGTTTCTTTTCTTTCTCGCTCCTTTTTTACGAGTCTATCAAACTTCTGTGGTGAGTCGGAATTACTCTACAATCACGGTGAATAATGACTTCTCCTTGCATCGTCACCTGCACTGCTTACCACATGTACAGTTTATCTGTCTCTGTCAGCAGCGAGGGATTCACATGTGATAAATGCAGGGAAATAGTTAGGCTGACAGAAGATTTCAGGATTAGAGACACGCATCCAAACTTTAGTTGAGGACAGTAAGAATGTGAGGGCTGTAGATACTGCTTTGGATGCGACTAGCTCAGGGACTCCTGTACATTATTCGGTTCTGGTTTCAGCGCCTCTGCAGCAAAGCAACTGGGTGACTGTGAGGCGGCATAGCCGCGGGTCAAAACACGGCTCTTCCATTCCAATCAAAACATCAAACAGGTTCTCCCCACTCAGTGACGCATTCACTGAGAAACCTGATGGAAGTGCTCTAGTTATTGGCGATTTTATTGTACGGAATGTGAAAATAGAGACACCAGCCACCATAGTCCAATGTTTACCGGGAGCCAGAGCGCCTGACATCTTGGCAAATTTAAAAGTGCTGGCTAAATTCAGACGTAAATTCAGTAAGATTGTTATCCACGTGGGCGCTAATGATGTTCGACTTCGCCAGTCGGAGATCACTAAAAATAATGTTAAAGAGGTGTGTGAACTTGCAAGTATGATGTCAGACACTGTAATATGGTCCCCTTCCTGCTTGCTGGGGTAATGAGATTCATAGCAGACTGTTGTCACTCAATGGCTGGATGTCTAAGTGGTGCCTGCAGAATAACATAGGTTTCATAGACAATTGGAATTGGAGAATTGGAGTTTTTAGGGCAGACCTGACCTATTGAAAAGAGATGGTCTTCATCCCTCCTGGGGTGGTGCTGCTTTTCTCTCTAGAAATATGGCGCATAGTCTTAGAGTTCGTACTTCACTAACTGGGGCCCAGGTCAGGAAGCAGACAGATTGGCTAAACCAACCACCTGCTAGCCGCCTCTCGTCACAGAAGTCAGTTAATTCTCAGCACATAGAGACTCTTTCACCTAGATATCACACTATAGAGACTGTGTCTGTTCCCCGAACTAGAAAATACAGAAAACGTCCAAACCAAAGTAAGAGTAACAATTTAATTGATGTTCAACAAATAAAAAACAGATTAAATACAGATAAACAAATTATAAAGATTGGCTTATTGAATATTAGAACCCTTTCTCCAAAAGCACTTTTTGTAAATGATATGATCACTGACCATAAACTAGATGTGCTTTGTTTGACAGAAACCTGGCTAAAACCAGATGATTACATTACTTTAAACGAGTCTACTCTCCAAGATTACTGTTAAAAACATGAGCCGGGTCCAAAAGGCAAAGGGAGAGGTGTTGCTACAATTTATAGCAATATTTTCAGTATTTCTCAAAGGTCGGGTTTCAAGTATAATTCGTTTGAAGTAATGGTGCTTCATATAACGTTATCCAAAGAAACAAGTGTTAATGATAAATCCCCTGTGATGTTTGTACTGGCTACTGTATACAGGCCACCAGGGCACCACACAGACTTTATTAAAGAATTTGCTGATTTTCTATCTGAGTTAGTGCTGGCTGCAGATAAAGTCCTAATTGTTGGTGATTTTAATATCCATGTTGATAATCAAAAAGATTCGTTGGGATCAGCATTTATAGACATTATAAACTCTATTGGTGTTAAACAACACGTGTCAGGACCTACTCATTGTCGAAATCATACTCTAGATTTAATACTGTCGCATGGAATTGATGTTAGTGGCATTGAAATTTTGCAGCAGAGTGATGATATGATAGTTTTGTGTATATTCCATATAGCTAAAGCTGTAAAGCCAACTCCTTGTTACAAATATGGTAGAACCATCACCTCGACCACAAAAGATATAAATCTTTATAAATAATCTTCCTGACTTATCTCAGTTCCTCAGCATATCCAATAGCACAGAACAACTTGATGATGTAACAGAAACTATGGACTCTCTCTTTTCTAGCACTTTAGATACGGTTGCTCCTTTACGCTTAAGGAAGATTAAGGAAAAGAGTCCTACACCGTGGTATAATGAGAACACTCGGGCCCTAAAGAGAGCAGCCCGGAAAATGTAGCGCAGCTGGAGAAAAACTAAATTAGACGTATTTCGTATTGCTTGGTGGGAAAATACTCTCTCCTACAGGAAAGCCTTAAAAACTGCTAGATCTGCTTACTTTACGTCTCTTTTAGAAGAAAACAAACACAACCCCAAGTATTTATTCAATACAGTGGCTAAATTAACAAAAAATATAACATCAGCAGGTGCAGACATTACCCAGCAGCACAGTAGTAATGACTTTATGAACTACTTTACTTCCAAGATCAAAACTATTAGAGAAAATTGTAATCATGCAGCTGTCAGCCACAGTATCGCATCAGATAGCACGCTATAGATCCCCAGAGACACAATTTCACTCATTCTCTTCTACTGGAAATGAAGAATTGTATAAACTTGTTAAATCATCTAAACCAACAACCTGTATGTTAGACCTTGTTCCATCTAAGCTCCTAAAAGAGGTGCTTCCAAAAGTAATAGACCCTCTTCTCAATATTAACAACTCATCATTGTCATTAGGATATGTCCCAAAAACCTTCAAACTGGCTGTTATTAAGCCTCTCATTAAAAAAAACACAACTTGACCCCAAAGAATTAATTAATTACAGACCGATCTCGAATCTCCCTTTTATGTCAAAGATATTAGAAAAGGTAGTATCCTCACAACTATGTTCCTTCTTAGAGAAAAATGCTATATGTGAGGATTTCCAGTCAGGTTTTAGACCATATCATAGTACTGAGACTGCTCTCATTAGAGTTACAAAACGACCTGCTCTTATCATCTGATCGTGGTTGTATCTCTCTATTAGTGCTACTGGATCTTAGTGCCGTGTTTGACACTGTTGACCACAACATTCTTTTAAATAGACTAGAAAATTATGTTGGCATTAGAGGAAGTGCACTGGCATGGTTGAAATCGTACTTATCTGACCACCATCAATTCGTGGCAGTAAATGAAGAGGAATCTTACCAATCACAAGTGCAGTATGGAATACCTCAAGGCTCAGTACTAGGCCCCTTACTTTTCACGCTTTACATGTTACCCTTGGGAGATATCATTAGGAAATATGGTGTTAGCTTTCACTGTTATGCTGATGATACTCAGTTCTATATTTCTTCACGACCCGATGAAACATACCAATTTGCAAAACTAACGGAATGTATAGTTGATATCAAAAACTGGATGACTAGCATTTTCTTACTAAATTCTGAAAAAAACAGAGGTGTTAATTATTGGACCAAAAACATAATAACCTATACCACTGTCTAATACTTGATGGCTGCTTCATCACCTATGAGTACTTTTTGATAGCAATCTTTCCTTCGAAAAACATGTTTCTAGCATTTGTAAAACTGCATTTTTTCATCTTAAAAATATATCAAAATTACGACCTATGCTCTCAATGTTAAATGCAGAAACATTAATTCATGCGTTCATGACCTCGAGACTAGATTATTGTAATGCTTTATTGGGTGGTTGCTCTGCGCGTTTAATAAACAAACTCCAGCTGGTTCAAAATGCAGCAGCTAGAGTTCTTACTAGAACCAGGAAGTATGACCACATTAGCCCAGTTCTGTCAACACTGCATTGGCTCCCTATTAAACATTGTATACATTTTAAGATCTTGCTAATTACCTATAAGGCCCTGAATGGTTTGGCACCTCAGTATTTGAGTGAGCTCTTATCACATTATAGTCCTTCACGTCCATTGCGATCTCAAAACTCTGGCCATTTAATAATACCTAGAATATCAAAATCAACTGCGGGCGGGAGATTGTTTTCCTATTTAGCGCCCAAACTCTGGAACAATCTACCTAACACTGTTCGGGAAGCAGACACACTTTGTAAGTTTAAATCCAGATTAAAGACCCATCTCTTTAACCTGGCTTTCACATAATAAAATAACATTTCTATAATTCAAATCCGTTAAAGGATTGTCAGGCTGCATTAATTAGGTCAATCGGAACCGGAAACACTTCCCAAAACACCCGATGTACTTGTTACATCATTGAAGAATGGCATCTACGCTAATATTAGTCTATTTCTTTCTTATTCCAAGGTCACCGTAGCCACCAGATCCAGTCTGTATCCAGATCAGATGGTGGATCAGCACCTAGAGATGACCTCTACAGCCCTGAACGTCAGCAGAGACCAGGACAACTAGATGAGCCTCAGAGACTGATCCCCAGTGAAGACCCTGTCTCCTAGACGGCCATCGGGACAAGACCACAGGTAGGCCTGTCACGATAACAACTTTTTGTTGTGTGATATATTGCCCCAGAAATAATTGCGATAAGCGATATTATTGTCATTTTAAAGACCATTTTATGCCACTGAATATATAATGTACACACACTTCCAAATGACAACAAACTTTGAATTTTTAAGAATAATTAGATCATGGAAATTAAGTCTCAAAATATTAGATACCTTAAAAAACTTGAATAAATAATAAATAAACATTTTCTAACAAGTAGAAAAAAGGAAAAATGCACAAAGAACTTGTATGGAGATTTTTCCATCTACAGATTTTTCCCTGACCTTAAATTTTCTCTGTAAATTAAGGGTGTACACTATTGCTGAAAAATACAATCACTATTTAGCAGTCAGATGTCTGTATGCACAAAGGCACAGATCCCTATATAAGACCATATCTGCAGATGAAACTTTTTTTGTAGAAGCATTTTTTAAATTTTAACTAGCAACTCATGACTACACCACGTTATGTACGAGAAGCTGCAAAAGACACAGGCACAGGTGAAATGTACAAAACATGGTGACATTAATTTTTAAGTAAATATAATGGGCGATGTATTGCGTCACCAAAAATTATTGAGGTCATGTACATATATTGCGCGATAAGCCGATATATTGATTATTGCGAAAGGCCTAACAACAGGAACCAGATGAGTCCTTTGCACAATCTGACTCTGCTGCAGCCTAGATTTAAACTGCTGATTTTGTCTAGCCTGAGGAGAATGACACTACTTTGACACACTATTTCCCCGTCTGAAAACTGTAAAGCTGATGTAAAGCCACCCAGTTTTATATCAAGCTGATGTAAAGTTGTTTTGACACAATTTGCATTGTTAAAAGCGCTATACAAATAATAATGACTTGACTTGACATGCACACAACATGTTCCCGATTTCTCTCAACTTGGCAACACAAGAGCTGTCAGTCAAGACATGAGAAACAAAGTAACTAGTGATTCTTATTTGAAAAGTAACTCAGATATTTCCTTCTACATAAAAAAGTAACAAGTTATTTTACTAGATACTTAAAAAAAGGAATCTGATTATGTAACTCAAGTTACTTGTAATGCATTACCTCAGCACTGCATATATACATACAACTGATCAGTTATTCAATGCAAAACATCATGTCGATAAATAGGTGAATTTTTTAAGTATTTTCTACTTGCTATACTTGTAGACTATGCTCAGATTTGTAGACTGCTTGCTTGTGGAGTTTGAATGCAATTTGTTAATAACAGTACTAATATAAATACATGTAGCTTACGTGTGTGGTGTGACACATGCCTAAGAGAAAGAAAGAGAGAGATAAGTCAAGTGAGAGAGAGAGGGAGCGCAGATATAGCTATTGTCTCAAGCACTGAGATTGTGAACATTATGATCCCTGACAGCGTTTTTCAGGGGAAGTGCAGCAGGTTTACAGGTGTTTACTTGTACTGGCAAGGGAGCAGAAGGTTCCAGCAAGGCATTACAAAACTCCCTTGATGCCTCACGTGCAGGTGGCTCTCCAAAAATCTGCAGAACAACCCAGCCATTTACCTTTGATCTACCACCTGACTTACAACAAACCACAGCTGAATGATACAAAATTCAACTAGGAGGATTTCGGAGCAATGATATTTTAAAGTTGGTGGGACCAGCTACTACAATTTGATAAAAAACAGAACTGACAAAATGTCACTGCAAAAAAAACATGGATTAACATGGAAGATATGTTTTATCATGTTGCACCTAGTTAACATGGTGATACATGATATATTATATGGTTACTCAATGGTGAAAAATGAATATTCAGAATAAATGCACTGGCCAAAACGTGCTGTAGTTTGCTTTCCCAGAGCCTTTCCACTCAGCTGGCCTTAGTTGAGCATATGAGAAGCTGTTCATCAATGAACAGAACCTCCTCCCCTGTCAAACCACAATCACAGACACATGTACAGCCTTAAATGCATTAACCTTCAAGTGCAGTGACAGAAAACCACTTCCTCGAGTGCCCACTGCCCGTCGCATGCTCTCAAAGCAAGAGAACAACTGAAACCCGGATGGGCTAAACCGATGACAGATATCATTTAGAGCCTTGACGCAAACTCAACAGTAGTCATATGGCTCTCTCAACCCTGCACAACATCTTACTAATGCTGCAGACATGAGAATTTAATAAGTGCAAATGAACACAACTGGACGCATTGCACTTGGGATATTTGATTTGAATGGTTGAAGGCAAATCTTGCGCAATATTAACGGGATGACGGCCGTACAGAAGTTTCCAATCAAGTCTCTGTTCTGACAAAACAGATTTGTTTTGGGGGGAAAATTAAAAATAGTACACATTCAGTTTGATTTAAATGCACACAAAGGACTATGACTCAAGTAGGAAAGGTTTTATATTTTTAAAAAAAATGTCACAGATTAGATTGAAAGAGTTTTGTGATGGTCATGTGGCTCTTTTCAAACTAAGGTCCAAATGGAAACACTCTCAACTTTGTAGAGGATGTTACTGGGAATCAGTTTCTTCCGAGAAAGCCATTATTCTTTTTACAGTGACCACAGACTGTAAAGCTCAAAAAAGTACCATAAAAGTTGCCTATGACTATTTTCTAAGTCTAACGAAAGTCATACGATAGCTTTGTGTGGGGAACACGCCGAAATTTAAGCCGTTATGTACAGTGGTTTAATCTCAATTTTCTGTATGGCCTTTTAGGTTCCATTCCTTTGTTAGCATGTCATTTGATAGGCTTTTCATACATTACATCAGAATCAGTCACAAATGAGATACAGTACACATATGACTTCAGTTAACGTGAAAACGCAACTCTTGTGTGTTTACGTTAACATATACCAAGGCAGTGGTCTCTTTAAGAATTATTGCTATGGTAATTGCATTATTTTTTCACTGCTATAAACACTTCTCATGGTGACGTGTTACTGAAAATGACTACGATTTTCACTTTTGGGCCAGCTTTTTCCATGCTATTCTGACTCAAGCAAACACAAGCGGTTTCAGTGCTTTGGTGAGCAGTAAACACCACCAATGAGTGACATTGTTTCACCCTGTGCCAGCGACATTTCCTCTGAACTGCTTAAACAGGGAGTGTATTGAGCTGGAGATTAGTGGATCTCAACTGGTGGGTCATGACCTAAAGATGAATAATAAATAGCATGAATAATAAAGATAAATAATAAAGATGAATAATTATGCATAAACACACTCTTAAAAAATAAAGGTTCCTTATTGGCATCAATGGTTCTATAAAGAACCTTAAACATCCATGGAACCTTTCAAATGCAGAAAAGGTTCTTTATAGTCGAAAAAGGTTCTTTACACTGTTCACTGAAAGGTTCTTTGGGGAACCAAAAATGGTTCTTCTATGGCATCACTACAAAAACACCCTTTTGGAATCTTTATTTTTAAGAGTGTAGGACAATGAAGACTTCTCAAATAAAAAAGAAACATGTTTTCCACATCTTTCGTTGTTGATATGAAAGGTGCGTCCGATCAAACTCTACAGTATAAAGCTATAACTCAATACAGCTTTTGAATTTAATAATATATTAGTAAATGTTGAAAGTAACATTAACTGAGATTAATAAATGTACTTTTCATTGTTAGTTCATGTTAACTAATGTAGTTAACTAATGATAGCATATTGAACCTTATTAAAGTCTCACCAATCAATGTAAAAAATTAAATAATTTAATTCGAAAAAATATTCCAGATTATAATTTACTTAATTTACAACCCGAATTCCGGAAATGTTGGGACGTTTTTTAAAATTTGAATAAAATTAAAACTAAAAGAATTTCAAATCACATGAGCCAATATTTTATTCACAATAGAACATAGATAATATAACAAATGTTTAAACTGAGAAATTTTCCAATTTTATGCACAAAATGAGCTCATTTCAAATTTGATGACTGCTACAGGTCTCAAAATAGTTGGGACGGGGGCATGTTTACCATGTTGTAGCATCTCCTCTTCTTTTCAAAACAGTTTGAAGACGTCAGGGCATTATTATTATTAGGTTATGAGTTTCTGGAGTTTTGGTGTTGGAATTTGGTCCCATTCTTGCCTGAAATAGGTTTCCAGCTGCTGAAGAGCTTGTGGTCATCTTTGACGTATTTTTTGTTTATTGATGCGTCAAATGTTCTCTATAGCTGAAAGATCCGGACTGCAGGCAGGTCAATTCAGCACCCGGACTCTTCTACTACGAAGCCATGCTGTTGTAATAGCTGCAGTATGTGGTTTTGCATTGTCCTGCTGAAATACACAAGGCCTTCCCTGAAATAGACGTCGTCTGGAGGGGAGCATATGTTTCTCTAAAACCTTTATATACCTTTCAGCATTCATAGTGCCTTCCAAAACATGCAATCTGCCCATACTGAACTGAACGCTGATAACACGCTGGAAGGTCTCCCTCCTCTTTAGCCCAGAGGACATGGCGTCTGTGATTTCCAACAACAATGTCAAATTTGGACTCGTCTGACCATAGAACACTTTTCCACTTTGAAACAGTCCATTTTAAATGAGCCTTGGCCCACAGGACACAACGGCGCTTCTGGACCATGTTCACATATGGCTTCCTTTTTGCATGATAGAGCTTTAGTTGGCATCTGCAGATGGCACGGCGGATTGTGTTTACTGACAGTGGTTTCTGGAAGTATTCCTGGGCCCATATAGTAATGTCAATGACAGAATCATGCCGATGAGTGATGCAGTGTCGTCTGAGGGCCCGAAGACCACGGGCATCCAACAAAGGTCTTCGGCCTTGTCCCTTACGCACAGAGATTTCTCCAGTTTCTCTGAATCTTTTGATGATGTTATGCACTGTAGATGATGAGATTTGCAAAGCCTTTGCAATTTGACGTTGAGGAACGTTGTTTTTACACACTCTTTCACAGATTGGAGAGCCTCTGCCCATCTTTACTTCTGAGAGACTCTGCCTCTCTAAGTCATCCCTTTTACAGCTAATCATGTTACAGACCTGATGTCAATTAACTTAATTAGTTGCTAGATGTTCTCCCAGCTGAATCTTTTCAAAATTTCTTGCTTTTTCAGACCTTTGTTGCCCCTGTGCCAACTTTTTTGAGACCTGTAGCAGGCATCAAATTTGAAATGAGCTCATTTAGTGGATGTGTAAAATTTCTCAGTTTAAACATTTATGTTCTCTATGTTCTATTTTGAATAAAATATTGTCACATGTGATTTGAAAGTCTTTTAGTTTTCATTTTATTCAAATTTTTTAAAAAAATTGACGAATAAACAAAAACAAATGAATAAATTACTGCAGCTCAAAACTTAAAAACAAAAGGCCTTGTGCTGGGCAAGTGGATGTCTTATTTAACAGTCTTAAAGTGTCTGAGGGTGGAAATTTCTTTTAAGTGTTCATGCTAGTGATAAACTTGTTTACAAAGTTTCATAAAAATACATCTAAAGCCTTTTGAATGTGCATGTGGTTGAGCGGGGAGAAATTAAACATTTGGTCAGGAAGTATTATCAGGTCTTCAAGCCATGCGCTCTAGACAGAGGTCTACTTGCATGCAACACTAAAACAGATTACCTTAAACTTTAATGACAGAGATCTCCACGAAACCTCAGCTCACGCACATGTGATCAACACACAACATGATAGATTGTTCTTTGATTTGGCACTAAAAGTGCAGGTACTGAAACTTTTATTTCATTCATCGTCACTGAAATTACAAACAGATCTCAGATGTGTACGCAAGTCTCCTTTTCCTTAGCCTTGTTTATATCCTTTAATCTATTTGATTTGTATGGTATCATTTCATTTTCCTAAATCTGCTTGTCTCTTGGACTTAAGCACACCATTAGAACACATCAAAGATATTTCGACCTGGACGCATGTATTGACATGTGCTGTCTGACCTCAGAGGCTATTACCATGGTGGTTCAGACTGCTGCTGCATTCTCATTAGGGTGCGTGATGAAAGCACCTAGCCTTACAGGACATTAGAGAGAGTCCAATCCATGAGCTAAACAAGTGTACTCTCATTTATCATACACCACCTCACGAACTAGACAACAGCAAGTTAATCAGAATACTGAGCTGCTGTTGTGTGATGAGCATATTGTTTTTAAAAAAAATCCAACAGATGCTATGCTTCATATTGGTGAGATATTTGAAAAGATATGTGAGATCTGAGATCTGTCATCTGTCAGAGATCTGTCTCTGTCTGTCTGTCTGTCTGTCTATCTATCTATCTATTTGCATGTGTGTAGCATTTAATTTCATATAATTATATTTGTTTTTGTTGTTATGAATTATCATTATTAAATTAATAAATTTTATTATTATTATTAAATAGATTAAATCAGTTTATAATTGTAACTATGAATTCTAATTATAATTCATTATTTCAAAAGTGCATGCATATACATATAATTATAAATTAAATTAAAATATAATTACTTTATATTATATACTATTATTATTTCAATTATGATTATATTATCATTGCATTATTATTAATATTATTAATAATCTGATTTAATTCATTATTTAAAAAAGTGTGTGCTTGTACACATAATTGTGTATTAAATTAATTATTAATTAGTATCGTTTTCTAAATTTTATATATTATTTGTGAATTAAATGTCTCTTATTAACTCATTTAATTATATATATATATATATATATATATATATATATATATATATATATATATATATATGTGTGTGTGTGTGTGTGCGTGCGCGCGGTGTGTCATGTGCAATCATTTAAAAAAAAAAACAAAAAAAAAAACTACTACATAAAATAAAAAACTGCAACATTCTTGCATGCAATATTCATTATTTTTCCAAAGAGAAAAATCCCTCAAAAGCTCTTATACATAGCCAGTGAGCGGTAAATTGCAAGGCGCATTGTCTCCAATTCATTCTGCTCACTGCAGCTCTGACTGACAGCTGGATTTATGCAGTTTGCAGCTGTATGGCCCGTGAGCCCAACCTAGTCAACACCTCGAGTACAGGCATAGAGAACATCTCATCAGCGTGCCAGTGCCAGATTATGAAGGTTATCTCCATCAGGAGAAGCCAACCGCAAACTGCATGCAACTTGCGTTCCTTTGCGCACACTGCGTGCTGCTTAGCGGCAGCCATGACAGACGTGCCTGGATTTGGGATCTCACTCTAATTGCACAACAAAGAGCATCTTGTTTTGGACACTCTCTCACCTATTTGTACTTCCAAGTATTTTGTTTAGATTTGAAATGCTGGGATGGCAATAAAATATGCCCCACCTTTCTCTATGAAAAAATAACAACAACATAAAAAAAGAAAAAAAAAAAAAAACCATGATGCTGCGAGAGTGCAGAATGCCAGACATTCCAAGGAGGTGTAGTGAGACGTGGAGTTGAGGGGCAACTGAGCACTAAGTGCTTTCAAAACAAACACCCACCATCCACAACTGTGGGACAGGGTCACTGCACTGTCAGGGCGACAGCTAGGGGAAACAGTAGGGAGTTTCTTTGCTACCCGTCAAGCAGAGCATCAACACTTCCTCATCACCGTCACCAGTGCGTTATTACGGTTATTTTTAGGGCTACCCAAAATGTCAGTTCTTGTAATTAATGCATGGAGCAGCACCAAACAGCCAGGTCACGAAGCCGGACGGACCCTGCTGAATTAAGGAGAGCTGGAAAGTTTATTGGGATACGTTCTGAGGCGCTTCTCTTTGGGGAAAAAAGGAGGAAGCGGAACGGTCAATATAGTCGAGTTCAGTGTAGTGTTTGTTTATTTTCTGTGGGTAAGTGAGTAATTAGTTAGGAGGAGAGCCGAGCTGGGTTATGGAATAACAGATCATTCATCTTTTCCTGGTCCGCTGGTGAGCACAGGAGCGATTACTAAAGGCTTAAAGCGATTACTCCGGAGAAAGGTCAAACTATGGAAGGAGTACCACATCACAGCAGGTGACTGTCACTAGAAATGACTTAGAAATGAAAAGAGAGGCGGAAAACAACACTTTATTTCTGTCGACCATGTCCAGGGTCTTAAACCTCAATAAATTCCTGCTGTGCGACGGCAGGCATCACACAGACAGATTTTTCCAGTCGCAAATTAAGCTAACTCTAGAATATCCAAATCCCTGTCTAATATCCTGCTCGTATGACCAAGAAGAAACCGGCAGCAGTGTTGTTTTCAGTCAGCCCATTCACTCAACCCTTCACCCGCCTTTCCAAGAGTAAAACATGAAGTAAAAGCAGATGTTGAGTTTGTTTTAAACATGCAAAGCAGCTGGGTAAACTGCGGGCATGGGTGTAATATTCCACCCGCTCTGAGCTCTCCACATCTCTTTTAATGGTTGCCAATGATTCAGATTTGTGTGCAACCAAAGTAAAGTACAAGACCTGTTTGCATAATATAGCTTTTCTAGTAAATAGCTATTTTATCTAACAAGTGGTGTGACACAGCTAAATGCTATATTGCTGCTTTTAATGTCTCAGCTGAGGGAATCAAATGTTTCATGTAGAGTAAGAAAGTCTGATTCATTCTAGTGAATCGGTTCATCTTAGACAGACCTCCCTTTCATATGTAGCATTGAAAAGTCTGATTCACTCTAGTGAATCGGTTCATCTTAGACAGACTATCCTTTTCATATGTAGCATCAGAAAGTCTGATTCTTTCTAGAGAATCAGTTCATCTTAGACAGACCTCACTTTTATATATAGCATTACAACGAATATATTTTTATTCCAGTGAATCAGTTTACCCTAAACAGTCCTCTCTCTCATAGCATTGGTAAGTCTAATTTGTTCTAGTGAATCAGTTCATCCTAAGTAGTCCTCCTTCTCATATGCAGCACTAGAAAATCTGATTCATTCTAGACTAGAGAAACAGTTCATCCTAAACAGTATTCTCTCACATATATAAGATTGAAAAGTCTAAGTCAGTAGTGAATTGGTTCATCTTAAACAGACTTCCCTTTCATCTGTAGCATTAGAACGTTTGATTCATTCTAAGGAATCAGTTCATCTTAAACAGACCTCCCTCACATATTATAAGTAACATTATAAAGTTTGAGTCATTCTAGTGAACCGGTTCATCCTAAACGGTCCTCCTCTCATGTGTACCACTGAAAAATCAGACTCATTCTAGTAAAATGGTTAATTCAGACAATTCATTCAAATGAAAAACATAAAACTCTATCAGTTTGAGCACTTGTACTACAGTGTGTACTATGTTTTTAACTTGGTTATGGAAATTAGGGTGTTTTTGTTGTATTTAGTATAAATTTACATTTTCAAGTTTGACACTGTCATCCTAATTGAAATTCAGATAAATCAACAGGAGTGAAGTCAGTAGAGTTGACATGATCCGTCTCCTGTAAAATGTTTTAGTCAATGTTACTGTGAACGCTCCACTTTTCATTATGTTCTGTCCCTGCTCACACAGTGATATATATAATAGAAATTCCTGATGTATGGAAAAACAAACTTTAATGATGTGACATGGCCAAAGATATAATATAATTACTCTCTACTTATAACAAAAACAAGTTTTGTGTTTAATATCTTGGGCTAGAGTATTCTATGAAGGTCTGAATTGGCAGTATCGCATTGGCAAATGTTTTGACTAGCTTGGCGCTACAATTACAATGTTAGTCAACACGCCTGCAGTTTAGCAGCCCACCATTGGTAGGGTAGCTAAAGCCTGTGTTTAATATCATTTAGGCCTGTTCACTGTCTATGCGAACACATCATTTAGTTGGAACTCCAAAGATTTACCAAACTGATATGTATGATAAACTTCAAAATACCACGGTGACCACATAAACTCAACAGTCTCACTCAACTGCGGTCATATAGTTCATATTCTGCAAATACAAACCATGAATCATATGAATATGCAAACAATTTCAGAAGTTGGTTTTAAACGAAATTGCACTGGCATCTAAGAGGTCATTCAACCTCGTCTCTTTATCCAAAGCTGTGGTGCGGGCCAGAAGAAGTGTCATCTGGTTCCAATGAGAAGGCTCTTTGATTGTTGAACTTCTCGAAGGGCTGTCTGACAAAGACCTCTTTCGCTCTTTCGCTTTTTGCACAAAATAAACAGGAAAAAGGGTCATGTAACCAGGGGCCAATTTTTCAAAAATAATAGTAAAACGTAAGCTTATGGAATAAATTAAATCCCAAGATATGTTCAGGTGTGTTCCGTCGCCGCTGTTAGCCGAATGTGTGCTTTCATTGTTAGCGCTGTTACAAGTTTGCCCCACATTAAACAAACCTTTCATATTGATGCAGCAGCGTTTGCAGAATGTTTATAGATATGATCAGCCGTTTCAAATCTAATCAAATAGGCCAAATCAAACTTTTATGTTACAAGCAACAAAGTCGGATAAGCACAGAATAGTTTCCCCAACTCTGCTTTTTTTTTGTATAGTTTAAAATGGAGAATATATATATATATATATATATATATAAGCGCTGTCAAACGATTAATTGCGATTAATCACATCCAAAATAAAAGTTTTTGTTCACATACTATATCTGTGTGTAGTGTGTATATTTATTATGTATATATAAACACACACATACTGTATATATTTTGAAAATATTTATATATACACATGTATATATTTATATTCATATAATTTATGTTATATATAAATATATTTAATATATAAACATAATACATCTTAAAAATATACACGCATGGGTATGTATTTATATATGCATAATAAATATACACATTACACACACATACTATGTGAACAAAAACTGTTATTTTGGATGTGATTAATCGCGATTAATCATTTAACAGCACTAATATATATATATATATATATATATATATATATATATATATATATATACACACACACATACATACATACATACAGGTATACATACATATATACACACACACACACGTATATATGAAGTGTAAATTTAATTTATTTTTATTTCCATTTTAGTTTGAGTAATTTTAGTATTTCAACTTATTACAGTTATTTGCCAAGCCAACGTTTCAAATTTTCATGTACATTTTTTTAAGTTCTTCATCTAATAATTATATTTTATTTCAGTTTTATTTCAATTATCAAAAATATTTTTAATCATTCTAGTTTTAGTTGACAATAACACTGGCTACCACGTTAGATTTTACATTTACAGGTTAAAACAAAATGGAACCTAATTAAAATTTGTAGAAACAATTTTCAACAATCAAATATGCAAGTAAATTTCACAATTACAGAGACAACAAGTATAAATTGAGCATAACATTTTGAGACAGAAAAACTGAAATAGTATGTATGTATGTATGTATGTATTTAGTTATTGTAAAACAGATTTCAATAATGAAGTAATGAAGGAATGAGGCATTTATATGCCTCATATGCCAATAATAAAATATTACATGCCAATAATCTTTGTTTTATTTACAACTTCGAAAACTTACTTTTTTTTTTCAGGGTACATGTTAAACAAGCCTAACAAATTATCAAAGCTGAGACTGATTCATGAATCTGTTCATAAAAAAACTGAATTAAAACAACAATCGGACTGGTTGCACTGTATGTGTTTTTACATATAACCAGTGAGTCTGTCCATTCATCTACACATTACCTCACAAAGCTCAAATTCAGTTCAGTCTGAGAGGCAGCACCATCCAGCAGGGGTGGTTGACAATTTGAGCATCAGTCATGCTGAAAAGAGAGTTATTAACTTCAATATTTTAGATACAGATGGAACAAATGTAATCACAGTCAACAGTGATACAGACCTCCAAGCAACAACAGATGAAAGCAATAGATGGGCCTGCCAGTGTGGATGATTGTTGATCCAAGTGAGTTGTCTTTGGACGTGTCAGTACACTGGGAGCAACAACTGACCTTGTATAAATGCTTCCTCTACATCCCAGAAAACTGATCCCAAAACCACCATGTGCCACTGATCAAGGGGATATGATTTTGCACTCAGCAATTTTCTCCGGTTACAAACGGTTTTTGTGACTGCGAGTGTGGGTCTAGACCCATTGTGCTGAATGGCTTTGGCACTCTATATGAGATCTGAGAGAGGGGCAGGTATGCTAGCATGTATAGATGCTGGACAATGGACGTACTTGTTTTAATCTTCTCAAAGACTTATGAGGTCTTCTCTTTACTGCTGGTCGCACCTTAGTAGACTTCCACAGTCCACTCAGACAGAAATAAATCCAGTCATTTTGCTGGAAATATGAAAAAAAGAAGCCATAAATTCAGAGAATAATAAATCTTCAGATAAAGCTTGACTTCCTGCTCCCTCAACAGCAGTTGGTGCTCAATTGAATATGACTCTTAAAACCAAGAAATTCAAGTATGCGTTCCATGGGTTCTACAGTCTGAATGCTTGTGCAGGCTGTTAAAGTTCTTCCACACCTAAGTAAATATGGAAAATTTTGTGCATAGGACTAGGTATTGACACAGATTTCTGATGCACAAGCTCTTGATTCAGTTGGTTTCTGATTTGATTATTCCTGATTTGGGCTTATTTCAGTTATAATGTACACTTTGCTTGTGCTACTGCACTTTTTTTTCTTTTTTGAGATTTTTACAATGTTACAAAAAACTATTTCAAGTAAAAATGGTTCCTCTGAAATTTCTGTTCTTCAAATAATGGGGAAAAAAAGAAAAAAGGTCACTGTTTCAACAAAAACTATTAAGCAGCACAACTGTTTTTATCATGGATAATGATTAGAAATGTTTCTTGAGCAGCAAATCAGCATATTAGAATAATTTCTGAAGGATCATGGGACACTGAAGACTGGAGTAATGATGCTTAAAATTAATCTTTGCCATCACAGGAATACATTACATTTTAAAATATATTCAAAAAGAAAAATATAAGTTATTTTAAATTGTAATTTTATATCAGAATATTGCTATTTTCACTGTGTTTTTGATCAAATAAATGCAACATTAGTGAACTTATTTCAAAAACATTCAAATATCATTTAGATCCCAAACTGTTTGAATGATAGTGTGTAAATATAAAAGAATTTCTTATTCCTAATGCTGTAAATAATACAGGACAGTGATTCAAACGAATAACTATTCATTAAAAGCACCTGTTAGTTTTAAGAATTGGACTACACTTGTGTGCATCATGTTTTTGATTCACTAAAAAGCATGGTCTTGTGGCATGTACATTTCTTCCGCTACACTGTAAAAAATTTTTTTATAGAAGTTGTATATAAATGAAAGATTATTGGAGTACATTCTACTTCAAAATTCCATGTTTAATTCGATGTGTTACTTGCCATTTCTTAATTAACTGTAAAATTTACTACAGTTTCCGAGTGAAAATTGTTTCTACACCAAAATTTCTCAGTGTGGTACACAGTCTTTTAATCACATGACAATTAATATAGACTGAGAACTCATTTCCAACTCAGAGAAAACATTACATCTTTTGCTATTGTGGAAATGTGAAAAAGCACTGACACAGAGAACCTTCTAACTTAGAACATTATGATTTTTAAAAATTAACAATTGAGTCCAAATTATGCAGATGAGTTCAGCAAAAAGCTGAATATTTGCAGGATGGCCAGTGCTGCGCAAACACATAAAAGCCAAATAATCAATATTTTACGTGTACAGGCACATTGTTATATTAAAAATAAATGCATCTTCCAGAAATTGTTTCCCCAAATTCAGAATGTCAGGTGTAGCTTATGATTCATCCTCACAGAAATCACTATAATAGCCAAATCTGTTCATTAGAAGAGGATGTCATATAATTTAATATCATTAATGACTGCTCCTCCAAGCTGTCTCCACCAAGAATAAAACTCTGCAGGCAAACATCGTGCTGCCTGGCTACAAGATCAACTGTGTATTTTGTAACTACGCTGAACAAGCTGACAATTAATAGCACTTGGGGAAGCTCCAGACACCGGCACAGGACACATTTGGGGGACGCAGACAGGGTGAAGAACAACACGTGATGATGACTTTGCTAATGGTCTAGCAGAGATTCTCACGCTGAGAGATTTATCTAACGTCAATCAGTGCTTCCCTCCACTGTCTGAGCTCTGCTCTCTCAATCATCCCTCATTCCTCATTCCTTCTCGTCCCTCACGCGTTTCTTTCGTTCAGACGTCTGCAGACCTCCAGAGCAGTGTCTCATCTGTCCGTCTGTCAGTGGCCGGGTAATTGGAGTTGTTTAGGAGGTCATCTAATACAGGTAGGCGGGGGAAGGAATGTGTGATAGAGACGTGTGTCTTCCCACGTCTGTACGGCCCAGTGATCGCACTTGTAATACTATTGGTCATACAAGACTGATTATATACCATATGGCTACAGGTCAAAGCTCAAGAGAAAAAAAAGCTTAAAAAGGACAGATTTTACAGATTTTACATTCACGGCATTCACGGCACTATGTTGATCGATTGCTTCAGTCTGTTCCTGTCTGTTGTGCTGCTGAGAGGTTTGCGATTGTAGCTCCGCTTTTTTATTGAATCTTTACCTTACTTTCACTCTCTGTTGTTTAAAGTGATAATATATAACTTAACTCCCACCATATTTCTGGTATTATCTATCAAACTAATCTAACTAATTTAATCGTTCGCTTTTAAAACCGCGAGTGCAGCGCGCGTATAGCGCGTTAGCCGGTTAGCTTGTTACTCGCGGTTCCATTCACGTTTCTATTCGCGCCTATTATTGTTTTCTTTTTTCTCGCTCCGTTTTTATTTCTCTCTCGCTCCGTTTTTCACAAGTTCATCAAACAACAGTGGTAAGTGGTAAGTTAAGTTGGTATCATTCATCAATCAAGGTGAGTAATGGCTTCTCCTTCTCTTGTTGTTTGCACTTCATGCCACATGTACAGTTTATCTCTCTCTGTCGGCGACGAGGGATTCACATGTGATAAATGCAGGGAAATAGTTAGGCTGACAGAGAAGATTTTAGAACTAGAGACACGCATCCAAACTTTAGTTGAGGATAGTAAGAATGTGAGGGCTGTAGATACTGCTTTGGATGCGACTAGCTCAGGGACTCCTGTACATTGTTCGGTTCCGGTTGTGCCCGTGCAGCAGGGCAACTGGGTGACTGTGAGGCGGCATAGTCGCGGGTCAAAACACCGCTCTTCCGTTCCGATCAGAACATCAAACAGGTTCTCCCCACTCGGTGATGCACCCACTGAGAAACCTGATGAAAGTGCTCTAGTAATTGGCGATTCTATTGTACGGAACGTAAAAATAGAGACACCAGCCACCATAGTCCAATGTTTACCGGGAGCCAGAGCGCCTGACATCTTGGCAAATTTAAAAGTGCTGGCTAATGCTAAACGTAAATTCAGTAAGATTGTTATCCACGTCGGCGCTAATGATGTTCGACTTCGCCAGTCGGAGATCACTAAAAATAATGTTAAAGAGGTGTGTGAACTTGCAAGTACGATGTCAGACACTGTAATATGCTCTGGTCCCCTCCCTGCTTACCGTGGCGATGAGATTCATAGCAGACTGTCGTCACTCAATGGCTGGATGTCTAAGTGGTGCCCGCAGAATAACGTAAGTTTCATAGACAATTGGAAGAGTTTTTGGGGCAGACCTGACCTGTTGAAAAGAGATGGTGTTCATCCCTCCTGGGGTGGTGCCGCTCTTCTCTCTAGAAATATGGCACATAGTCTTAGAGTTCGTACTTGACTAACTAGGGCCCAGGTCAGGGAGCAGACAGACTGGATAAACCGACCGTCTGCTAGCCGCCTAACGTCACAGAAGTCAGTTAATTCTCAGCACATAGAGACTCCTTCACCTAGATATCACACTATAGAGACTGTGTCTGTTCCCCGTACTAGAAAATACAGAAAACGTCCAAACCAAAGTAATAGTAACAATTTAATTGATGTTCAACAAATAAAAAATGTTTACAATACAGAGAAACAATTGATAAAACTTGGCTTACTGAATATCCGGTCCCTTTCTACAAAAGCACTATTTGTAAATGATATGATCACTGACCATAAGCTAGATATGCTTTGTTTGACAGAAACATGGCTAAAACCAGATGAATACATTACTTTAAATGACTCTACCCCCCAAGATTACTGCTATAAAAATGAGCCACGTCCAAAAGGTAAAGGGGGAGGTGTTGCTACAATTTATAGCAATATTCTCAGTATTTCTCAGAGGGCAGGCTTTAAGTATAACTCGTTTGAAGTTATGGTGCTGCGTATAACATTATCTAGAGAAACACGTGTTAGTGATAAATCCCCTGTGATGTTTGTATTGGCTACTGTGTACAGGCCACCAGGGCACCACACAGACTTTATTAAAGAATTTTCAGATTTTCTATCTGAGTTAGTACTGGCTGCAGATAAAGTCTTAATTGTTGGTGATTTTAATATCCATGTCGATAATGAAAAAGATGCATTAGGATCAGCATTCATAGACATTCTGAACTCTATTGGGGTTAGACAACATGTTTCAGGACCTACTCATTGTCGAAATCATACTCTAGATTTAATACTGTCACATGGAATTGATGTTAGTGGTGTTGAAATTCTGCAGCAAAGCGATGATATCTCAGATCATTATCTAGTCTTGTGTAAACTCCATATAGCTAAAACTGTAAATTCTACTCCTTGTTACAAGTATGGTAGAATCATCACTTCTACCACAAAAGACTGCTTTGTAAGTAATCTTCCTGATTTATCTCAATTCCTCAGCATATCCAACAGCGCAGAAAAACTTGATGATGTAACAGAAACTATGGACTCTCTCTTTTCTAGCACTTTAGATACAGTTGCTCCTTTACGCTTAAGGAAGATCAAAGAAAACAGTTTGACTCCGTGGTATAATGAGCACACTCGCACCCTAAAGAGAGCAGCCCGGAAAATGGAGCGCAGCTGGAGGAAAACAAAACTAGAGGTATTTCGTATAGCTTGGCGGGAAAGTACCCTATCCTACAGAAAAGCATTAAAAACGGCTAGATCTGATTACTTTTCATCTCTTCTAGAAGAAAACAAACATAACCCCCGGTATTTATTCAATACAGTCACTAATTTAATGAAAAATAAAGCATCAACAGGTGTTGGCATTTCCCAAGAGCACAGCTGTAATGACTTTATGAACTACTTTACTTCCAAGATCGATACTATCAGAGATAAAATTGTAACCATGCAGCCGTCAGCTACAGTATCGCATCAGATAGTGCACTATAGATCCCCTGAGGAACAATTCCACTCATTCTCTATTATAGGAGAGGAAGAATTGTATAAACTTGTTAAATCATCTAAACCAACAACATGTATGTTAGACCCTATTCCATCTAAACTACTAAAAGAGCTGCTTCCAGAAGTCATAGATCCTCTTTTGGCTATTATTAATTCATCATTGTCATTAGGATATGTCCCCAAAACCTTCAAATTGGCTGTTATTAAGCCTCTCATTAAAAAACCACAACTTGACCCCAAAGATCTAGTTAATTACAGACCGATCTCAAATCTCCCTTTTCTGTCAAAGATACTAGAAAAGGTAGTATCCTCACAATTATATTCCTTCTTAGAGAAAAATGGTATCTGTGAGGAATTCCAGTCAGGATTTAGACCATATCATAGTACTGAGACTGCTCTCATTAGAGTTACAAATGACCTGCTTCTATCATCTGATCGTGGTTGTATCTCTTTATTAGTTCTACTGGATCTTAGCGCTGCATTCGACACTATCGACCACAACATTCTTTTGAATAGACTAGAAAACTTTGTTGGCATTAGTGGAAGTGCCTTAGCATGGTTCACATCGTACTTATCTGACCGCCATCAGTTCGTAGCAGTAAATGAAGAGGTATCATATCGATCACAAGTGCAGTATGGAGTACCTCAAGGCTCAGTACTAGGGCCGTTACTTTTCACGCTTTACATGTTACCCTTGGGAGATATTATCAGGAGACATGGTGTTAGCTTTCACTGTTATGCTGATGATACTCAGCTCTATATTTCTTCACGGCCCAGTGAAACACACCAAATTGAGAAACTAACGGAATGTATAGTCGATATAAAAAACTGGATGACTAGTAACTTCTTACTGCTAAATTCTGAAAAAACAGAGGTGTTAATTATCGGACCTAAAAACCCCACATGTAATAACCTAGAACACTATCTAACACTTGACGGCTGCTCTGTCAATTCTTCTTCATCAGTTAGGAACCTAGGTGTGCTGTTTGATAGCAATCTTTCATTTGAAAGCCATGTTTCTAGTATCTGTAAAACTGCGTTTTTCCATCTCAAAAACATATCTAAATTGCGACCTATGCTCTCAATGTCAAATGCAGAAATGCTAATTCATGCGTTTATGACCTCAAGGTTAGACTATTGTAATGCTTTACTGGGTGGTTGTTCTGCACGCTTGATCAATAAACTACAGTTGGTCCAAAATGCAGCAGCTAGAGTCCTTACTAGAACCAGGAAGTATGACCATATTAGCCCGGTTCTGTCAACACTGCACTGGCTCCCTATCAAACATCGGATAGATTTTAAAATCTTGTTAATTACTTATAAAGCCCTGAATGGCTTAGCTCCTCAGTACTTGAGCGAGCTCTTATCACATTATAGTCCTCCACGTCTGCTGCGTTCTCAAAACTCTGGCCATTTGATAATACCTAGAATATCAAAATCGACTGCGGGCGGCAGATCCTTTTCCTATTTAGCGCCTAAACTCTGGAACAATCTACCTAACACTGTTCGGGAGGCAGACACACTCTGTCAGTTTAAATCTAGATTAAAGACACATTTCTTTAACCTGGCTTACACATAACACACTAATACACTTCTATTATTCAAATCCCTTAAAGGATTGTTAGGCTGCATTAATTAGATCAACCGGAACCGGGAACACTCCTCATAACACACGATGTACTCGTTACATCGTAAGAAGAATGGCATCTACGGTAATATTTGTCTGTTTCTTTATTATTCTGTTTCTCAGTCCGTGTCCGGATCAGATGGTGGATCGGCGCCGGGAGATGATGTCTGCGACCCTGATCGTCGCCGGAGGCCGGACACCTGGATGAGCCCCGGGGACATATCCCCAGTGAAGACCTCGACTTAAATACAATAGAACTTAAAATTAAACAAAATAACTATAAATATAATAAAATACCTAACTACATAATACTATTATTGTTAGAAATTGCAACAATATAAAAATAGAAATATAATACATTTATACATTTAACATTTAATTAAAACAATAAGTAAAAAAATAAATAATAATATCCTGGCCAGAGGAGAACTGGCCCCCCGACTGAGCCTGGTTTCTCCCAAGGTTTTTTTCTCCATTCTGTCACAGAGGGAGTTTTGGTTCCTTGCCGCTGTCGCCTCTGGCTTGCTCAGTTGGGGACACTTAATTTTTTACGATTAACGTCAATTTTATTTCATAGATACTATTTAAACTAAACTGAGCTAGACAATGACATCTCTGAATTCAATAATGAAATGCCTTTAACTGAAAATTGAGTGTTTAATCTTATTATTATACATTACTGACACTCTATCCTCCAATTTGATACTGTTAAGTGCTTTGACACAATCTGTATTGTTAAAAGCGCTATATAAATAAAGGTGACTTGACTTGACTTGACACTAGGGTTGGGCGATAAATATACCATTTCAAGATGGCAATAAAACTTATTTTGATAACGATGATACGTTCTGGACATTTTTACTTTATGTGGATTAATCTAACAGCCTATCACACAGTAGAAATGAATGCAACAACAGCCAGTCAGTGCATGTCACTAATAAGTCTGCATGTTCTGTGTGTCTCTGTGTAAATGAGTGGTGTAATTTCATCTACTACACAAACTCAAACCCACGTAACACTCGCAGAGTTTTCAGTGTCTGCTGTCATATATGAGGACATGAACACATCCATTCTAGGAGTAAATTTACAAGTTTTTGAACATTTCATTTGACAAAAACTACCATCAAATACACTCTGAAACTTAAAGATCTTCAGAGCAAACCACCTAAATAAAATTTCAGTTTAACGTGAAGAAATTATGACAGACTTATATGATAATTGTATACTAAAATTTAATTATTATTATTTAAGAATATCACTTAAGATATTTTTATCCATTTTTAAAATTTATACAGTTTTTTGTGCAACATCTTATTTGAAATAATAAATAAATAAAATTTGCAATGTTTTATTGTAAATTAATTATGCTTTCATTTGATTACATTTTTAAAAATTAGATTGAATTAATAAGAATTGATTGAAGTTGTATTTATTCATTTCATTAAGCATAATTTTTGATGATAAATTTGTATAAAATACAGAATCCAGAAAAAAATTAAAATGGAGAAAACAGAATTTATGGGAAAATAAAATGAATTTCATGGGCCGTAAATTAAAAGTAGCTTACACTTTTAGTTTAATTGTGAATGAGAAGTTATGTTTACATTCATTCTCTAATAAGGTCTAATAAACATGTGGTAAGCCATTTATATATATGTATACATAATGTAATTATTATTTTATTTATCTTTTCCTTAATTTTTTCATATCTGACTGTTCTGTTCTCATTTTATCTGTTTTGTTAACTGCTGTCTATCCCATCATTGCATTTTTTTCCCATTTCATTTTCACTGTTATTTAATATTTTCTGTAAAAAATAAATAAATATTCATTTAAAAATGTGGAAAGCATGTCTGTCCCCATTAATGGTAAATGAATATTGTGATAAATATTGACATTGTATGATATGGAAACAAATATTGTGATAATAGTTTTGCCCATACTGACCAGCCCTACGCAGCACCATTCACAGTCACATCCTTAGGGAGAGGGGACTACCGTTACTCAAACTTCCTGAACTATATTTCAGAAGCTGAGACAAAGGTGTTTAGACACGGGTGTCTTTTGCGGTAAAACCGCCCACATGCGGATTAAGATTTATAACCTAAATGCACAAGTGTTTATAGAAACCAATGGTTACCAAGTCGATTTTCAAACAGTCTGTTTGAAATTGATCGAACGCTCTCATGTTTGCAATGCTTTGCTTGGACTAACGGTAGACTTGATACTATTTATGAAAACTGTCAGCGGCGAAAAACTAAAACAGTATTCTTTTCCTCTTTGTGTAATCGAAATGTGTGCTGCGTGGCATGAAGACGAATGAGATGATATGTTTTTGTGTCCGTGTGATTGGCTGGCCGGTGTGTGTGTGTATTGGAGCGCTGTCAGATGTAATCACCCTGATGTCACTTCATGTGTCACTGTAAACAAAGAAAGGCAAAAGAGAAACAGACAGGGAAATCAGTAACAGACAGAAGCCACATCTGCACGAATGATTGTGACACGTAATTTACAAGATTTGACCCAGAGCGTGTTCTGTGATGAGCAAACCGGGCATGTTGAGGGATGCTGGGATAGGCCAGACACGTTAAGCCCAAGCACATTCTACCAAAGCTTGTAACCCTGTGCGTTTAATGACATATTGAGATAAGGCCAATTAAACCAGGTTTTTTTTTTTTAAAAAGGATTCCAGGGATGAGACCTGTGAAAATTTTGAATTAAAAAAAGAAAAGAAAAAAAGAAAGACTTTTCAAGAGATTTTTCAAGATGTTAAATGTCAAAAGATACTGATTGAATGTTGAGCACAATATATATATAAATATATATATATATATATATATATATATATATATATATATGTAAGTGCTGTCAAACGATTAATCGCATACAAAATAAACATTTTTGTTTGCATAATATGTGTGTGCTATGTATATTTATTATGTATGTATAAATACACAAACATACAGTACATATTTTGAAAATATTTACATGTATTTACATGCATATATTTATATTCATTTAATTTATATTATATATAAATACATTTAATATATAAACATAACATATTTTCCTTAAATATATACATGCATGTGTGTGTATTTATATATACATAATAAATATATAGAGTACATACGTATATTATGTAAACAAACCATTTTTAAATTGTGATTAATCGTTTGACAACACACACATATACATATATACACACACACACACACACACACACACACACACACACACACACTCACTCACTCACTCACTCACTCACTGGCCACTTTATTAGGTACACCTTGCTAGTACCGGGTTGGACCCCCTTTGTGGCATAGATTCAACAAGGTATTGGAAACATTCCTCAGAGATTTTGGTCCATATTGACATGATAGCATCATGCTGTTGCTGTAGATTTGTCGGCTGCACATCCATGATGCGAATCTCCCATTCCACCACATCCCAAAGGTGCTCTATTGGATTGAGATCTGGTGACTATGGAGGCCATTTGAATAAAGTGAACTCATTGTCATGTTCAAGAAACCAGTCTGAGATGATTTGAACTTTGTGACATGGTGCATTATCCTGCTGGAAGTAGCCATTAAAAGATGGGTACACTGTAGTCATAAAGGGATGGACATGGTCAGCAACAATACTCAGGTAGGCTGCGGCGTTTAAATGATGCTCAATTGGTACTAAGGGGCCCAAAGTGTGCCAAGAAAATATCCCCCACACCATTACACCACCACCACCAGCCTAAACCATTGAGACAAGGCAGGATGGATCCATGCTTTCATGTTCTTTATGCCAAATTCTGACCCTACCATCTGAATGTTGCAGCAGAAATCGAGACTCATCAGACCAGGCAACGTTTTTCCAATCTTCTATTGTCCAATTTTGGTGAGCCTGTGCAAATTGTAGCCTCCGTTTCCTGTTCTTAGCTGACAGGAGCGGCACCCGGTGTGGTCTTCTGCTGCTGTAGCGCATCTGCTTCAGAGTTTGACGTGTTGTGCGTTCAGAGATGGTATTCTGCATACCTTGGTTGTAACGAGTGGTTATTTGAGTTACTGTTGCCTTTCTATCATCTCTAACCAGTCTGCCCATTCTCCTCTGACCTCTGACATCAACAAGGCATTTTCGTCCACACAACTGCCGCTCACTGGATATTTACTCTTTTTCAGACCATTCTCTGTAAACCATAGAGATGGTTGTGCGTGAAAATCCCAGTAGATCAGCAGTTTTTGAAATACTCAGACCAGCCCGTCTGGCACCAACAACCATTCCACGTTCAAAGTCACTTAAATCCCCTTTCTTCCCCATTCTGATGCTCGGTTTGAACTTCAGCAAGTCGTCTTCACCACATCTAGATGCCTAAATGCATTGAGTTGCTGCCATGTGATTGGCTGATTAGCAGTTTGTGTTACCAAGCAATTGAACAAGTGTACCTAATAAAGTGTCCGGTGAGTATATATATGTATATATATATATATATATATATATATATATATATTTATGTATGTATGTATGTATGTATGTATGTATGTATTTATTTATTTATTTATTTATTTATTTATTAGTCCTGTCAAAATTAGCGCGTTAATGCAGGGGATTAATTTTTTCAGTTTAACACGTTAAAATTATTTAAAGGAGTCATATGATGCGATTTCAAGTTTTCCTTTCTCTTTGGAGTGTTACAAGCTGTTTGTGCATTGATAAGATCCCTGAAGTTGCAAAGACTAAAGTCTCAAAACTAAAGAGATATTCTTTATAAAAGTTAAGACTCATCCACGCCCCCCTAAAACGGCTCATTCAAACACACCCCCACATCTCTATGTCACGGTGTGGGGAGATTTGCAAAACACCGCCCAAACGTATACGCAAAGAAAGAGGGTGGGACTTTTATTCTCGCTGTAGTGTTGTTGCTGCCGCCAGCGCCATGTCCTGGAGACGCTGTGTTTTGTTGTGAAAGCGAAACTACTTTGTTTGGGCTTCCAAAAGAGAAGGTGGTTAAGTTGTATTTACAACACTGTTCCAGAACAGTTCAACCCAAATATTCGAGTGTGTGCATCGCATTTTACGGAGGACTATTTCCTGAATCTGGGAGTAGCCTGCTAGCTTTGCTCAAAGACTGTTTCTATAAAGTGGGGCAATTCCAACTTTGCAAAGACAGTCTGGCGCTTCTGACTCACAGCCTGTAAGTATGTTTTCATATTTAAAGAATTTGCCACTGACTATTCAAACGCGAGTTTTGAGCTGTGTAGAGTAGCGCTTGTTGTTTGTCGTTTCTCCGATCACAAATGCAGACATGGTAATGTTTATGTGGCGCGATGCAACGCAACGTGTAAAAAGACAGTATAAGTCATTATAATCAGTAATTATGTCCCCACTGGATGCAACAAATGCCTCATTTGTAATGGGTTTTATTGTTTTTGTGTCGTCGCGCCGGGACACGGCATCACAATACAGTGAGGGCCGTAACATTTCCATCTCACGCTTGAGGTATTAGGCCAATCACAACACACTGGATAGCTGGCCAATCAGAGCACGCCTCGCTTCTCAGAACAATGAGCTTTGTAAAAATCGACGCGTTTCAGAAAGGCGGGGCATAGAGGAGCAACAATAATGTACAGTATGTGGAAAATAATGTGTTTTTTGAACCTTAAACCACATAAACACATTGTATTACACCAAATACACAAAATAATGTTCCTTTTAGAAACGTCATATGACCCCTTTAACACCGTTAATGCAGGGGCGGGGCCTAGGGTTGGCCATCCCACTCATAACTGCTAATTCTGTCTCTTTTTTCTTGACAAGAAGTGCATTTATTCAGTCGCAGAATGTCTTTACGAGCACATTAAACAGGAGAAGTTTCAGATGCGCGCTTCAACTTCACTTCAGCGTCAGGCGCGAGTTAAACGAGCGCGGAAACTGTACTGTGCTCGCAGCGCATGCTCTTCAATACACGTACAAAGGTGCCGGCGCGCGCATAGCCTGTCGCGAAATCGCAAAAGAAACTACGAGCATGCAATGTCGTGATCAATTATGTCATAAAGTTACCAAAAAGGCGATTAAAGCTGCCATAAAACTGTGCATGCATGTAATATATTATATATGAGTTACATTAAGAACATGTCTCTGAAATGGTTTTCAAAACTGTCCTGGAGCATCCTAGCACTGTCTCCCTCATCTAACACACCTGATTCAACTCGTCAGCTCATTAGCAAAGACTGAAATGGGTCTGACCTGAAATGGGTCAGAAAAGGTAAAGAGAGGTGAGAGAAAATACGATGCGTGTCAGATCCGCGTCATGTTCGGTAGCAGCAGCTCTTAAAGAAATAGAAGCCAAAACAACCTAATAACCAGCTGCTGTGATGTCTGTTCATCAAGAACAAAAGAAAAAAGAGGAAATCAACTTTTATAGTTTTAAGGATTCATCTGTATTTGGTTTAGAATTTAGTGTTTGATAACTTTATTCAATTTCTGTATATTTCTGCTGAGGGGCACAGGTAGATAAATATGACATTTATTATAATGGGTTTATGTGAAGAATGTTTTAAGTTCACTTAAATTAGAAGTTATTTTTACAGTCTAATAAATGTTAAAATTGATAGCTCTTAATTATAATGTAAAGTTGAATGGCTATAGTCAATGGTTAAATATTAGGGGGAAACATTTTTATAGGGAAATCAGTATTACTTGGTATCAGTGATACTGGCCTTCAGTCATAAAAATAAAGATGCCATTAAACAAATATTAAAAATATTCAGAAAAATGTGCGATTAATTAGTTAATTTTTTTTAATCGATTGACAGCACTAATATATATATATATATATAGCCAATAAATGCAAGTTTAACAAAACAATTAAAATAAAAAAATTTGATCAATAAAAAAATAAAAATAAATCAATAAAAAAATTTGATTGGAAACAGAAAAAGATTGAATTATTTAATTGCAATACATTAAAACTATATATAAAAGCCAATAGTATAGGTTTAATGCAATAACTTTAAAGAACATAATTTGATATTATTAGTTTCTTTCTGATTTCTAAAGATTGAACTGTTTAACAGAAATATAACATTAAAAATATATAAATGTCAATTATATAACTTGGGAAACTTCTTTTTGTTTTCTTTATGTCATGCTTAATATTTTACACACAAAACGTAATGGATCATAAATTAAAAATAGATACATTGAAAAAAATCCTTCAAAACATTTAAATTTAACATTTTTTTATTTTTATTTATTATTATTAATATTTTGTAAAAACATACTTTGAAAAATCTTTCTTTTATTTACAACTTAAAATAATATGTTGCAGTTTAGCATATTTTTATATTTAAGGAAGGAATGCATCATTTTTGGGTCCTTGGCATCAAAACGTGAAAAGCCCTGAATTAAAAGGTCATCCTTCTCAATTGTAGTTATGATTTGAAATTCATTCTCTATTTGGGACGTAAAGGGATAGTTCACCCAAAAACTACAATTCTGTCTTCATTTAATCACGCTCATGTCATTACAAACCTGTATGATGTTCTTTCTTCTGTGGAAAAAATAAGATGAGACAATAGCGTTTGTGACTAGCTGTAGCATGTCAAATGTGCACATATTAGAAGAAAATACGTGACAGGCAATTTGGCTACAATCTGGGGCTTTTTGTCGCAAAATAGTTGCAGACTTAAAAAATGAAAGCCTGACAGGTCTTGCAATGTGTGCTTGGTTTATAAGTCACGGAAAATGAGCTGGAAGAGAAATGAGAGCGAAACCGATCTCTCAAAATGTAAAAAAGTACACTATCAATCATAATTTAAGCAATTTTTTTATAAATAATGGAGATTTAGAACTGTGATTTGAATATACAACAGGTTCAAAGATTCATGGAAGTGTTAGGAGAAAGCATATGTCTGGTGTTTGTGTAGGGGGCTGGATGTGGGATCGGAATGGAGTTGGGAAACGCTCACGATTTGTTTTTCTCTCCGAGCAGGGTCATGAGGAAAGGTCTTAAGAGCCATTAAGGCTCTTGGGAATAATATTCACCATTTATAACCAACCTCACTTTCCCATATTAACCTATAACGCACCCCAGTGGTGTCATTTCCCAATCCCGAGAGAAAGGATTTGAAATATGCTTTAACATATGTAACGCTGACGTTATTTGGGGCTTTTCGTTTACGCATTAAAAAGTGGAATTTTTAAACATACTCATTCTGTTCTGCCAGCAAAATTACACAAGCATACTGTCATTTCTCCTCACAAGTATAAGCAAATCGGCCGGTGTGATAACGTCGGTGAGGTGAGATCTTGTTATGTGGGGGTTTGTTGACATTACGTGAGGAATTTTTACACACCAACTCGGGCTATTTAGCACATGCTTTGTTCGGCGTCTGCGAGAACTCTTTTCCAAAGTAGTGAGATCTGGGAGTTTAGACGTCAAAGGAGGAGTGGAAAATACCCTTTTCACACAAGCTGCCAGTTTGCATAAAACAAGTGCCCAGGAAACTAGAGAGAAGAAAGGAATACAACTGCATTACAAACGACAAGCTCTGTTAATTGCAAGCAGATCAAATCAGTCCATAGGTGTGTGGAAATGGGGACAAAACCCTGGGCATGATTACTTAAGTCTTCTTGTGCTAGATGCCTGTGGTGTTAGGGGTGGATTCGCTTTATTTTTTCCATTTTGCTCTGTGTCCCACTTACAGTAACTAAACCTTTAGTCGTGGTTGGCCAGAACTGAATGCAGATACAAAGCTGTGACCTTGCCTGGAGGGGGACTTGATCTGCGATGTGACTGTGTGAGACCTGGGTTCCCTGCAGACGAACTGCCTCTGCTGTCTTTTCTTCAGAGTTTAAGAGTGAGAACAGTGAGACTAACAAAGCTGATCAATCACTTGAACACCTCAAGGCACTTACCTACCACATCTCCTGAGTGATAAATCAAATACACTTCAAACAGTTAGAAACCCTTGACCAATCTCATTATTACATCATTAGATTTATAAAGCATGCTCCAAATGTCAATATTGCAATGGCTAGTAGATAAATTAACACTCGACAAACAGTGATAGTTCACCCAAAAATGAAAATTCTGTCATTATTTAGTCATGTCATTCCAATCTTGTATGGATTTATTTCTTCTGCAGACATAAAACAAGATATTTTAAACAACGCTGGAAAAAAAAAACTACATTGAAGCCCATAGGCTTCCATTGTGTGGATTAATAAATCAAAACACTGAGACATTTCTCAAAATATGTGTCATGCAAAAGTCATACAGTTTTGGAACAACATAAGGGAGAGTAAATGATGACAGAATTGCTATAAAGTTAACAATATCACTGGAAAGTCTTCAGTTCACAAATTTACATAAGACAAATAGTAGGTTTGATGTAATTATCAGACCTTTTTTTTTTTTTTTTTTTAACTTTGCACCTTGAAACGTTTTTGCATTTTTAAACTGTTCCTAAAGGAACACATTCAACTTAGGAGTAGTTTGTGCTGCCCCGGTGAATGACAACTGTTTGTTTGGTCACAAAACACACAAGAACCACAATAAATAAATGTAACTGCTGTACAAATTAATGTGATTGGCTGAAAAGTGGCATATTTTCTTTTTTAAATTACAATAGGGAAAGTTTTTCAATGAAAACTTTAAACTTAAACTCTATTCTTTCCCTGAAAGTACATGTTCAAACGGTGTTTGTCGTATCATGACCAATCATAGCACCGAATATGAAATGTTTGTCCGACAAACAAACCAGACAGGAAAGCAGATTAACATCGATGAACTTGAACATTAAAATGGTGTGTACTGACATCTTTCTGCAGTTGAAACAAGATAACTTTTGATGTACATTCATGTTTATTTCACACTATATCTAATGAAGAGAAAGAGATAATTGGTTCACTTGCTGCTTGAACTGAGGCGCTACAGCAATCTGTCACGACACATTAAAGAGCCACAAAATGGTATTTATTGTTTGGAGTTCTTACAAAATGACAAAATTTGAAAGCTGAGACTTTGTTTCATACCAAAAGTAACCTGCTCAGTCTTGTCTGTCAGTGCATTGTCAGTTTCCTCTTTGCTTCGCAATGTATTTTTTACTGTGTGAAAACATGATGTGTGCCATGTTAGCGCCATGGCTTGTCGGACCTAGTAACAGTAACAAAGGGGGTAGATCTTTGCGAAGGGTCAATTGTCCATCAAACACTGATATGACATCTCCGTGAATGCAAGCATAAAAATGAAATGTGAAAAGAAAGTGTGTGCTCGAAGTTGCTATGGGACAAATGGCTATTTGGCACCTCTGAAAATGATAGATACATTCCTCGTATTGTTTGGAATGTTGGCCTTCTGTGAGCAGTGTGAATCAGCCTTAAGTTTTTGACATTCCTGCAAAATTTCTGATGAAAATTGTATATAAACATGCACAGTCTATGTTGTAAGTCACTAGGTTGCACCACAGGAAAGCATATCCCTCCACTGGCACAATCCAGCTCTTAAATTCCGCTGATCTGCTGTATTGGATTACTGTCTTGCAGTGGGGAAAGTAAACACCCGCTTTATTGCAGCTCATCCATTTTGTTTATGCCTTATTAAATTATGGACCAAACGGAATAAGTTACCGCCCTACCTGATCTACAGTACATTTACTCCAGGAATGTGTTTTTTTTTTTTTTTTTTTTGTATTTGTTTGCTATGAAACAAGGGGTAATGAATTATTATTATTTAGTTTCTGTTCTTTTTTTTTTTTTTTTTTTTTTGCTTAATAGCATGCATTTTACTAGCATATTGGCTGTGTATTAGTACTTATAAAGCACATTCTGCATCACCATATTACATCCCTAATCCTACCCAATACCTAAACTTAACAACTACCTTACTAACTATTACAAAAGCAGCAAATTACATTTACATTTACATTTACATTTACATTTACATTTAGCGACTTACAATTGGGGAATACATAAACCGATTCGTCTTGAAGAGGCAATCAGACAGAGGAAGTGCTCGTAACAACAAGTCTCAGGCATTGTTCAAATAAGTACAAGCTAGAAAGGAAAGGAATAAATAAAGAGAAAGAATTTTTTTTTTTTTTTTAAGTTTAGGATGAAGTCAAGTAGTGCTGCTGAAAGAGATGAGTTTTCAGTTGTTGCTTGAAGATTGATAGGGATCCAGCATTCCGGATAGGGGTGGGAAGATCATTCCACCAGCCAGGAATGGTGAATGAGAATGTTCTGGAGAGTGATTTTGAGCCTCTCTGTGATGGTACCACGAGGCGTCGCTCACTAGCAGATCTCAGACTTCTGGAGGGGGTGTAGATTCGTAATAGTGAGTGGAAGTAGGCGGGTGCTGAGCCTGTGGTTGTTCTATATGCAAGCATCAGTGTCTTGAACTTGATCCGAGCTGCAACTGGTAGCCAGTGCAAGGAGATAAAGAGAGGTGTAACATGGGCTCTTTTGGGCTCATTGAAGACCAGACGTGCCGCTGCATTCTGAATCATTTGTAGAGGTTTGATTGTGTTTGATGGAAGTCCAGCCAGAAGAGCATTGCAGTAGTCCAGCCTAGAAATGACAAGGGCCTGGACAAGAAGTTGTGCACCATGCTCTGTCAGAAAGGGCCTGATCTTTCTGATGTTGTGTAGTGCAAACCTGCAAGATCGAGCGGTCTTTGCAATGTGCTCTTTGAAGGTCAACTGGTCATCAAAGATTACACCGAGATTTCTGACCGAAGTTGATGGGGCAATTGTTGATGAACCTAACTGAATCGTGAAGTCATGCTGTAGGGTTGGAGTAGCAGGGAAGACAAGAAGCTCAGTCTTTGCCAGGTTGAGCTGTAGGTGATGTTCTTTCTTCCATGCCGAGATGTCCGCCAGGCAGCCTGAGATCCGTGCAGCTACTGTTGGATCATCTGGTTGAAAAGAGAGATAGAGCTGTGTGTCATCAGCGTAGCAATGGTAGGAGAAGCCATGTGCCTGTATGATGGGACCCAGTGATGTCGTGTATGTGGAGAAGAGGAGGGGTCCAAGAACCGATCCCTGAGGAACCCCAGTGACCAGTTGATGTGCTTTGGAAACCTCACCTCCCCAGGCCACCCTGAAAGACCTACGAGTGAGATAGGATTCAAACCAGCGAAGTGGAATCCCAGTGATGCCCAGAGATGAGAGGGTAGACAGGAGGATCTGATGATTAACAGTGTCAAACGCAGCAGATAGATCCAGCAGAACGAGGACTGATGATTTGGAGTCTGCTTTTGCAATTCGCTGGGCTTCAGTGACTGAGAGTAGCGCAGTCTCAGTTGAATGGCCACTCCTGAAACCTGACTGTTTAGCATCCAGTTTGTTGTTCTGTGAAAGAAACAATGAGACCTGGTTGAAGACAACTCGTTCGAGTGTTTTCGCTATGAATGGAAGGAGAGAGACAGGTCTGTAGTTTTCAGTAAGAGAAGTGTTTAATGTAGGTTTCTTGAGCAGTGGGGTTACCCGAGCCTGCTTGAACGCAGTGGGGAAAATGCCTGTGAGGAGAGATGTGTTGATGATGTGTGTGAGTGCTGGTAAGAGTGTGGGAGAGATTGCTTGGAGAAGGTGTGATGGGATTGGGTCTAGAGGACATGTTGTAGGATGGCTGGAGAGAAGAAGTTTGGATACCTCTGCCTCAGTGAGTGGACAGAAGGAGAAGATGGGAGTTTTAGCAGTGGATGTGGTTGGTTGGAGGTTGTGTGTTTGTGGAGGAGAGAACTGACTACTGATTGTTCTAGTTTTGCCTGTAAAAAAAGTGGCAAAGTCATCAGCTGTTATAGAAGTGGTGGGAGGTGGTGGAGGGGGACAGAGGAGAGAATTAAATGTTCTGAAGAGATTACGCATGTCTGGAGCGCTGTTGATCTTGTCGTGGAAATGTGAGGATTTGGCAGCGTGGACTTCAGCAGAGAAAGATGAGAGCAAAGACTGATACCTACTCAGGTTCGACGGATCGTTTGATTTGCGCCATTTTCTCTCTGCCGCTCTGAGTTTGGTCCGATGTTCACGAAGAACCTCGGATAACCAGGGGTTAGAAGGGGCAACCCGTGCTGGGCTGGAGGAGAGAGGACAAATGTCGTCAAGACAAGAGGTTAAGGTCTGGCATAGAGTGTCAGTAGCTGCATTCACATCCAGAGATGAGAAATGGGTAGGTGAGGAAAGAGAGGAGGATACTACAGAGGAAAGATGTGAGGGAGAAAGGGAGCGTAGGTTTCGTCTAAAAGTAACTGGTAAGGGGGTTGATGGCACATGGGTATCAAAAAGTAATGTAAATGAAATGAAGAAATGGTCAGAGATATGTAGTGGTTGCACCAGGATGTTATCTGCAGTGCAATTGTGTGTGTAAATTAAATCAAGTTGGTTGCCTGATTTGTGCGTGCTAGAAGTGGTAAGGCGTTTGAGATCAAATGAAGCTAGGAGTGAATGGAAGTCTGTAGCATAAGGCTTGTCTAGATGAATGTTGAAATCGCCAAAGACTAAGAGTGGAGTGCCAACCTCCATGAAAGAGGACAGCAGCCCGTCCAGCTCCTCTAGGAAGGTGGCTAGAATTTGGCCAGGGGGACGGTAAATTACCACAATCTGGAGTTTTATAGGAGCTGTTACCGTAATCGCATGACATTCAAATGAGTTGTATTTGCATAATTAGGAGTTTATTGAGGCAAAAGTCATAGATAATTGTTAATAGTGAGAATTGCACCTTAAAATAAAGCGTGAATAAAATCACTTATACTTTTTAAATATTATTCCTTTTAGTGCATTTCTTAAATTAAATATTCATGAATATTCACTATAAATCATGTTTATAATATTGGTCTTACAGTGGAAGTCTATGAGGAAATGCGCTACAGAGTGTTTAAAAGCAGAAATGTAAGACTTGTATTTTGTTAAAGTGTTGTGAAATGTGTTATTTGAGCTGTAAAATAGTCAAAATCAATTGTAGTGGTGGGACTATAATTCTCTGCATAATACTGTGTGGTTTTGTGTTACCAGTGTAATTCCTTTCTAGTTTCTTTCTGCAAAAGTTACAGGGTTCACAGTTACATGATCATGACAGGAGAAAATTGGACTGCAAAACTTTGAACATGCTATATTCTCATATTAAAATGTACAATGTTCACATGAAATTTGAATGTTGTTAATGTACAACATAGACTCCCACTGTTTGTTTTTTCAAAGTTAGGGGCGATTCAGAATTATTTTCTGTAGTAATGGACAGCACGGACCGTTATCTCAGCATACTTTACAACAACCATGTAAAGAGGTGTACAATTTAATGTGTAAACAGTACACTCACCAGCACTCATATCATTTGTGCTGGTCATATGGCTGGGATTCAGTCTAACTGCATTTGCCTTCACTTAAACAGACTTCTCTCTAGATCTATAACCAATGCAGAATAGAAGAATAGAAGACATTATGGCAGCCAAAAGTGAATGTAATTTACTCTGTAAGATCACATGCTTATGCTTATTTTAATAATAATGGGTGACAATTGCACAAGGGGAATTTAAAACACAATGTTCCATCATTTAAAGAGCAAATTCATTAGTTACCACTGGGAAAGTTCCATATTACACCCACATCCAACGGTCTGACTTTAATAAACCAATGTTCTACATAAAACTACATTTAATTTCACAGTGGTTTCTCAGTTTTTCACAGTACTCGCTCCCCTATAGAGGGAATCTGAGAGAATTCTTCTGAATGTGATCATGGCTCTCAAGAATTCAAATAAACAGATATTCGCAAGTAACATGTTTAAGATGTCACATGTGGACTCCCCCATCCATCTTGTGCTGTGGCGGCTGTGGTGCTGTCAATGCGTGTTAACAGGAAAATAGAAGGGGCTGAAAAGCTACATGGCACTTCACATGCAAGTGTCAAATCAGTCTTCTGCAAGACTTGGAAATAATTACCTGAAAATAAATAAAGCAAAAGCACAATATACAAGTCAAAGAACACAGAGACAGATGCACGTCGAATGGAGGGCAAGACAGCGAATGACTGCAGTCTCCTCAGAATCAATGCATCACGAGGCTCCTAGTCAAATATGGTCACCTCCAGCTGGTTTTCTTCTTCATGATGTTTTATATTTTGAATTATCTTCTAATCAGAAGGTTAAAGATCTTCTAAAGCATTCGGTATGTTTACTTGTGCAGATCTAATCGAGTTATAGAAATCTGTCTGTTTATGTGTACGTGACACAAACTTGAATAAATTAAGCTTGAAAGGAATATTCTGGATTTAGTACAAGTCAAGCTCAATCGACAACATTTCTGGCATAATGTTGATGATATTTTTGAAAGAAATTAAACTTCCACATTAAACAAAAGTGACAATAAAGACTTTCACATTTAAAAAAAAATTCTAATAAATTGTATTTTTTTGAAATATGAATCCTGAAAAAATTTATCATGGTTTCAACAAAAATATTAAGTAGCACACCTGTTTTCAACATTAATAATAAAAAGAAATGTTTCCTGAACACCAAATCAGAATATTAGAATGATTTCTGAAAGATCGTGTAACTTTTTAAATCAAATAAATTCAGCCTTGGTGAGACTTATTTCAAAAACATTAAAAAATCTTACCAAGCCCAAAATTTTGAGGAATTGGGCCAATCAGTAAATGTTAAAATACTGTTTCAGTAATAAAATAAGATTATGTGTTAAAGTTTTTTGTAATATAATAAAAAAAGCCAAAATTGATAAAGATAAAATGCTAAAACAGCTGTAAAAAAGTTTTTTTTCAACGTTTTTGAGATAAATTATACCATTTTTAACAAAATAATTCATATGCATTTTTAGAAAGATCTTCTAAAAGAAAAATCTAGAAATCTTCTAAAATTGTCCCCAATCTCTTCCATTGTAAGTGCCTCACCCTAACCTCAAAATATTAGTAATTTTTATTTGTTTGTTTGTTTATTGTTTGTGATAATCAACATTCCCCAGATGTTGTCAACTGAGCACTTCATATACATGTCATGTGCCACTTTTTCCAAAAGCAAGCGATCAATGTACAATTAACAATTAACATGTAACAATTAATGTACAATTAACATGTACACGTCAGACAAAACCAAACTACAATCGCATTATCTAGATCAGTTAGTTCTACTTCACACACACAAAAAACTCACTGGTACGATTTTAGATTACAACGTTCTCACGAAATTTTAAAAAGACAAATTATTGCGTTATTCTAAGTGAAATCAAACTTTTAAAATGCTTGTGTTAATAGTGATGAATGCCTTGTTACATGTGCTCTACAGCTTGAGTTTTCCTCCACATTTCCATCTGAGGAACCAAATTAAGTTGTCAATGAGTCCACAATCATCCCCTATACAGAAAAAAATTACGATGAGAAGAACACTGGTTTCACTTTAGGGTATAGAGTGCGAGAGGCAACTGGAACAATGAAACATTTTACTGCCTTGCAAATTCCTCTTATGATTATGGTGCCAGCACAAGTCATAAATTTAGCACTTTATTCCCTGAACAAATAAATAAATAAAAGGATGAGTAATGGAGAGAAGCCTACGGTCAGTCTTTCACCCTGCACTGCCTCGCTACAGAATTTCTCCATTTATCAGCTCCCAGGAGCCTTCCTGACCAGATGACGGCGGACAATGGAAGCTGGGCTCCGTTCTCCTCAGTAAACTGTTCCCGACCCTAAAATGGGCAATAAATTCTCCCGTTTGGCGTGAAAACAACGTATCTGGAGGACTGCTTCAATCTCGTCTCAGTTTCAGAGCAGAAATGGAGAAGTGTGTCAGATGATGTCACCTAAGCAGAACACAAAAGACTAACAAAAGCAATAACCTGCATCAAATTTTGATCTCGCAAAATTCTGAGGTGAATTAGTGTGTACTGTCCTGTCCAGGGCCCACACTGAGGCTATGTCAATGACAATGACCACAGAGTGATCGGTGATAATGGCAGACACATGCTCCACACAATTCCTTTACTGTAAATATGCTTTCACACTTAAAACTCACAGAGAGCGTGAGAAACCCTCGGATCCCTCCTCCCCCCTCCCCATCTGTCTCCTGTGCTGCAGATGTTGGGAAGAGTCTGTGCGTTATGTAAGTGGTGAGTAAGGTCAGGGGCCCGGGGTCTTAATCAGGCAAAGATAAGGATGTTTCCCCTTTTATCCTGCACATTTCCTGAGTCACATCTTAAAGGTGAAGTGTGCAGTTTCTGTGCATTATCGCCACAACTGTTGTTGTAAAATATTGATCCACTACATTCCGCCTAGCCCCTATTCTCCATTGTTTAGACAAACAAGGGGTTCTGCCCCAAAAGCACACCATTGATGGAGCCAGAAGTTGACATGTTGGAAATTTCCAACAAACAGGAAAGTTTTGAAAATGCAATAGAGATAGAGTGTTACACTCTTCATGAAATCACTATGAATAGTTAATTAACAGTTAATTAATTGTCTCTTTAAGGCTGCTTATAGCTGCTATTTAATTTAATGGTAAAAGACTGAAATTTCCATAAACCGTTTTGTGAATATTACAGTTCAATACAATAAAGTCATTATGGTCATATTTTAAACACACTACTGTTTGGGATCAGCATGTTTATTTATTTATTTATTTTTTAAGAAATGTATACTTTTATTGAGCAAGAATGTATTAAATCTATTAAAAGTTACAGTAAAGACATTTTTAATATTAAAAAAAAGATTTAAATTTCAATCGAATAAACTTCCTATTAAACAAAGAATCCTGAAAAATTATGCAAGGGTTTTTTTATTATTTGATTGTTTTATATCAATATATTATTTTCAAATCAACAATTTACAGAATCAGTTCAGTATACAAGCAATTTTGATTTTTGATTGTTGATAATAACAGTTTTTCTTGAGCACCAAATCACCATATTAAAATGATTTCTGAAGGATCATGTCATCACAGTAACAATAACTTTTATTTTAAAATTTAATATTACTTCACATTTCTTTTTTAAGCAAAAAAAAAAACTTCATAAGCTTCATAAAATGGGAAAAAAAGCTTCATAAAATGGAACTCAAATCATCATCCAAAAAAAAAATAAAATAAAAAATTCTGACTTTATACTGTATTCTGACTTTATATCTCATAATTGCAACCTTATTTGTGGTAATGTGCATTTTTATCTCCAAATGTGAGTATCTCACAACTATAAATTAAATTAAATTATTTTTGTTTTATTTATTTATTTATTTTTATTGTGACTTAATATCTCATAACGCAACTTTATTTCTTATTTTAAACTTAATCTCACAAACATATTGTTTGATGTGGATATGGCCAGCTCTGATGTGGAAATGGGCTCCCATAGAAAATACGTTTAACATAAACACACACACACACCTTTGACATATGCAAAACTAGAGCATAAACAGTCCAGCATATAGTGAGGCAACATATGCATCTGTAGACAGAATCATCATTGTGTTCAATCAGTCAGTGACTCTCTCTAACAGAAAGCAGCTGGTACGTGAGAAGAGAAGAACTGATTAATAATGACTTCCCATGTTTAGCAGACATAATCCCCCCCATGATCCCAAAAAACATCATTATCACAAGTATTCTTCAACAATGTGACTTCTCACTCTCTCTTCACCACACCGATATGACCTCTGAGCCCTGGATGTGTTGAGAAGACACCGGGGTGAGTGGCTGTCGCTGCGAGGAGACAGAGTGACGGACAATGGAGGGCTGAAAAATGGTTGCTTGTTTAGGGGTGCGTGTGAACTGCTTGTTAATCACAGATGACAAAGTGGAAAAGTGAGTTCAGGATATTTTTTTTACCCTGAACACATAAATCAGGACTTGACATGTGGCATCTCCCTTTCTTCCACTCACCAACAACTCAAAAATTGCTGAACGCACAGTTAGTACATCATCAAGCTCACTGTAAATAGTTAAACACAGCACTGAATTTCACCAGGTCACATCCATCCTTGCCTGTCTGCAGCTGCCTTTGTGAACAACTGTAAACATAGCAGGCATGACCGTTATTATTAGAGTTAATAATCAAATATTGAAGCCATGACATTCAAAATACAAATATCTCACGTACATGCTACAGATGGCATGATCAGTATTTCTCTCCAAAGACTAATTAATTATCTGAAAATGACTTGCATAAATAGAAGGAAACCTTTTCTGACACAGGGGAGAGGGGCCACTGCTCCTGTAAAAGCTATGAAATCATTCTGCACATTGGGAAATAATTCCTAGCTAGGTCAAAAGCGCAGTGACCCCAAAGGAGCTGCTGCGATTGACTGAATCTCACACCACGGTCTGCGAAACACATAAATATACAGTGGTGGGCTAATAGAAGTGTGAGTGCAAGAGATGCTAGGGCCTTACATAGCTTGATGCTTCTGTCTCAAGGCAAGCGAACCTGGTGCTCGCTCAGCCTCTTGTACCAAGTGGAAATAGCCTGTCGAAAAGGTCTGTGGGCAGCCCGGGTCAAGCAGGGTCAAGAGTACCGGGGTGACGGAGAATAGCTTCCTTACAGCGGTAAGAAGGAAAGATAACAGCTCCAAATCCATCGGTCCAAGAGCAAGACCTTGTGTGCAATCACTTCATTCTACCTCGGGACGAAGCGGTCACACCATCTCTGTATAAGAGCGTGAAGGTGAGAGAGCATGCTGGTTTTCTCTGCAGGAGCCGAAATAAAAACTTAAGCCGTTGCTATTGAGCATTAAAAGACTTACTGGGCCGTAGCGACTTTGCCTCTGCCATGCTGAGATTGTTTGTGGGTAATGTGTTTATAAGAATTTCATGAATTAAAAAGTACAAAGACTGCTTTTGGCGAGCAATAAAATGGAGAACACTTCCTCATCTTCTCTCTCATTTCATTTCTCCTGAAGGGAGGATTATAAGGAGTTATAGTAATGACTAAATAAAAAGTTGTTCTCTGACAAATGAAGTGCAAATGAGAAGGAAATCGTTTCTTCAAATATGGCCACTCTTTGTCCCTGTGGTGAAAATAAATAAGCTCCCTTTAAAACAAACTTTTAGTCTCGCTGTGATATTAAATTTGTCCACTAACAATGTCCAAAAGTGCATCACATGACAATTATATAATTCTTGTTCTGAAACCCATGAACATTTTCATTACAATGTCATTTCCATTACATCTTTAGTTTTTTATTGTATTTAGCTCTAGCTTCTGTTGTGTAAATATTTTTTTTGTGAAAAAAGTATGCTTAATTGTCTTGCTATGTCACATTTTATATCTAATATTCATTGTATCCCAAATATATTACTGTATTTACTTAATCATTTTCACACAAGTAGTAAAATGGTTTATGACAGTTTCACTCTTTGTTTAGATAATCATAATGTTAAATGTAATCATTTCTATTTTATAATGGATTTTCATATGTTAATACTGAATGACAAGGCAAAACAAAATCTATAAACGAAGGGCATTAAAATAAAAAATAGAAAAATAACTGAAAAAACCTGACAGTTTTAATGTGACCTTCATATATAAAAAAAGTGTTTGTAATTGAAGAAATATTCAATTAAATGGACCATGGTCTAGACTTGATTTTGATTCATGCACGTTATATAATTTTTAAAAGAAGACATTGTCAGTAGCAAAAGTAATGGACCAACATGACTGTATCCAAATATTCCAGACCATTCAGCTGTATACCAAAGTCACAAGAAAAAAAATCACTAAAAGTAAATGTTCCAGTAGCTAACATGGACTTTTAAAGAGTAACATCAGATATTTGGACTCCCCAAAATCTGGCCCTGCTCACATTTAGCGAGATGGACAACTGGTGGACAGCAAAGACAAATGAATAACACGTAACTTATTTTTCCAACTGACACTGCAAACATCTCAGTTAGTTCTAATAAAAATGAAATTGAAATTTCTCTTACTGGAAACAGCAACCCCACTGACGCAGTGTGTCATTTCCCAGCTGCAACTGTATTTGTGTTTTAGAGGAACTCAAGGGGGGTTACGATTTTGAGACAGCAGTATCCTGTAAATCAAATCAATGACAATTATAGAGTGAGTAACTCAGTCACGGCAATGAAGAGTAAGTCAGTCGTGACCGCAACAGCTCTTGACTCAACAGGCCAGTATAATAATAACAGAATGCAGATGATGCCAACATAACACTAACTGTGAATCTGTCAAAATTTCCTTACTCCTTATAATCAGGGATATCATGCACCTATTCTTTTTGAGGGGGCATAGGGGTCCTGGTGCCATACATAAGAAAAAAGTAAAAATAAAATGAATTATAGTTCACCTAAAAATTTAAATTTTATCATCATTTACTCACCTTCATGTCGTTCCAAATCTGTATGAGTTTTATGTTGAAAATAAAAGAAGATATTTTGAAGAATGCTGGTAATGAAACAGTTGATGGTCACCACTGACCTCCATTCTATTTCTTTCCCTACTATAGAAGTCAATAGGGACCAACGAGAAAATTCTTCAAATTATCTTCTTTTGTGTTCAACATAAAAAAGAACGTATATAGGTTTGGAATAACATGAGGGTGAGTAAATGAAGACAAAAAAAATTTCATTTTTGGGTGAACTATTCCTTAATAAATACAAATACATTAAAAATGACTAAATATAAATAAATATGTTCATTTTATATTTACACGCACACATACATACATATATATATATATATATATATATATAAAATTCACCATATATTTTTATTTATATATACTTATTTACTGGCTGCTGAAAATTCAGCTTTGCCATCACAGGAACAAATTCCATAAATCTTATTACATAAAAACTATTTAAAAAGAAAAGATTTATTTAAAATTATAGCAGTAATTTTTCACAATATTAGAAAGACAGAGACTTCTTTCAAAAATATTTGAAAAAATTACTCCAAACTTTTGAACACTGGTGTTTAGTATATGTATATATTATTTTATATATATATATATATATATATATATATATATATATATAAAAATTATTTTGGGCAATAATAAAATAATAAAACAAACAATCAAAAACAGTTCCAAATTCCATATAGTCCAACTAGGTCAAACAAAACTGAAGTGTAATTAGGAGCTGCATGCTTGCATACTTCAGCTTAATGCCGATGTTGATTGTAAAATTCCACGACCCTCTAAACAAGAGAGAATCTGGATTAAATAGGGAACACCTCACCCTGTTCTCCATTCACCAGCTGCAGACCGAGGTTAAAGGTCTGACCCGAGGTCAGTGCAGTTCTCAGTGCAGCGGACACTGACCAGGACAGTCACTTAAAATCAGACCGTGAGGAAAGAGAGCCTCTGCAAGCCTATTAAAGAGATGAGTCGACCCACACTCCAGCACAGAACCAGCTATACTGCACAAGTGTCACATTCCCTTCCCGTTTGTTTTGTTCTTCTCCTTTTGCCTGTTCCTGGGCGTTGTGAATCCAAGGGAGCCGTAAAAAAGGGAAACGCAAAGCTTTCAGCCATAACAGCAATACATCCTGAGTGAAACTTTAGACAGCCATTAAGCTAATGGGCCACTCAGTCTGTGGAAACCATCTCCTCGGGTTTCAGCTCTGGAGGCCCCCGGACCTCATATTGATATAAACATTGTGCAATAAGTAACATTTATGAAGCATTATATAGACTTTGATGGGCTGCTTTCAGGTAGAGCAAATTCAGTCCAGGTGTTTGTTCAATCAAAAAAATTCCCAAGATGACATATCATCAAGAACGGAATCACAATTTCAGCTCAATAACCGAAGACCAGCGTCAAACATTGATGCATTCGTGGAAATAAAGATGAGCGCGTAAGACAAGACGGCCGATGAGGATTCCACATGCGACGTGTCCAGATGTTCTAGATATTACAATAGGTTTAATTATTGAACTCTGCTTGACACTTATACTTATGACCTGCAAACTCCCAACAGACCATCATCAGCATCGTCAGCAGAAGAAATATGGCGTATTCTATGCGGCCTGACCGGTCCCCATGAGGTGTTGAGATGTTTTACGAGTTGACATCGGTGAGCAAATGAGAAATGAAGCTGAACTAACATTGACAAAACACATTTGAATCATTACCCTGTTAAAAGCATATTTGGTCTTTATATGCACTCAGAATAAGAAGGTCATTATTCCTCAGACTAGTCCAATTATGTACTGACAGAAAAGCTGAGGAACGGTTAGCTAAAGCTACACGAGCTGTGGCAGTGGGAAAAAGAGAGACCAGGTGCTGCTTCCACGGTCTCCACAAAAATATCAAGCAGCACAAATGTTTTCGAAATTAATAATAATAAAAAAATGTTTCTTGAGCACCAAATCAGCATATTAGAATGATTTCTGAGGGATCATGTGATACTGAAGACTGGAGTAATCATGCTGAAAATTCAGCTTTGCCATCACAGGAAATTATTACATAAAAATAAAAATAAAATAGAAAATAGTTACTTTATACCAAAATAAAATGTCACAACATTACTGTATTTATGATCAAATAAATGCGCATATATATATATATATATGGCTATTAACAAAACCACATATACTATATATGCATGTATGTATAATATCTGACCTTGATATTCTTTTATATTGTTTTGGTTTCATTTACTTTGTGCTTCATAATCATTCTGCCATTTGCATTTTGTTGAAAATCACATAAAAGGCTGTTTAATAGCCAATGTGACAACTTACAGTGTGACAACATGGCCATGCAAAATGATTTATGCTTTTCTTCAGGTCAATAACAGAGGATTACAATAACATTTTTTGTGACTTAAAGATATGTGACTATGGAGAAAATGACTTTCAAAAATACACCCACACTGAGAAACACTGACTGGACTCAAAAGTGTGACAACTAGCCCCGTTCATCCATCAAACGGAGAAAAAGAAAGAGATTAGTGTATCATCTCACAGGCTCCAGACCCCCTTGCCCAGTCTGCTTGTTTTTACCACTAAGGGAGTGATATCGTCCCCAATTAGAGGGGAAGTGCTTTTTTATGGGTTCTTCTCTGGAGGTGCAGCTCTGGAGTACTGAAAAGTGCCACAAACAATGATCTCCTCACCCCAGTCCCTCTCACAGTCAAAGCCATTTGGAGTACTCAGCCACAGCAGGCACACAAACACAACACACACCAACACAACACACACACACACACACACAGATCCACAGGGGAATGGGAAAGAAAGAAGGGATTAGTACATCTTCTCACAGGCTCCAGACCTCCCTCTTGGGTCTGTTTGGTTTTACCACTGACGATATCACCCTCAATTAGAGAAGTGCTTTTTTACGGGCATGTAGAAATGTTCACACACACACATGCAGCAGACCAGCAAACTCTATCATATGGTTCTATATTTAAAAAAGGAATCATTAGGTTCTGAAACCAGAAGTGTTCATCACTGGAGCAAAAAAAAAAAAAAAAAACTAAATTAGACCAGTGAAACATTTGTACAACAACATGCTGGTCTTAACGTGTAAATAAATAAAATTATGAATTCAGATTTATTGATTCTGTTCAAATGGCTTACGCTATGTAGATGTTTGAAATGTACATACAATTCATGGAATTATTAAATAATGTCTACATAAATTATTAAATAAAAAACACCAAAACAACATGCCACTGTGTGAACCTTCTGCCCCAATACTAAAGAGGTGTCAACATACCCCAGGGGTCTCACTTTAATTTTTCCCTTCAAAATTAAAACAGTATTTGTTACTGTACAGCTCTAAATGAATAACTGTGTCCAAAAGTATTCAATCAATGTGTTGAGATGATATTTAGGGACATCTATAATCAGCTAAAATGAAGTAAAAGTATCCCATCATACCTTATATATCAACCCTTAAACCTGATTGTAGAGCAATGTTGTTCCTGGACCAACAAAGATGGAATATTTTATAAATCACATTAAGCCTCATTTCTAACATTACCAATCATAAACCACAGTGCACTAACAAATGGTTTACACAATCCAAAAAAAACATGCTATTATTCAGATTTAGTTTCATGCTTTTACGTGCTATGATACCTTCAGCAGACTTTATGTGAGCCATTGTGAGCTTACACAACAAAAAGCCAAGATATTACAGGAGAAAAGCTTTAAGACACACAAAAAAGGTGATTTCCCACAAGCATGCTGTGCTCCTTCTCAGTGAGCAGACCCCGCTAAAGCCGTCCACCTAGAACTCAGACATGCGGGAAACAACTTTCATTTCCCTCTTTGTGTGTTCAAGAGGGTGGACACTCACACCCCTTCCCTTCCCAACAATAGGAGGACACGGGGGAGTGGAGGAGCAGGAGGTCTCCATCTTCAGGACCGGGACCTCCTCTATAGGTGTAGATGAAGAGTAGGGGGAGACTGAGCTGTCGATGCCCCCCTAACTCCACAGCGGGACCTCTAGAGAAATGAAAGGGAGGGCGGCAGGACTGGGATTCCAGGCCGCCTCTGTGGAGAGCCTCTTTCTCCCGGCCCGGCAGGCAGCACGGACCAAACCCGCAGGTCAAGATTCCTGCACTTGCTTGCTTTATTCCTCTGACGACCAAGCTAATCACACTTCCCACACCGCAGCCCCCTCACTACAGTTGGTTTCTCATGTTAAAAAAAAATTTAAAAAAAAACTACACTGTAAACGATTATCGTAATTTTAACAGTAAAAATGCTACGGTAAAATGCTTTTTACTTTTTTACCATATATGGTGCTTCCCTACTATACGTGGTGAAAAACTAACAATTTCATGCATTTCATGTAAAATATTGTTAAAGCTACAGTTTTTGGAAGTGAAAAAGAACAAGTCACCTTATAATTTTTCTTAAAATTTATATCTTATCTGTTATGTACTTGTATGCTATCATGGTTTCACATGGAAGCTTGTTTCTGCCATGGGATATTATGATAATAATAATAATAATAATAATAATAATAATAGTTAATAATAAACAAAAAAAATCCAACAATTCTGACTTTTTTTCTCACATTTCTGAGTTTATATCTCACAATTCAGACTATTTTTTGCAGTTTTAAGGGAAAAAGTCAGAATTGTGAGATATAAACTTGCAATTGCCAGAAAAAGTCAGAATTGTGAAAAAAAATTGTGAAAGAATTGTCAGCTGTAAACACAGAATTCAAAGAAAAAAAAATTAATTGCGACATGTAAAATCATAATTATGAGGGGAAAAAAGTCAAAATTGTGAGATACTCATAATTGTGAGAAAAAAGCCAAAACTTCAAGTTTATAACTCTTTATAAAAAGCATTGCGACAAAAAGTCAAAACTGTGAGATATAAACAGAATTGTGGGATAAAGTTGCAATTACCTTTTTTATTTGTTATCCTGAGGCAGAAACAGGCTTCCATAGTTTTGTTACATCATATGTTGTAAATGAATGTTTACTGCATTATTTTAGTGTTGTGTGTTACCATGATGGTGTTTTGTATCTGTGTTTGATACCATGCACCCTCCATATATTAGTATTTACCTCAGCTTGTGAAAAAGCTACTTGTGATTCATCACAATGGATATATAATTGGTTAAAAATCCTGCTGGAAAATGAAATCAGCATCTTTAAAAAGCTGGTCAGTAGAAGGAAGCATGAAGTGCTCCAAAAATTTCTTGGTAAACGGGTGCAGTGACTTTGGTTTTCGAAAAACACAATGGACCAACACCAGCAGATGACATTGCACCCCAAATCATCACAGACTGTGAAAACTTAACACTGGGCTTCAAGCAACTTGGGCTATGAGCTTCTCCACCCTTCCTCCAGACTCTAGGACCTTGGTTTCCAAATGAAATACAAAACTTGCTCTCATCTGAAAAGAGGACTTTGGACCACTGGGCAACAGTCCAGTTCTTCTTCTCCTTAGCCCAGGTAAGACGCACAAGAGGAATACGACAACTGTAGCCAAATTCCTTGACACGTCTTTGTGTGGTGGCTCTTGATGCTTTGACCCCAGCCTCAGTCCATTCCTTGTGAAGTTCACCCAAATTCTTGAATCGATTTTGCTTGACAATCCTCATAAGGCTGCGGTTCTCTCGGTTGGTTGTGCATCTTTTTCTTCCACACTTTTTCCTTCCACTCAACTTTCTGTTAACATGCTTGGATACAGCACTCTGTGAACAGCCAGCTTCTTTGGCAATGAATGTTTGTGGCTTACCCTCCTTGTGAAGGGTGTCAATGATTGTCTTCTGGACAACTGTCAGATCAGCAGTCTTCACCATGATTGTGTAGCCTAGTGAACCAAACTGAGAGACCATTTTGAAGGCTCAGGAAACCTTTGCAGGTGTTTTGAGTTGATTAGCTGATTGGCATGTCACCATATTCTAATTTGTTGAGATAGTGAATTGGTGGGTTTTTGTTAAATGTGAGCCAAAATCATCACAATTAAAAGAACCAAAGACTTAAACTACTTCAGTCTGTGTGCATTGAATTTATTTAATACACGAGTTTCACAATTTGAGTTGAATTACTGAAATAAATGAACTTTTCCACAACATTCTAATTTATTGAGATGCACCTGTATATATAGATGCTTCAAGATGGCGCCGCGTATTGCTGCCGTGGTGTGGAACGCTCCCATTCTTTTACTGTTTTTGTTAGTTTGTTCTGTGTTTAGTCATTCTCTATCAGTTTTACCAGAGACGAACTACTGGACATAAGGCAACACACGCCGGACAATTTTTTTCCGGTTTTTGATTATTCAGACGCTTTGTTGGATGTTCTAGTCGGAGGGGCAGCGGTCCTAATCAAACGCGCACTCAGACGGAAAAGAGGGAAGTGCGCCAGCGCGCTGGTTAAGCTCCACGAACGCGGCTTCCGAACAGCGCTCACTAGTATCCATCTAGCGAATCTCCGATCCCTTCCTAACAAAACGGATGAACTACTTCTCCTCACCCGCACAAACAAGGACTTTTCAAACTCTACTGCATTGTGCTTCACCGAAATCTGGCTGAGTGAAGCCATTCCGGACAACGTGCTTCATTTGCCGGGCTACCAGCTGTTCAGAGCGAATAGCATCACGGAGTTAACGGGGAAAACGAGAGGTGGTGGACTATGTTTTTACATAAATGAAGGTTGGTGTTCAGACGTAACAACTCTGAAGAAGATGTGCTCTCCTAATTTAGAGGCGCTCTTCATAAACTGTAAACCGTTCTACTTGCCGCGGGAGTTTTCCTCTTTCATTCTTGTGAATGTGTACGTTCCTCCGGACTCGTGCGTGAGCACCGCGATGCAACAACTGGCTGAACAAATATATGAAACGGAGCTACGGTACCCGGACTCTCTTTTAATCATTCTTGGAGATTTTAATAAAGCAAATCTCTCCCGTGAACTGCCAAAATACAGACAGCACGTTACATGTCCCACCAGGGACAGTAATACATTGGATCACTGTTACACCACAATAAAGGATGCATATCACTCTGTCCCACGGGCAGCTTTGGGGCTCTCTGATCACTGTTTCATATTATACCAACCTACAGGCAAAAACTGAAATCAGCTAAACCTGTAATAAGAACTGTTAAAAGATGGACTAATGAAGCAGAGCGGGATTTACAAGCTTGCTTTGACTATACTGATTTGAGTGTTTTTGAAGCTGCTGCCACCGATCTGGATGAGCTCCCAGAGACTGTAACTTCATATATCAGTTTCTGTGAGAATCAGAAGAGCTTCATTACCAAGTATGTTTGCACACAAGGAATTTGACTTGGCGACAGGAGCTTCCAGTGCAGAGGAAAGTATAGACATAGTGCAGACATACATGATAATGAAAACATACATAGGAATAACACAGTAGAGATGGAATATAGCACTAATATAAAAAAAAAACAGAAATTAAATAATGTACTATATACAGAAATAGAAGTATAGGGGGAAAAATGTAATTGTTTAAATAAATGTACAAATGTTATAAGTGTGCAGATATGTTATTTACAAAGTGTGCAGTTTACAAGTGTACAAATTTTGGGTTCTGTGTATAACTATGCCAGATGTGATGGACGCTGTATAATTAGAAAGTTTAATTGTTGAGGCTAAATATAGCCTGTGGGAAAAATCTGTTCTTGTGCCTGGCTGTTCTGGTGGTCAGTGCTCTGTAGCGCCAACCAGAAGGCAACAGTTCGAAGAGAGAGTGGGCTGGGTGTGAGGGGTCCAAAGTGATTTTCTTAGCCCTTTTCCTCACTTTGGAGATGTAAAGATCTTGGAGGCTGGGCAGAGGAGCACCGATAATCCTCTCAGCAATCCTGATTGTCCGTTGCAGTCTCTTGATGTCTGATTTGGTAGCTGAACAAAACCAGACAGTTATGGATGAACACAGGACAGACTCAATGATAGCAGAGTAGAATATGTGGATATGTGCATCCACACCAGGACATTCTTATCATTCAATAATGATAAACGTGGTTTACTGGGAAACTCAAACAGCTTCATCATGCCAAAGAGGATGCTTACAGAAGTGGGGATAAAATCTTGTATAATCAGGCCAGGAACAGACTAACAAAGGAGATCAGAGTGGCTAAAAATAACTACTCTGAAAAGCTGAGAAGAGAGCTTTCAGCCAACGATCCGGCGTCAGTATGGACTGGTCTGAGGAACATCAAGTACAAGACACCACCCCCACAGTCTGTGGAGAATCAACAACTGGCTGATGATCTGAATGTGTTTTACTGTTGATTTGAAAAGACCAGACTGACACCCAGCACCCGCTCTGATCTGCACTTCACACATTCACCTATCCCCCCTGCAACCCCCCTCCCTCCCTCCCCCACCATTCTACTTGCACTTAAGGTCTGTGTAGAGGATGTGAACCGGGTCTTCAGAAAACAGAAATCTAGGAAAGCTTCAGGCCCAGACGGTATTTCACCTGCCTGTCTAAAATGTGTGCTGACCAACTGGCCCCCATCTTTAAACAGATCTTCAACAGATCTCTGGAGCTGTGCGAAGTTCCCTGCTACTTCAAACGCTCCACCATCATTCCCATCCCCACAAAGCCCAAAATCACTGGCCTTAATGACTACACACCTGTCGCTCTCACGTCTGTGGTCATGAAGTCACTTGAGAGACTGGTCCTGGCCTAAGGACATCACTGGACCCTTGCTGGATACTCTTCAGTTTGCCTACAGAGCAAACAGGTCTGCATTATATCCTGCAACACCTCGACAAACCTGGGAATTACACAAGGATCTTATTTGTGGACTTCAGCTCGGCCTTCAATACCATCATGCCTGACCTTCTCACAGACAAACTGGCACAGCTCTCTGTACCCACCTCCATCTGTCAGTGGATCACCAGCTTCCTGACAGACAGGCAGCAGCTAGTGAGGCTGGGCAAACTCACATCCAGGACTATCACCATCAGCACTTCAGGAGGCACCCCCCTGCACTCCCCCGCTCACCATCATGGACAGCACTGTGGCTGCAGTAGAGTCATTCAGATTCCTGGGAACCACCATCTCTCAGGACCTGAAGTGGGACAATCACATTGACTCTATTGTGAAAAAGTCCCAGCAGAGGCTGTATTTCCTCCGCCAGCTAAGGAAGTTCAACCTGCCACAGGAGCTGCTGAAACAATTCTACTCTGCCATCATCGAGTCTGTCCTGTGTTCATCTATAACTGTTTGGTTTGGTTCAGCTACCAAAACAGACATCAGAAGACTACAACAGACAGTCAGGACTGCTGAGAGGATTATTGGTGGCCCTCTACCCAACCTACAAGATCTTTATATCTCCAGAATGAGGAAAAGGGCTAAGAAAGTCACTCTGGACCCCTCAGCTCACTCTCTCTTTGAACTGTTGCCAACTGGCCGGCACATCAGATCACTGAGCACAAAA